>CM038216.1:6342664-6694868 GCA_021442155.1 Cymbidium sinense
GACAAAAAAAAAAACTCAATTCTTGCTGAAAGGGACTCCAAATAGCATATAAGACCATTGAGAAATGACCAAAAACTTTCAATTCCTATTATAAATTCTCAATTCTCAATTCCCAATTCCTATTTAAATACATTCCAAACAGTAAATAAAAGTAGTATATAAAAACCCATTATTTCAATTTAAGAAATAAGGCTATGCACTCTGAAAAAATTGAGCCTACAATTACTCAATTAATGTTAGAAGGCACTCCATACAACATATGAACACACAAGAATACTTGTACAAGACAGATAATTAAAGAGATTATCTACATACACAGCTGTGGTCAAACAATTCATATATACACATGAACTCTCAGATTTGAAATGTATAATGCAGTTATTTTATATTTAAACAGAAAATAGCGTAAACAAACTCTGGCCTAAATAAATTCATCTTCTTTGGCCTATATTTGTGTTGTGCCCAGTCCAGTTGAGGTTTGTTGACTACTTTCTCTATATATTTGCATATAAACATACCACAGTTGATGCTATTCTCTTGGACTGGTATGCATGTGATCACCTCAACTGGCCATTCTTTAGGGTTGGTTTGGAAAGCCTCCCCGACATCCTTGACTAGTAGTTTGATCTGAACATGCACCAAGACAAGGCAAATGAGGTAGTTACAAATTATGTATTTAGGAGAAATTAGGAAAGCTAAGGATTCATACAATATCAGGAATTACCTTGTGGGTTGGGTTCTACAGTGAGTCATAGAAGAACCACATCTTTTCTTTGATATGCCCAACTAGTAGTGTCCAATGCTGATTATTGATAATTGGAAGGAAGATTAAATCAACATTTATAACACTGTCTGTATTAACATGTTGTATGAACATTTTGCTTTCCTTTGACAAGCCATATTGGGCATAATTCTGCAAGAACTTAAAGAGAAGATAAATTAACAAGTTTATAACAAATAAGAAATCGGAAAGCATCTTATAACTTAAATCTTCCTTGCATGAATTCACCCAGTATAGACATGAGATATACATATATGGGACATATAACCCAAGATATATTTTATTCTTCTCGACCAATAAATAGGTGAAGGCATCAACATGTGCATTAGACAAATACTGATCTGTCAGTAATTCATCAATTTATCCTTTAGCAATAATGATATTTTTAGCCTAGAAAATACTACCAGTCCTGTATGTGAGTAGCATGTGCATGTTAGCAATCTAAATTAAAGAGCAATTTTATGGATACTGGATTGAATATATTAAACAATGATGTACTTGTCCTTAAATTAGGCACAAGATGTGTCAATGAACTCCAGCATTGGCTTGGGCAGAACATCTCTTGATGAGAATTCAATGATCTTCGGTGCCTCAGTTGGCTACAAGAAATGTCATCTCGTAGGGGTTGTATTCAATATGAAATAAAAGGGAAGCTTATAAAATAAAGATTACCATATTCTTTAGTTCCTCAACCACTATTACAGCTTTTGTAGTTTGTTCCTCTATTGCAGGAAGTTCTTCTACAGCCACCTACATGAAAAATTACTAAAATCAACTTTATTAGATTAAAGTGGTGTAATATACAAGAAATACCTTCTCTACTCTCTCTACATCCGGTGTGGAAACAACACTGCACTCCATGTCTTCCTGGACACCCTTGTGAATGGGAACGAGACTGCTCTCCTCTTTCTAAGCTGTCTCTCCTTCACACCGCATGCTATGCTGCCAATTGAAGGCTGAGCAATGCCTTTTTTTATGTGCGATCATCATATACAATCAACTGCTCATCCTTTGCTGAGGTGGTTTCTAAAAGCTCATCTGGATGGGTGGCCTCTGTGGCTGCCCCTGTGCCAGCCTCCTCAGAAGTTTCTCTCATGCTTGGACTCTCTTGTCCAACAATTCTTGCCTAAAGGACAGCAAGCTGAGCAGCAATATCATCTATTCTTCTAGTTATTGTAGCTTTAAAAAATTGTTGTCTATTCCCTAGGGCCTTGATTGATGAAAGTATATTCTCCTTCTCAATACTCTCTGTAGGGGTAGTAGCAGATAGCAAGCTATATGTTACTGAAGGAGGAGAATATCGAGGAGGGATGTAAGGAGATCCGTTCGGGGCATCACCCTTTGGACTTGGAATGGGAGACCTCTGGTGATCACTGCAAGATGGTTGCTAGACAGAGGGCAATATTTTGAGGAGCCATGTCTTCTCTTATGATATGTCTTGAAATGATTAGAAGACATGCGTTACAATAAAAAGAAAGATTGGTAATTTGGAATAAGATTAAATCATTTTCGATGTAAATGAAATAAGTCTAAGTAGAATTACCTGGTGTCTTTGCAGACCACTAACAGATTCCTCTACAAACTTTATTTGTGGCCACCATAATGTACACAGCGTTGTAGAGGGAACTGGAGACGATATGACTCTCATGTGCTCGATAGCCCAAATCAGTGACAAAGAGTTACATAAGTTAGCTTCAATGTATAAGACAATATAAATCAAAAAAATGTAACACATACCATCAAAATAGTGAAAAAGCCACTCACGCACCCGGGTGCTTTCTGCGTCAAGATTTTTGATGTAATAACATCAAATTAGGAAACCAGGAAGCTCCATGTGGCTTCTGACCAATTATAATTAGCAAATTTATCTATATTATCAGCGTAGAAGATTAAGCCTGACCTACTCTATAATTATGATATATAAAAAATAGATTTGAAATAAAGAAACTGTATGTACAACTTCACAAATTGCGCTGAGCTCAACGGACAATTGAGCTTCTCAATTTTATTCTTAAAATCTATTGAACTGGACTTTGACAGTGAGGATTTTTTCCATGTGACCTTCTCCCCTCTATTTGGCATCCCTATGACTAAAGCAACCTTGTCGGGTGTAAAGGGGAGGCAACGACCACCAATATAGAAAGCCAACTTTTTTATACTCCAGTATGACATAAGGGAAGTAATATCAATCGAATCTTGTTGAATGGCAGGAATTTTAATGAATTGATGTATGGGTAGCCTCTTTAGAATCACAAGTACATCCTCAGTAAAGTGTTCCGAAATGGAATCAAGCAATGCTCTGATGGTGGATGGCCTGCATCTGAAAGTTATCCATTTTCTAGACATTTTAAGCTTCAAATGAAAAGTGAACTAATGAGAGCATTACAACCAGATTAAAAGTTCCCCAGTGCATTACATACAGGTGCATTACATACAGAGTGTACACTCTAGAAAATTGATAAAAAAACTCAATTCTTGCTGAAAGGGACTCCGAACAACATATAAAATCATTGAGATCCATATTTGGAAGTTCCGCCACTATTTAACTTAAAAAAAGGGTATACACTCTAGAGGGTACATAGTGTACACTCTAGAGTGTATAGAGTGTATAGAGTATACACATAAAAAATGGCTCCAAAATCACTCAAATCCTCCTAGAAAGTACCCAAAGCAGCTTATAATAGCTTTTAGAAGAGATATAGACAGACCCCCCTAGTGGTTTAAAATAAAAAAAAGAATGTATACTCGAGAGTGTACATAGTGTGCACTCTAGAGGAATGCTCCAAAATTAGAGAAATTCTCCTAGAAAGAATTCAAAGCATCCTATAATAGCATTTATAAAGGATATAAGAAGTCCCCTAGTAGTTTAAAATAAAAAAAGAGTATATACTCCAGAGTGTATAGAGTATACACTCCAGAGAAATGCTCCAAAATCAGAGAAATTCACCTAGAAAGAACTCAAAGCAGCCTATAACAGCATTTATAAAGAATATAGGAAGTCCTCAGTGGTTTAAAATAAAAAAGGGTGTACATTCCAGAGTGTACACATGAAAAACTGCTCCAAAATCACCGAAATTCTCATGAAAGAAATCAAAGCAGCTTATATTAGCATTTAGAAGAGATACAGGCAATCCCCCAGTGAATTATAATAAAAAGGGTGTATAATCTAGAGTGTACAAAGTGTTGGTGGATTATATTCCCATGTACTTGACATTCATGACACCCCTTTGCATGATCAATACATCCTCTCACTATAGATGGCCAATAATAGCCCATCCTTTTGATCTTTACTACCATCTTGAGAGCTGACTGATGTGCACCACAAAATCCTTCATGAACTTCAACCATTGCTTTGCTAGTTTCATTTGTACTTAGGCATCATAGCCACATTTGTTCAAAGGATCTACAATATAAAGTGTTATTGACGAAAGTATGGCACAACATTTTCTTTTCAATTTGAGTTGCCAATGATTTATTATTTAGTAATTTACCTTCTTTAAAGTAGTCGATGAAGGGTTGCCTCCAATCTTATGGCTCTTCTATTATAAAGGCTTCCCATTACTTTTCTAAAGTAATGTCATGCTTAGCTTTTCTTGGTATAACTCCTTGTTGATTTTGGGGAGTATGAGGAGTAACTTGAGTTGCATCCTACTGTGTCAAATTTGATAAGCCCTCTACCTGCGGGGATTGATACTTTATTGGCTTTCGAACTCATCGAGTAAATATCCTGATCATGACATAATCACCATTCATACTTGCCATCTCCTTAGCTAATTTTGCTAAACAATCTGCTTTACTATTTTTGGATCGAGAGACTCAAGTTAGTATAATGTTTGGTATTTGCTTCATAAGCTCAAGAACTCTCTTGTGATACAAAACTAACTCAAGCTTGTTGATTTTATAGATGCCCAGCACTTGATTTATAATAAGCTGGAAATCACCAAAAATATTCAAGTTTTGAATGCCTATAAAAATAGTTTCTTCAAGACTTGCTACCAATGCTTCATACTCAACTTCATTATTAGTTCTTGGCTCAATCAACACATATGATCGTCTCATCATTCCTCCCTTTGGTGTTATGAAGATGATGCTGATTCCTACTCTTGCCCTTAAAAAATTTAGAGGTTAGACTTGTTTAACTGATAAGGCTCCATCAAAGTGCATTTTCCAAATTTGTGAATTTTCTCTTTCATGAATGAGCATACTTTGCTCATTAAGCAAATCATTATTAAGAGAAGAGCCCGCAGGGATGAGATGTGCAGCAAGAAAATCTGCTAAGATTTGTCTCTTTACTGCTTTCTACGTGACATATGTGATATCAAATTGTAAAAGTAGTACTGCCCATCTTGATAAAAGACATGTTAATGCTGGTCTTGTCATCAAGTACTTCAACAGATCGATTCTTAAGATGAGAGTAATTTTATGAGATATCATGTAATGATGAAGCTTTTAGATCACAAAAATCAGAGCCAAATAATGCTTCTCGATTGGAGAGTATTGCATTTCTGCTCCTATTATCCTTTGACTAATGTAATATAGAGCATCTCCTTCCCCTGGTCATTGTGTTATTCTAATAGAGCACGTAGAGATTCTTCCAGTGCTGTTGTGTATAATAGGAGTGGTCTTCTTGGGATTGGTGTTGCGAGAATGGGCGGATTCAGTAGAGACTTCTTGATACTGTCAAAAGCTTCTCTACATTCTTTGTCATATTTGAAAGGAGTATCCTTTTACATCAGCTTCTTCGTCTTGGATGCAAATCTCTGATCGATACCTCCAATATACTTCTGCTCGGAGTGTGGAATATGTATTTCTTCAATTGGAGGACTATGATCGAAGCTGACCTCCTCTTGAAGATATGGAGCTGGTCGACGACGAGATCCATTGGATGACTTTCTAAGGTGTTGACCATCAGAAATCTCATCACATATGACCCTTTTCTTAGGTACACATTCTTGACAAGTTTCATTTATGGCATATCTCTAGGAGTACAGTTCAGATATCATGTTGTTGTCTTTTTGTAAGGTTGTTTCACTTCGGGGCTTTTACCTCCAAATTTATTTACCTTTTTGCTAGAACCTTTTGACGATAGATTCTTAGACCAATGGTCCAATTGTCACGCCTCGATGCTCACCGTACAGGACTTAAATTGGTTAAGATCTTATTGGGGTTGTAGGAGGAGGTCTTTTTGGAGGAGCACCTCTGGCCTCCCTGATGAAATGCCCTTCATATTTTATTTTTAATAGTCCTTTCTCTTTAGTAACTTTGAGGACCCGATGTACTCTTGCATAGATAGTTTTGAGTTTCTTCACTAGAGAAGCTAGAACCTAACGTTGTTGGGTCCATAAAGACTATTTGATTTGACCAATAGAGCTATTTTGCTTTACCCATCTAAGGCTATCAAACATGTTATGGTTGGAACACTCGCTTATGGTTTCACAACTGATTGTATAATTTTTTGTCTGAACAATGACTATTGAGTACGCAGTTCAACATTTCTCTTTCTTCACTACCTCTTGGTTAGCTTGCTCCCAAATGAAAAACCTTTTGCATTGCTACTTCTTCTCAAGCCTTCGGCCTCCATATTTATTTTTCTTTTTGCCCGGACCTTTCGGTGGTAGTTTCTTAGACATGCAGTCCAAGTGTCATGCCCCGATGTTCACCATGCAGAAATTGCTTAGGACGATTATAAGCATTAACCACTAAGAGTAGCTATTTTAGTGAAGTTTTCTCATTTTCTCTGATAATCGAGCCTTGATACTTTCTCTTCATAATACCATTTTCTTTGATAACTTTCAGTACCCTGTGCACTCTAGGGGATAGAGTCTCAGGATGCTTCCTTTGTGTAGGGGTGTCAAAAATTGACTTGACTCGATAACTCGACACGAACCCGACTCAAAAAATTCGAGTTTGGGTTGACCCGAAAAATTTTCGGGTCGGGTTCGGGTTGAAGAAATTGACCCGAAAATTTTGGTTTCGGTTGACCCTCCAACCCGGACCTTTTGACCAAATGACCAAATGACCGTGACGACCAAATTGACCAAATTGACAAATCGACCAATCGGCGAAATTGACCAAATCGGGTCGGTCATTCGTCAATCGGGTTGAAATCGGGTCGGGTCCGGGTTGAAGTTTTTGACCCGTTTCCAAAACGGTCGGGTTCGCGTTTTGGTCGTTCGGACCAACCCAAGATGACCAATTGACACCTACCTTTGTGGTTGCGGAGCTTGGCGTTGTTGAGTCCAGAAAGACTATTTTACCTCACCAGTAGAGCTATTCCTTTTTACCCATTTTAGATTATCAAAGTTATTATGAGTGGGAACACTCGCTTCTGGCATCAGTATTGCTTATTCATTGGGTTGTTTAAATAGGAGCTGCTGAGCCCTCAGCTCAGCATTTCTTCTTCTTCTTTACCTTCTAGTTAATTTTCTTCATGATAAGGAAGCCTCAAAATCATGTCTCCCAAGTACAAAAGTTTCAGTTGACAAAGTAGTTGGACCATGAGGCATTAGAGATACAGTATGCCCAATGATGGTTCTCTTCATCACAGGGACTTTAGATTGACCCAATCTTTCAAAAACTAAAGTTCTCTGTCAGGAGAACTCCTTAACAACGGTTGGTTGCTAAATTGGTTGGCAAGCATGATGAGTAGGAGCATAAGTAAACTGAGACCTTCCGGCATGACCTCAGACGAGTGCACCACGGATGGGTACATCAGGAGTTGTAGTTATAGTAGCTGGGAAATCCATACTACCAAATTGAATGGTAGCTCAAACATCTCTTGTGTTGATGATGGCATTAGCTAAGTAGATGTTTGCACCACGCCCTAGCTGAACAGTGAAAGGAGTGCTCTGTAGATCCATTGCTCAAGTGAAAGATGGAGATTAGTAATTAATAATTATTATTTCACCCCATGCTTTCAAAATGCAGAGGTACTACAAAACAAAATAATAGTGTAATAAAAATATACTCTATAAAATAATTCATTTGACATAGAGTCTCATACATTAGTAATTTACACATTTAAATCAACATTTTCTTGTTTTAAAATTTCAAATATTTTATTGCTACTATAGCGTATATATGACTAGCCAAAGATGGAAAGAGAAACTTGTCCTCAGCGGAGTCGCCAAAAATTTGTGGGCTTCGAAAATTCGCCACCAACCTCTTGATGAAAGATAGTTATTTGAATATCAGTGGAATTTTTAGAAGGTAGATGGAATAGTAGATAAGACACTACCCAGAGATTTCACCCTCATTTTGAGAGGACTTTAGATATGGTTCCATGTTTTCTATAGGCGCAAGCACCTATAGTTAATTACCCCTCTCAATACTGAGAAAGAACTTTTGATTAAAGTTAGTCGTTAGGTCGCTTAATGCGTAGTGTATAGTAGCAGCATGTGAAGTTTAAGAATTTAGGTTTATGAAACTCATCCTTCTTTAGCTTAAAGCAGATGGTTGGGGGAATTAAGACAACCAAATTACTTTCCACATACAATGACGCCGATTTCTTAGAGCAAGAATATAGCAAATTGTAATAGAATATGTTTATTATTTTGATCAGGTATCTAAATTTATTTTATCGATTTGAATCTAATAAAAAAATAAATTTGATAATTTCTTTTAAAAAAGACATCCAAGTCTATGAGTAGCAGTTGTGCAGCAAAATCACTTGCCCTAAGGGAAATTGCTCGTTTACACGCATATTTATTGTGGATGGATTTTTTAAAAGAAATTATCAAATATATTTTTTTATCAGATTCGAACAAATCTAATATAAAAATAAATTTAGGATACCTCGGTCAAAATAATAAACATATTAACTAGTTGTTTTTACAATTTTGAGTATTATTTTCCTTTTATATTTGCAGGAAAATATTAAGAAATGTAGCATCATTGTATATGGACACTAAGTTTAGGCATTTGGCATAGTGTCGGGGCCCATGTGGGTATATTTAAGAATGCTTGCATAATTTTAAGGCATTGAATTTGAGTTTTAATCCTACTTCATAATATGTGCCAAGGTTCAATTGAAGCTTTAATTACGCCTTTTGTTCGCTTGTACGAGTGTTGCGAATCTGGTGGCTTATATGGAGCAGAATTAGGCTTATATTTGCACTCAAAATGTTGTATTTCTACTTGCATTTTAGTTATTCATATAATTTTCTAAACTTCAATGGTAGGCTTATGCTATTTCGACCATTTAAATATATGATATAACATAAGCCAAAATATTCAATTAACTCTTCTTAGCCAACCAAACACTATAGTTTGCTTTAGCATGTAAGTGAGTTATTAATCTTCATCTTCATTTTCTAAGCTTGACTGTATTCAATTGAAATTATTTATTTATTTATTCACTTAGAATAAAATGATGTAATTCTAGCATTTATTGAATAAACCATGAACATGCTCAATGGTAAGCATTCAACTTATGTTCTTGCCCATGTTTGAATTATCAAATCCAATCTTACCCTATCGTTTACTCCACTTCAAGTTCTATTTTTATTCAAAATTGGGTTTAAATTTATTACCAATCCACTATGAGTCAAGTATTGATCTCAAACTTCACTTATATTTGACTTGAGCATTTTGTTTTAACATATAAAACAATAGACTCAAGCATTCGTTTGGCAATAAACCAAGAAAATGAACTCATTTTTTTACTTAGTGTATTCTCATATGATATTAATATTTATTGAGCTCATTCCAATTTAATTATGAATTCATTCTCTTAGGACTTTTATTTTATATTTAATTCAATGTTAAATTATTATTTTTCTAATTCCCGAAAATTTAATATTCCGGCGTCATCCCCGCGTAGGGGACTACATCAGAACTATTTTGGCTTATCCGTTACACTCTGATGAGCATGACAGTTGGTGTTTTGAAGCACCTCATCCAAATTTCAATCTCATTACGCCTTGATGAGCATAACGAGGCCTTCAATCACTTGTATAAAAGCAAATATATATGCAATTTCAAATCATTCATATTTTATTTTAGATTGTTTATTTTTGATGTGATTGATTTCTTTTTAAATGAATCTTGATTCTTCCCCCTTTTTTAAGTCCAAAATTTAGTCAAAATTTTGGCATATTTCGGCATAGAGGGGCTACATCTAACAGTTTTGGTTTACTTGGTATGCCCATATTGAGTGTAGCGAATGGTGTCTTGCGACATCATAGCTGTGTCTTTGCACCCACTATGCCTTATTGGGCATCAGCGGAGTCTTAAAATCTGCAAAAAAAAAATACAAGCATATGTATACAAAAATTTTATTTTTTATTACATCCAAGCATCTTTACACATTCACCAAGAGGAACAATAATAATTTTGCATGAATTCGGCTAGAAAGAATTGAATAGGAGAGATTATCAGGTTGATTATTTGGGTTGAATATGTGGGGAAAACATAAAAAATCGGGAGGAACCCGCTGATGATAGAGTTGCCTCTCACGATGATGGGGATGGAGGAGAAGGGTATGCCGAGAAACAACGATGGAAGTTCTCTCTTGGCTGCCAAAAAGGAAGGTAAGGGGTTGGAGGAAGAGATGTCATACGGGAAGGAGCAAGATTTAGGCCAGTATCAACTAAGATCAGTAAAAATGGAAACTTTAAACCCTCCACAACAACATCCATATCACATTATCTTATTCCAAAGGCGGAGAAAATTTGGGTAAAATTAAGCCCATATTCTATTAAACAACAAAATGATCACTTTAATTCCCATGGAATGTTATTTTAGCTCCCTCAACATCTTGCCTAAAATCTGGATTTGAGAAGTTCAGAAAATGGGTTAATTAATTCTAATTCTCTAGGCCCACTATCTCATATGGGCTTTGTGTAGCAAAGATACATGGGAATGATAGGGATTAGAAGCCAACCAAGAGTGCAAACTGCAAGGGAAATAGGATGAGGGATTAGGTCGATCCAGGGTGATATGAATAGGAGGTTTCAGTTATATGAGAGAGACGATTAAGGGAGAGATAGGATCAGTCTTGATAGAAGTTTGAATAAGGGAGTTCGGCTGGGATGAAGAAATAGAAGAAGCAGGGAGATAGGATTTGTGAAACTTGATGAGAGGAGCGAGCGAAGCGGGCTCACAAAGCTATACTTCCTTCAAGATAAATCAGGCGGAGAAAGAGCGGAGGAGGGAGCCTTACCTTCTTGGAATTTCAATCAAACCACTCGAGAGAGAAAGAGAGTGGGGGAAAAAGAACGGAAGGGGCTTCGGTTGGAGGGAAGATCGAGCGTGATTCGCAGCTTCAGGATATCTGAGATGGGGAGACACTCATTCATTGATTGGTCTCTACATGGTTTGGCTAAGTTTTTTAGTCGTTTGCTTTTGAGAGTGTGAATTTTTAATTTTGATACCGTTTGAATAGTGTGCTTTTTGAAACTGCGTTTTAGCTCCATCTCACTGAAAGCTCCGTTTTAGCCCCTTTTCAAAAAGCAAAAGACAAATAGTTTTTCAGGAAATACTTTTAAACCAAGAATCCGAAAAGCTTAAAACTGAAACCATGAGACGGACGACGATAGAGCCTGACTTCAGATTTCAGCTTTTGAGGACCAACCAGAACCGTGAGAGGGGAAGTTCAGTTGAGTGAGGGAAAGAAGAGAGCGTGCTTGTGGTTGAGGGAAGAGTGGGAGGGAACTGTTGCTCGCTATTTTTTTTTATATTTTTTTTGAAATAATATTAGGGGTCAACAAGTGTACACTTGGAAAATTGTTTCAAAATCACCTAAATTCTCATTGAAATTACCTAAAGCAGCTTATAATATCATTTATAAGAGATATTGGAAGTCCCACAATGGTTTAAAATAAAAAAAATGAGTGTACTGTACAGAGTGTACACTCCAGAGTGTACATAGTGTACACTATGGAAAACTGATAAAAAATACTGAAATCATATTGAAAGACATTCCATACAACATATTACACCATTGAGATCCATAGCAGGCAGTCCCCCAGCCATTTAAAATTAAAAAATATGGTGTACATTCCAGAGTGTACAAAGTGTAGATTTCAAAAACTTGAAAAGAGTCTAGAATAATACCTTCTGCAATCGTATTCAACGAAGGAGATGAGATGATAACAGTCATAACAAATGTAAAAACCCTAAAAGCTTTATAGTTTAAGAATGCATGAAATAATACCTCACTGAGGTGTTTCGACGGAGATGAGGTAGTACGTCGAATTTTAATGTCCAAGAAATAGCCCTAAACTGGAGGAAGGTCAGATGCTCACACTGATGCTCGCCAGGAAGGAGGGAGGAGCTGAATACAATCTATGAGTGAATGAACACAGTAAAAAAAAACCTAAATTTAGTCTAGCAAGCGTGTGAAAACATCCGACAGCAATCCGTCAACTTAACGGGCGGGTCAGTCCACGTCACGTACGGCATCGGTCCGTCGTTACCACGTGGTAAGTCAAAAAGCAGTAAAAGAAGAGTGGACATGTGTCCAATTCTGATTGGAGTCCGGATGCACAGCTGCATCCGGACTCCACACGTAATATTTTCTCCATTTTTTGATGCCGAAGCCTCCTAATCACACCCCCTTCTCCTCTATATGACCCGCACACACAAGAAATCCACAACTTCTCTAATCTTCTCTCTCTTGCTTGTCATCTGCTTTAAATTAAAACAATGAATTTCATAAATTCTAAAATATCACAATTTGCTATCATACACTAAGTCATTAGCAATCTAATCACTTATCTTAAAAACTTTAACAATAGATGGTTGCATCTACAAAAAACTTTGAATCAGATCTAAAATCCTCACAAAATGAGGACAAAATCTCTAGGCAGTGTCTTCTATTATTTCATTTACTTTCTAAAAAATTGACCAACATTGATCTAATGAGGTTGGTGGAGAGTTTTCGGAACCACGTAAATCTTTGTTTCTAGTTAATGCTTCTCTGAAATCAGTTAGTAATTAATCTCTCCTTTTCTTTTTGAAGTTCTCTGAACTGGGATTAGGTAAAAGTCGCTGAGAAAACAATTGCTAGGAGCAGTCTGAAGGACAGGAACCCGAGAAGATAGTTAGTTGCTGTGCTCTGATTTGAGAACTGGAAGTTTAGTAATGATTTCAGTTGTTGTTCTTACAGTATAAACGTCGAGTTTGGTAGCTTCATCCTCTTCCTATCTCAAACCTTTTTTTTGCTTCATAAGTTCTCGTGCCTTTATACTCTCAGAAGTTTACTTGGCTACCATTTTAAATATATAAATAACTTTATTTTCATCTAGATCGATTAACTTCAACAGCCTCCCTCTTCTATATTTTATGATTTCACCTTTTCTCTACCTATCAAAATTATTTTTAAGTTCATGATCAGAAAACAGACCCCTGAGTATAATAGATTTAAAGTTTTAGCTATTGGTATAAAACTTAACTGAAACCTTAATTCCTCATACTTTTTGATGCAAATTAATATAACTTATAAATTAGTTAGTGTATATTTCTCTAGTTCTTGAGGCAATTTTCTTTGAATCAGTCTCGTGCTGATTTGAATGCATTTTAATTAGATAAGTTCAGCTTTAATTAAGCTTGTAATTAGCTATGATACTCATATTTTGCAATACTAACTCTTCATCTGTTCTTAACACAAAGCTGAAGCTTCAGACCATCGACATTTTTAAATGTTAATCAGTGCTCGATGCACTTTTTTTTTTTTTTTAATTGGCTCACCCGAAAGTCTGTAAGATGAGAGTTTATTATTATGTAGCAAGAGATTAAACTCAAGACTTTTGCAATAGTTTATAAAACTCTTATCAACCGGACTATTTGTTACTCACATGCTCAATCAGATCATTGGACACAAATAAAACCGAAAATTACATGTTGGAAGAACTGGTTATGTGAAGAAAGCTATTGCTCACATCCCTTGCTTACCAAACAAGTAATAAAATATTATACTTATAGTAACATCTTGCTTAATTTTTTCTGGTGACAGACTTAGAAATGCATTGTTTCAACTGCTAAAGACGCTCTAATTCTTCTTTTTTTTTTTGTCACAGCTTAGACAAGTTGCTGATTATTCATGATACAACTCTAGTATAATGTTCTAGAGGTAAAGGGCAAGTGATTTTGCTGCACAACTGCTGCTCATAGACTGGGAAATTGCTCGTTTACAGGCATATTTATTGTCGATGGCTTTTTTTAAAAGAAATTATCAAAAATATTTTTTTATCAGATTCGAACAAATCTAATATAAAAATAAATTTAGGATACCTCAGTCAAAATAATAAACATATTAACTAGTTGTTTTTACAATTTTGAGTATTATTTTGCTTTTATATTTGCAGGCAAATACTAAGAAATGCAGCGTCATTGTATGTGGAAAGTAATTTGGTTGTCTTAATTTCCTGAGCGATTACTGTCTCATTGTTGCTTCAGCGTCTGCTCTAAGACAGTGGGGACTTTGGAAGAATTTTGGAGTATGAAAATTTGATCATTCTATTATAATTTATATATAAATTTATCTATTTCCTTAAAAGATTAAATATTTTTATTAAACTTTTAAAAAAGAAACGCATTAATGATTTACTTGGTAAAATATTTAAAAGAAAAGAATACATACATCACTTTATCTATAACAATGATCAAGATGGATGTTAGAGTGACTTTGGGGGAAATAGTGATGTGGTGCAAAAAAGTGTCATAGTGCCGTTTAAAAACTATGTTCAAGCCACATTTTGGAGAATTTGCGGCAGAAAAGTTGCGCTTTTCAACCTGATTCAATAGAGTGCGGTGGCTGTCAGAAAGTTTCAGTCTCACTTTTTTAAAATAAATAAAATTTGTAATACACACCGTAGCTTTATAGGGGTTGTTTTGTTGCCTGCATTTAGAGTATAAAGTAAAGTGAATACAGTGTAAAAAGAATGCAGTGTATTTGGATTACTTTAACTTGTTTGGTTAAAAACTATACAAATACATGAGTTTCTTTTTTCTTGTTTGACAAAATAAATGTAATGTAAAGTATTTTTGAGATTATCGACGGTAGTGGCGTCCGACGACCAGAGGTGGTCGGAGACGGCGGGTAGTGGTGTCGGCGCGGCGTGGCGGTGGTTGGCGGTGGTGGTCGATGGCGGCAAACACTTTACACTGGCCGGTGTATTTGGAATTCGCCCAAATCGGGCGAATTCCAAATACACCAAAAATTCTAATGCATTTCAAATACACTACAAATGTATTGAAATTTTACTTTGCACCATACCAAACACTCACAAAATTAAATTCTCTGCATTTGGTTTACTTTACACTCTAAATGAAGGAAACCAAACCCTAATCACTCTGTTTCATCACTGTGTTTTCAGACCATTATAATTGTCATAAATAGACTCCTAATCATCTCTTATAAAGGTGAGAGCTAAACATAAAATTGAAATTGTTATTGCTCACTCTCCCCATATTTATTGTAGGAATCCAAACGAGAGCTTCTACTTGGTATTGATGAAAGCTTCTCCTTTTGACAAAATCAAAATAGATAACACTATAAGCGCTTGCAAAAATTGATAATTTTACTTAAATAGCCATCTCCTCTCTCCTCTCTTACTCTATTCTCACTATTTAATATTTACTTACAATTGTGGGATGCTCATCAACATGGTGTAGTCGATAGATAACAAATATACGTGGGCTCCGAAAATTCACCACCGACCTCTCGATGAAGAGAGAATGATTTATGCGTCGATGAAATTTTCAAAAGGCAGATGGAATAGTAGATAAGTCACTATCCAGAGATTTCATCCTCATTTTGTGAGGACTTTAGATGTGCTTCCAGGTTTCCTATAGGCAGAAGCACCTATAGTTAATTACCCCTCCCAATTCTGAGAAAGAACTTTTGATTAAGGCTAGTCGTTAGATCGCTAAATGCATATCATATAGTAGCAGCATATGGAGTTTTGGAATTTAGAATTTGGAATTTATGAAATTCATCATTATTAACTTAAAGCATATGGTTGGTGGAATGACGACGTGCCTGATCTAGATCTCATAGTCCCGTAATCTCGGGTTGTCGTAGTCCCTAGTCTACTTAGTCAGATGAGGTAGTCGACTCAATGTGACCGAAGGATCCATGTCAGCAGCCATGGGTTGCATCGTCCAAGTGATCCTTGTAGACCTGGGGTGGTGTTTCTCCAAAGAGACAATCTTAAGTTTATCTTAGTTAACAAAAATGGCTTTATGTCTATCAAATATATCCTATGATTCATAACTCAAAGGGCTGAGCGAATGGGGAACATACAGGCTACAATCGTGATCGTAATATAATGGTGTCATTTGGTGGCAACCATCCGATTAGAGGACTCTGGTTTTAACCGCATCATATATGGAGCCTACTAGCCAAACCACGCGGATAAAGGACACGAGCCACGTCCTTGTTGGCATGAGATTATTTGAGTTTGAATATAGTGATTTATTTGACTTGACATTAGCTCTTTTGTGAGCTAAAGTTTTCTTAATCTGTCATCCCCAACAAATAATGGTGGATGGGTGGATGAATTATTTGCTTTAAGAATTTAAATAATAAATATCATTTATCTCAGATATTTACTTAGTTGAAATTTAGTTTAAAGATGAATTAGTTTAGTGCTCAAGTATCTTTTAATGATAATATCCTCTTCGGTTGATATTTTCAATCAACACGACCATCATCCAAGTATATAAGTCTGCTTAATCATTCAGTTTATTGTTTTAGATCCTATCAACTATATTAATTTAATAATAGATGATCAGATCTAAATTTATACTTCGAGTATTTTGAATTTGAGAATATTGAATATAATATCATAAATATTTTGATAATAGTTACTCCTATAGTTGATATCTTCAATCAACTTAGCCATCATTGGGGTAGACCTTGCCAACTCTACTTAATTGCTAGTAGAGGATCGGGTCTATGACTTATATGTCACTTAAATTCTTTAGAAAATTGATATCATAACAGATCTTGTCAACTACATTGCAAATATAGAGAATTGAGTCTTATGATCTACTGTAATTTAAGTTCATTTAGGAGTTGATCAGTTAGTTGACCCTATCAACTCTATTTTAAGCATAGAGGATTAGGCCTACCGTGATCATATTCTATGGAGTTGAATATTTATCTCTTTCATTGATTTGAATTAAGATATGGAGACATTCATTAGCATACATGCATATACTTATAAATGATTGAATTGATTTCATCATTCCTCTCCTTTATTTTTAAAACCCTTGCAGCATCCTCAGCCACATGAATATAAATATTCAACACTATGTTAGGGCCCATGCGAGTGTTTATGACTTAGACAATTTCATCTAATTAATAAAATCATTGGTTTTGAAAATCACAATTAGAGTAAATTTTCTTTTATTTTTGGATTGAAAGAAGCTCCATAATTAGTGTAGCATTTAATTTAGTATCACCTTCTGTCTTCTTGTACGAAGAATTACAGATCTGGTGGCTTAGGTGGAGCAGAATTAGACTTATATTTGCACTCAAAATGTTGTATCTTTACTTGCATTTTATTTATTCATAGAATTTTTTCAACTTCAATGATGGGCTTATGCTCTTTCGACCATTTAAATATATGATATAACATAAGCCAAAATATTCAATTAACTTCACAACCAACCAATGTTTGCTTTAGCATGTAAGCTAGTTATCAAGCTTCATCTTCATTCTCTAGGCTTGATTGTATTCAATTTGAAATTATTTATTTATTTTATTCACTTAGAATAAAATGTTGTAATTCCAGTGTTTATTGAATAAACCATGATCACTTTCAATGGTAAGCATTCAACTTATGTTCTTGCTCATGTTTGAATTATCAAACCCAATCTTACCTTATCTTTTACTCCACTTCAAGTCCTATTTTTATTCAAAATTAGGTTTAAATTTATTACCAATCCACTATGAGTCAAGTATTATTCTGAAACTTCACTTATATTTGGCTTGAGCATTTTGTTTTAACATATAAAGCAATAGACTCAAGCACTCGTTTGGGGATAAACCAAGTAAATGAACTCATTTTTTTTACTTAGTGTATTCTCATTTGATATTAATATTTATTAAGCTTATTCCAATTTAATTATGAATTCATTTTTCTAAGACTTTATATTTTATATTTAACTTAATCTTAAATTATTATTATTATTATTCTTAAGTCCCAAAAATTTGACAAAATTTTGGCAATATTTTAGCGTCATCCCCGCGTAGGGGGCTACATCAAAACTATTTTGGCCTACCCGTCACACCCTGATGAGTGCGACGGTTGGTGTTTTGAAGCACCTCAGTCGAATTTCAATCTCATTATGCCCTGATGAGCATAATGAGGCCTTCAATCACCTTCATAAAAGAAATCATTACAATGGAATATATACACATTCAAGCCCCCTTTTTGTTTAAGTCTAAAATTCACTCTAAATTTTGGCAACATTTCGGCATAAGGGGTTGCATCTAGAAATTTTGGCTTATTAGGTACACTCTATTGAGCATAGGGAGTGGTGTCTTGTGATACCACAACCGTGTCTTCGTACCCACTATGCCCTAATGGGCATTATTGGGGTCTTGAAACCTGCATAAAGAAGTACAAGCATAAATATAAAGTTACGAGGCTTAGTGGTATATTAGTCTGGACAACACCGAGGTTGCGAGGCTTTAAGTAGCCCTAAGTAGGTCTTGTACCTTATACCTATGGTTAACAATGGCGCTGTACTCACTTATTCCTTTCTTACTTTCATGCATGTATGTGAAATTTTGGATAAGAAAACCTTTTCTACTTAAGAAAAATCATGCATATTCAACTTCTAAATTTTCTTAAATTGATTACTTAGCATGCATCATAAAGTGTGTTAACTACTCTCATTTGCATGTTTAGATATGCTTAGGGTCCATCCATATGCATGTTATATATGTTGGGAAAGAAATGAAGTAATGTGTGTTATGTGAATTTTGATTCAATTTATTAATCTTAAAATACCTTTCCTTTTGAATAGGTTTGTTTAGAGTTTATCTAAACTTAGGATTGATTAAAATATGTAATCAAAACATTCATTTAAATGAAACTAAAATGTGAAACCACTTTAGAAATTACTTAAGGTTAGGGAAGGAAAGAGAAGTTCTCTTCTCTTTTCCTCTCTTCATAACTTAGTAATTAACTGTAGGTTTCACTTAAACCAAATAAAAACATGAAATTAAACCAACCCAAAACACTTAAACAACTTAATTGAAACCCTCCTCTAAGTTGAACAAGTTCTTCATACTTAGAAAATTTGAACCCAAAGTCCTAAACTAAGCATACCACACAAACCTTCAAAGCACACACATTAGCCTAAGTCACCACTTCTAGCTTTAGGTTAAGTCGATGCATGGTTTGATGTTATATTTTTATTTTGTGATATATATTTTAGACTGGATGTTAGGGTGTATGCTTGTAGAATGAATGATAGGATGTGCTTAGTCTAACTGTTATTTTCTATAGGGGAATGTGCTTAAGGGGCGCTATCATAAATAAAAATATAAATGCTTTTGCTTGTAGGTGCTTTATACCCCTAAGCATAATCCATAGGCCAAGTGGACTTAGTCACCCATGTGTGGGGTGATAAGTCCATTATACATGCTTGGGATTTGTATGGTGTGATTTAACTAACTTTTGTTTTGCATGTGTTAGTTGGACTTCTACTTTTTCTTTTCATGTAAAAATTTGTATAATTATGATTTTAGAATGATTTGTTATGGGGATTAGGATAAGCATTGGTCATAAGACCACATCTTATGCACCATGTGAAGCCTTGGAGCATCTACCATCCAACCATCCAAAGGAGGAACCAAAAGAAGAAAAGATGAGAAGAAGAAAGAAAGAAGAGAGAAGTATAAAGCTTGAAGACCCCATAACAATGAATTCCTTTGCTTAAATTGTAATTTAATTCATTTGTAATCCGGGTTGTATAAGGGTAGAGCTCGGCTACCCACATTTGATATTTTCGGGTTTATACGACGGTGCCCGACCACAAACGGCTATTTATTATTTTTACGATTAGCTTTATAAATTGATTGATGATTTGTTTAGCTTTTGCATTAAGTGGCATGATTTTCTTAGTTTCTTCCTTGGTTTATGTATGGCCTAGATGTGGATTAGGCTCTTTAAAGAAAAATAAATCTTTTACCCAACTTAACAACTCAAATGAAAATTAAACAACTCATAACCTCACCTAAAGCTTAGGTTTAAAATCAAGATAAAAGAATTAGCAACCCCTTAGCTGGATGAGCATTTCTTTATAATATCATGCACAAATTCATCTTATTCCACTCTTGATTGGAGGGCTTCCATCTTTGCCAGATAACCCGGCTTGACCTTTGAGGGCCGTGGTGGAAACTCACCTCCTCCCTTCTCGCTGATTTTGGCCAATAACCTTCTTTCTCATGCATTAGTCATAAAAATCCTATTAGCCTTAGTCAAAATAATTGTCCAAAATGAAATAAAATGAAATTTGAGTTGCATTAGATTTAGGTCATTTGAAGCATGTCCCTTTACATGATTTAGTCTCTTTAGGGAGTGAGTTTAAGGACTTAGTCTCTTTCTAAATAATAACAGCCTAGCTATCTTGCATAACCATAAAGATTTGCCTACATGTATATAAAATCATTGGAGGAGTTAGTTGGTGGCCACCCCCAGGCGGTTGTAAGTCCAAGTTGTCAGGTGGTTTGTCCTCTCTTGTGGAGGCAAACCAATTACCCATTTTTGCCTTAGATTTAGGTTGTTCATCCAGCCCTCACTGAAGCTCCCTAGATTTAGGTTCTGAGGTTGCTTTTCCCCTTTGCGGGCCATAAGCATAATTCCTCACCTCTTAGGCGTTTCCTTAATCTTTTGTTAATGAATCTTAAGTCCTAAATTTCTAATGAAAAATACAACTCAAACAAACTAAATCAATTTCTAAAATGTAAAACCCAACTATAGGATAGTCTGAAATGATGGCTAGGTTTCCTAGCATTGTGAGCATCTCTTACTTATTTCCCATTTAGGCTTCGATAATAACTCCCTCTTTTGATCAATCCCATTTGATCTTCAAAAACATAAACTAATCGATTGATAGTCCTTCCTATTGAAATATTCAAAGACAATAATCACATACCTTAATCGAGAGTATTCCTAAGGGATCCTATCCCATAGGATGTAATTAACTATGGGGGCTTACCCTTGTAGGGAACTTAACGAACCCAATTTAAAATAAACCCTGCTTTACTTTTTCATGTACAGTAGGGGAAGAATCTCTGGTACATATGCAGACCCATCATCCTTAGGAGTCCTTATTGAGTTGATTGGTTCCATTAAAGGATAATGATTTCTATCTTTCGAGATAGTACACTATTTTCTTGATGATGTATCTGATCACCTTTATAAGTACATCTGTCGATCTGCGTGGCATCTTACCAAGATGAATTTCTATAAGGTCTCTTCTTTCTTTTCTCCACAGATTTGAAAGGTGACTCCCTATAAGAGATTTATTAACCAACATGAGTCTAAAAGCATTAAGAGGATTATCACTTGACATCCAACATCTTGGGAGAGATAAGTTGATGGTTCATGATTCAAAGAGAAAGAATATAAAACCCTGGGTTCCTTTATTCTCCCGCTCAAGTTTTGAGATTTATGTATAGAAGCTAAGTTTCATGTAATCAATGTTAATGCATCATTTAGAGCTCTCTTGGGCAGGCCATGGCTGCATGAGTATGGAATGGTCCCATCAACTTGCATCAGTGTATGAAGTACCTAAAAGATGGAGAAGAATTCAGAATTCCTAGTAACCTACAACCATTTTTCGTCCATGAAGCAAAGATCTATAAAGAAGCAAAATATTTCATCCCTAAAGAGCCTAAGCCAACAGAGCCTCTTGAAGCGGTAACATCCACTTCAAGAACCAAAAAGAAATATCATAAGGTGAGAGAACAGTTGAAAAAAGGAAGAAAGAATGTATTTTTGACTCTCCCAAAAGCACTAGATTCTACACCTAAATCAAGAAGATCAGTTCCTCACTTGGGAAGTGACACATAAGAAGAAGAAAATATTTCTATCAAACCTAAGAGAACTTATAAGCTTTCAAGGAAAGCAAAGTTTGAAATAAGTGATTCTGATTTAGACCATGACTTTGAATCTACATATGAAAATAGGACTTAGAAGGTTGCATCAAGAAGGATAGCTCACTTGGCAGAGTCAGATGACTCCCTCAAAATTATACCCATCCCTCAGCAGTACTTCAAAGAAATCACTCCACTAGAGGTCCATAATATTGAAGAATTGATAATATTCTATGTGCTGCTGTTGAGTGAGAGTGGTGAAACAGGAACTCTATTTTACAAATATGAAGAGTCTCAACATCACAATTTTTATCAGCCTATTCAACATGAAAATTCTGATGAGATAGCACCAATAAGAATACCAATATACTATCCACAAAAATTGTAAAGAATGATGCATAAGCTTGGAATTCATATTGTAACTACTAAAAATAGAACTCAAATATTCAATAGGATTTGGAGCCCAAGAAGTCCTCAAGCATCACAAAGAAGTGATAAGTTATCACTAAAGGTCTTGGGTTCATCCACAAATCTCATCAAAATAAAGTTTGTTATAATGTATTAGAAGTTGAGATCGAAACTAATAGTGAAGAAGAAGATGATCTCCATGAAATTCTTCTTAAAAATAATGAAGAAGTAGAAACCAAGCTTGCGCTTGAAGAACTCGAAGATGGTGGACAAACAGCTATTATGGATGAACTCAAAGAAATCAACCTAGAAGCTGAGGATGATCCCGGTCCAACTTTCGTCAGTGCCCTTCTACCTGATGAGAAAGTTGAAGAGCTAAAAATGCTACTTTATGAATTCAAGGATTGCTTTTCCTGGACATATTCTAAAATGTCAGGCTTATCCTCTGATGTAGCAGTTCATAAACTTGCCATTAAACTAGATGTGTCACCTGTTAAGCAAGCTTCTAGGCGAACGAGATTGGAGATTGAAGAACTGATAATTGCATAAACTAAGAAGCTAATCGAAGTAGGCTTCATTCAGGATGAGAAGTATGTAGATTTGATAGCTAACATTGTCTCAGTTAGGATGAAGAATGGTCAAATTCATGTTTGCATTGACTTTCGGAACCTAAATAAGGCGTGCCCAAAATATGACTTTTTGCTCCCTATATTAAAACTACTAGTGGACAATACTTCCAACTACGACATGTTCTCATTCATGGATGGATCATCAAGATACAATCAAATTAAGATGACCCCTGAAATGAGAAGCACACAACATTTAGGATGACAATTGGTATATACTACTACACAATCATGCCCTTCGAATTGAAGAATGTTGGATCTATATACCAAAGAGCCATGTTGACCTCACTTTTGGAGTGAGCTCTCGATCTCCTCTTCTTAGACTTAGAACTCTTCTAGATACTAAGAACTCCTTAGTCATAAGACACTTATAGTGATTAGGTGAACACTTAGCCTAAGCCAAGAGACTTAGAAGGGTTAATCATAGAATTAGGCCATGCCTTATGACTTAAGGAAATCACATATCCTATTGCTTGAACCCACTCCATATACACCTTCTCAAATCGAACCCAAATTCAAATCTCAAACAAAACCTCAAATTCAAATTTTAATTCTAAATCTAATTCCAAATTTGACTCCAAATGATTGAAACCCAAAATCAAATTCAAATCCTAAGACCCTTCCTAAGCCATATGAACCACCTTCATAAGCATAGCCAAAAACCCCTTTAAATCAAATCAAATTCAATTGATTTCTTTATAAATCAATTATTCCTTCATTTATATTCATAAATATAAATAAAATATAAATCCATATGGCCAAGACCAAATCCAACATCAAACTAAAATCTAATTTTTACCCTTTAAGACAATTTCTTAGACTTAACCAAATCCTATTCAAATCAACTCGAAACCAATGGATTTTCTCTTGAATCAATCATTCATTCAATTATCTACCTAAAGATAAATGAAACCTACAATCATCAAATCAAATCAAAACCAACCCAAGTTAAACCTAACCTAGCCCTTTTGACTTGAGAGTTTCAAATGAGCCAAAATCCCTTAGACTACAAATTGATTGTCGTTGAATTTATATTTCAATCCAGGGCTCATATATAAGTTCAACCAAATTCGAATCAAACCAAAACCAAACCAATTGACCCATTTAAGTCCACTTGACCCAAAGTGACATAAAGGACCTATTTGAGCCAAGCTCACCAAAACCTTCCACCATGATTGTTGATAACCCTATGATGATCAATTCCATCAATTGGGTCAAACCAAGTCAACTTAATCATTTGACCAAGTCAACCCTTAGCCCAAATGAACCAAACTAGCCAAAACTCATCCTACATCAAATTGATTGAAACCAATGATTGGAATTAACCCAAAATAAATATTTAAATATGACTTGACCACCAATTGAGCCAAACCAAGCCCAATTGGCAAATTCGATCCAAGTTGGCCCAAATTGGCCTAAAGGATCAAATTAGGTCAAATCATGACCTAACCCAAATTGATTACAACCTATCGCTCAGATTCATTCCAAATTGATTATTGAACTTGACCAAAGCCATAATTGAGCCTAATTTAACCAATTGGTCAACTTGACCCAACCTTGCCCAAATTGGCCTAAAGGTCAAATTAGCCAAAATTTAAATTAAATTCAAATTGATTCAAACCAAAGACCACATTCCTTTTCAATTCGCCAATTGAACATGAATCAAACCATAATCCAAATCAATTTGGCTAATTTTGGTCAAATTGGTCAGCTTGACTCATTTGACCCATTTGATTCCAAATGAGCCAAAATCAATTCTAAGTCAATTTAAATAAAATTGATTATACCAAAATACTTTAAATTATTATTTAAACCTAACCTAAGCCTTGGTTTGATCCAATTTGACCAATTGGGCAACCTAACCCGATATGACCCATATGTCCCAAATTAAGCCAAATCTCTTGAAACCAAACCATGACCCATTAGGGCTAATCAAACCTGACCCAAACCCATTTAGGATCAGCCCAAAATCAACCCAACCCAATTAAATACCTCATGGATGCTCCATCACATGGGATTCCACCCAACTTCATTTAATTCTCCCCATCATATGCATTCAACTCCTCCCCCCACTCCCCCCTTGTCCCCATCCCTGGCATTCAATGGAGCTAATCATATGGCGGCAAAAGAGGACTTTGGAGCAAAAATCCAAAGTCCTCAATCAATTTATCATCCATCTCAACCACCCCAAGGAAAATGACAACACTTTGGAGCAAAAACTTTAAAAAAAGGAGGATTTTCGGCCACTATTAAAGGAGGGAGAAATGAGGCTTCATTCTTCTTCCTCCTACCACTATTAAGCCCCCAAGAGCTCCCCAAAGCAACTAGCCACCACTTCCCCACCTCTCTTGAGCCAAAAACATCAAAACGGGTGGATTCCAGTGTGGAAACAACAAGCACCGAAAAATATATCATTTCAAAGTGAAAGCAAAGGCTACACTCATTTCAAAGCTTTCTCCTACACTTAGGAGCTCCCTCAGATCTTCACCACTGCTGATAACCATCCCCGGCGAGGTGAATTTTGTGAAACTTTAGCTGGCCTTTGGATTTCTCGCTTTTTGTATTAATTTTCTTGCAATTTCTAGAATTTTCCTTAGATAAACTACACAAGTTTCATTTTATTTGATCCCAATATGAAGTAGAATTTTTTTTGGAGAAAATTGGTGCAAAAATGAGCTCAATTGGTCCTCATTTTGTATTTTTTTTTTGCATTTTTCCCGTTGGTTTCACATGTCGGTGAGTAGCAGTCGTCTGCTCCCACGTTCAGTGGATTGGACGGCTCATATCGCATCAGACTCACGTCCTTCCGACACCCAAAACATGCGATTCGCTCTCTAATCTCGCGGATCAGATATGGATCATCTGATCTGTGATCGGACGGTCTGAATCGAATTGCACGTCATTTTTCCAGATCTCGCATTTTCTCGCTCACACGCTACATCAGCACCACGTAGCCCAACCGCAGGGCGCCGCGTGATGCCACGTGCCATGCGCCCAATCACGTGGCACCATGTGGAACCGCATTGTCCCGTCAGCGCCCGTGCGGCGTTGTCTTGGTTATGTAGGAAAATCACCTATTTTCTGATTTTTAAAATTATTTAAGTGTCCTGAAACTTTGAAAATTCATAAAAAAATAAAATATCCAATGAAAAATGACAAACAAGGGCTCGTTGGATTCTTCTTTCCGAGAGGAATCTAAAGAACCAAAACTTTCTAAATTCCACTGAATGGTTTGAGCTTAATTTAGGTTTTAGTGAAAATAAAGTTTCATTAATTACTCTAAAAATATAAGTCAGATTGAGTTGAAATTTTCAGGGATTGAAATTAAAGTTAAAACACACCTATGATAAAAATCTCAAGTAAAAAAAAAATTTTGGATTGGGAAAAATTAAATTTTGAAGTTCAAATTGTCTATTTTAATAAAATAAATCAAATAAAAATCCAGAAATTTAGAAAAATCTTCAAAATAGCTTAAATCACTTCAGTTAACATCTAAGATTCTAAAATAATAATAATAATAATAATAATAATAATAATAATAATAATAATAATAATAATAATAATAATAATATGATCTTTTGAATCTTAATGAACCTACAATAAATATTTAGGGTTAAAATTTAACAAATTAAGGAATTAATTAAAATGAAATTCATAATAATCTAAATAATAAATTAAAATTAGAAATGAAATAACACTTAGGCAATCTTTAATCAAACTTCAAATCAGAAAAATATCATATAATCCTCAAAGAAAATTAAATTAAATATGATTAAACCTATTTAAGTTAATAAAACTCAATTAAATGATTAAACCTTAAATCAAACTTAAAATTAAACAAATCTAGGAAACTTTAACATGGGTCAAACTAGTATAACTAAACCTACACTAAGCATGGAATCTTAATCACATCAAACTCCTTTATGAATATAAATAAACTGAAACTAATTAATCATTAAGTAAACTAAAAAGTTAAATCCAATACATCATAATCGCCTAATATTAATCAAACCAAACCAAACCAAATGAAGCTAAAGTGAACTTAATTAATTTAATATTTAAATCAATCCATTTGGAATAAGATAGTTACTCAACCATTAAATATTTCAACCTAATAACTAAATCAAACATGTTAATGGAATTAAACAAACATAATAAATGAATCAAATCAAATAAAACTCTAATCATGAATAATTAAACTTAATTGAAATAAAATAAATAGGTAATTCACTTAATAATAATGATGGTAATAACAATAATCCTTTAATCAAATCAAACTTAAGTAAAATACTTAACTAAATCAAATCACTCACATGTGAGAAATTAAGTCATTAATTAAACAAATCTTTAATTAATCTGATAATTCAAAATTCAATTATCCTTAATCAAACTTAATTAATTAAACATCTAATTAATGCAAACTTAATGAATTAATCCATCATTTTAATGAACCAAATTGATTTAAATAAATCACATTAAAATTAATTTTTAAATCAAACTCAAATTAAATCTTTAATTACTCCACTAATTAATCACGCATCTTAAAGTAAACCTATTAAAGTAATCACATTAAACCTAAGCTTAATCAAATATAAATATAATTAAATACCAATCAAATCTTAAATTAAACATAAATCATCAAGTCATTAATTACATCATTAATCTAAATAAATATAAAACCAAATTTGAAATTAAATAAATCTTCATTTAATTTAATAATTAACTTAAACAAACTTCTTAATTAAACTAATTACCCTTAAGCTAATCCAATTGAATAAACACCTAATTAATGCAAACTTAATGAATTAATCCATCATCTTAATGAACCAAATTAACTTTTTAAATCAAATTCAAATCAAATAATTAATTAATCTACTATTTAATTTGATCACATATCTTAAATAAGCTAATTTAGTCAATCAACTTAATCATATTAAACTTAAACTTAATCAAATATAAATGTAATTAAATACAAATCAAAACCTAAATTAAACCTAAATTATTAAGTCATTAATTACATCATTAATCTAAACAAATATGAAATCAAATTGAAAATTAAATAAATCTTTATAATTAACATAAATACACTTCTTAATTAAACTAATTACATAATCACATTGAACCTAAGCAAACCCATAGACTAATAAAGCTAATTAAATCAAA
The DNA here is from genome assembly GCA_021442155.1 of Cymbidium sinense. Taxonomy (NCBI): domain Eukaryota; kingdom Viridiplantae; phylum Streptophyta; class Magnoliopsida; order Asparagales; family Orchidaceae; genus Cymbidium; species Cymbidium sinense. The sequence goes on from CM038216.1 coordinate 6,370,704, forward strand.
TTAAATCAAATTAAATTAAATTAAGAAAGTCTCTCATCAATTTAATATGTAATCAAATCAAATCTCATTCAACCTACTTGAAAAAGATAAACTAATTAACTATCCAATGTATGAAATCAAAATACAAACCAAACTTTGATAAACATGACAAATGGATGAGATTAAAACTAAAATCCTAATTAGAAAGAATCAAACTCAATTAAAAATCAAAATAAAATCTCAATTAATCTAATCCAATCAAACTACAAACAAACGAACCATGATAAACATAAAATTAAATCACATAACCATAATCGAAGAAAAAAATTAAATATTAATTTAAAAGGATATTGAATTATCAAGATTTAATTAAACCAAAATATCTAATCTAAAATTAATCAATCAAAAACACATGGATTTAAACAAACTTAAACTTCATTAGATATTAAGGATATTGAATTATCAAGATTTAGTTAAACCAAAATATATAATATAAAATTAATCAATCAAAAATGCATGGATTTAAACAAACTTAAACTTCATTAGATATTAAGGATATTGAATTATCAATATTTAATTAAACCAAAACATCTAATTTAAAATCAATCAATCAAACACTTAAACAAACTCAAATTCTAAATGCTAAATCAAATCAAATGAATTGCACAAATTCAAATGGGCTAATTAAGATACTTAAGGACCTTAGTTAGACTCTTTAAGAGTTAGGATGCAGAATAGGGTGAGTACTGTCTACAAAGAATTCATTCTACTCTTTACTCTTGAAAACCTAAACAACATTTTAACCAAATAAAAGTGAAATAAAAATAAAAAATAAGTCATTAAATCATTTAAATTAAAATCACCCAAAGATAAAATTTAAATAAATTCAAACTCCAAATTGAAACTTAAACTAAAGAAGCCTAGTAAGTCTTGCCACACAAGCCTTAAGCACACACATTAGAATATTAAGTCACGATTTATAGTGCTAAGTTAGGGCATTGTATGTATGATGTTGTATTTTATTTTATGATGTAATATTTTAGACTGGATGTTAGGGTGTATGCCTCGTAGACTGGATGGTAGGCCGTGATTAGCCTAATCATATTTTATGCAGGGGATTGTGCTTAAGGGGCCACTGTAATACAAAAAATATATATATAAATACTTTTGCTGTGCAGGTTGCTTAGCCCTTAAGCATAACCGACATTTGGAGAGGTGGACTTGTTTGCCCATGTGTGGGGTGCTAAGTCCAAATTATTCATATAATTTCTCGGGTTGTATGGTGTGTTTAGCCAACATTTGTTTTACAGGTGTAGCTAGATTTACTTTTCATATTTTTAATATAATTTTACATTAAGAATTAGGATTAGTGTTATGGGGGATTAGGATAAGCAGTGGCCAGAAGGCTTAGTCCTTGGGGTGCCCTATAATGCCATTGGACCAAATCAAATAAAAAGGAAGAGAAGGAAGAAATAAAGAAAAGAAGACCCCCATAGCATGCATTATTTTTGTAATCCGAGTTGTATAAGGATAGAGCTCGGCTACCCATTTTTTTCTTTTCAGTGTGTACGGAGGAACCCAACCACACTAGCCTTTTATTCTTTCACGGAAGTCTATAAAGTATTTGATGTTGTGTTTAGATTGCACACTAAAATTGCATTCTTCTTCTAGTTTCTTTATGTTTGATGTTTGAATATGTGGCCTGGATGCTGTAGGCTCTTAGGATAAAATTAATTTTTCTACCCCAATTAATAATTTATATTTAAAATTTAAAATAACTCATAACCTCACATGAAAGCCTAGAAATTAAATCAAAATAATAAAAAAAATATTTAGCAACCCCTCAGCTTGATGATTGTATGTACAATATCATGCATGTCATATTCTTCCACTCTTGTTAAGAGGGGGCTTCCATCTATGCCAGAGGATAAAGGCTTAACATGTGAGAGCCTTTGAAGGAAGAACATCCCTTTCTCTTTTGAATTGGTCCATAATCAAGTTCTCATGCATTTAGGCATACAAAATCTCATAGTCTGTGTCAAATCAAAGAGTCCAAAGAATGAAATAGATTTGATAAAATTTGCATTAGATTAAGTCATGAATTCATACCACTCATGCTCTAGTCTCTTAGAGAGTGAGTTTAAGGACTTAGTCTCTTTATAAATAATAACTAGCCTAGCCATCTTGTAATACATAAGACTTGGCCACATGCATTTAAAATGTAGGAGGTGTTATTTGGCGGTACTCTAAGCAGTTGTAAGTCCAACAGTCAGGTGGTTTATTCTCTCTTATGGAGGTAAACCATATACCCATTTTTGCCTTAGATTTAGGAAGTGCTTGTGTTTTGTACCAAAGCTCCCTAGCTTAGGATCCGAGATAGTTGTTTCCTTCGGGCTACAAGCATAAATCCTTACCTCTTAGGCATTTCCACAATCTTATGTTGTGAGATTATAAGTCTTAGTATTCAACAAGGCTTGAAAATTTTAACAGAGCTTCATCTCCACTAGATGAAGCTACCTCGATGGATTCGAGCACTAGTGATAGCCTCTGGTGAGGTACTATTCAAAACTAAGCATATAATAGGGACTGTGTGGTCTTTTGTGAAAGAAATTTTCATTTCAAGTAAAATTGGCCATTCGATGTATTTTCCCTTGCATGATGATGGGGTGGGTTGAGTTTGAGCTCAATCCGAGCATAATCGAGCTCGGATCATGCCATGGAAGATGGATGGTGGCCATCTCCCAGAGGTGAGCTTAGGGACGGATCATGGGTCGTCCATCCGTGCATTTTGGATGGACAGCCATGATCAAGCCACATAGGATCCCCATATTCACCCCTTAAGAATTGTGGGGTCGATCTCAACCACTCGATCCTTGATCAGATGGGTGAGGAGAAAGCACGTAACGCCTCTGCTGATACGACACTCCGATGTGAAAACTTAAGTGACATATCTCATCGTGCCATATGAAAAGTGCATGCCACGTCAACCTCCACGTGGCGCTGACGGGATTAGTCATTTAATTAGGCTATTTAATTAATAGATAATCATGAAAACTTCAAAATAACATAACTAATTCTAGAAATATCATAAAAATACAAAGTAAAATGCATTGCAAAGATATTTCATAGGAAAATAATCTAAAATTATTTCCAATAAATTTTGAATAGTGTATTTTCTTCAATTAGAGTTTTAATGAAAACTTAATAACCCTAATTACTCCCTAATTATTTTATTAATTCATTTCAAATTTCTCTGGTGTATTTAATGGGATGACCTTTGCCTCTCCTAATTTTCTTGGGATTTATTGATTAGTTAATTAGGAAAATCATATAATGAATCCTCAATCACCCTCTTAATATAATTGAGCTTAATTAAATATGTGAATAGTGGTTTAATCCCTTGATTAAGTTAATTAAGCTTTGCTTAAGTGAAGAAGAATATGGAATGGATTTTGGGGAATTTTCCCTAAGCCATTCTCTAAACCCTTTTCCTTCCTTAATCCAAACTTAATTAAGGGCTAATCCACTAAGCACCTACTTTATTAACTTGATAAATTTTTTAAAAATATTCGAGAACTTAACCAATTCATCTTGGGTAGGTGCTTAGGTGTTCAATAACATAAGTAACTTAGGGAAATCAAAATCCAACCCACATGTATGTAAGGGTTATGAAAGTACTTAAATTAAACCCTTTAGCTTAATTAATCACTAATTGTGAGTAAATTGCATTAGGCCCATTTCTTTCCTAGGCGCATTGTTGATTAAATTTCTTATGTGGTTTTATGTCATACATTAGCTCATAATTATTTGATTAAATATATTAAAGTGGTGTAGGTGAGGGATAATTAATGCACTTAATTCACACCTTAACCTAAACAAAATATAAAAATCATCTAACAGTTCTAAAATTAAATTCAAACAACATACACATGTTGGAAATGGGCTAAGACCAGTAAACCTCTTCACATTTCTTAAATTTAAATCAAACCCAAAAAAACAAAATTTCTTTAAAACCAAATTTGATTTACTTTTAATAATCTTATTCCATAGGATTATCTTTAAGAATTAATTAGGGTGATTGAATTTACATGCTTTCATCACTTTATTTCTTTACTAATATGCTAAATGCGTGTCATATGAAAATCATGCATTCACGCTTTTTTTAATAATCAAATTTAAAATGAAATATTTTCTTTATGTCAAATTGCATATTTTGGCTAAAGTAAGGATAGGAATGGCTATTATCACTATTAAATCTAAAAATTATTTTAAAACTTATGAATTAAACATCAAAATTGAAAGGTATGCTATTTATAAGTATTTATGAGCTTGCATGTGAATAGCATAAAATGTGTTATGTGATTCTCCTTCTCTTTCTTAACATAGAATTGTATAGGATTTGCAAAGTGTATAGCCCATTTGAAAAGGACATAACACTTGCTTAAATCCATTCCTATACACTCCTATATCATGACTTAAGAAGGAATTCTACATCACACATATAAATTAAACAATCAAACCAAAGGCAAACAAACATAAACTTTTGTATCTTTCATTTTCCATTAATTTCTTTTTGTACATGCACATGTATTTAAGAAAAGTGGTATATTAGTCTGGAAAACCTCAGAGTTGTGAGACTTTAAGTAGCCCTTAAGTAGGTCTTGTACCTTACACCCCTGGTGCTAACAATGGCGCTGTACTCACTTATGTCTTTTATCCTTGTAAGAGTGCATATAAAAAATGGATAAAAGACTCACTCTTTTTACTTAATGAAAATCATGAATCATAACACATCCAAATTTTCTTAAGTAACACTACTTAGCATTCATCATTAAGGTGTGCTAAAATATTTCCATTTTCATGTATAGATATGCTTAGGATTCATCCATATGCATGCTATACATGTTGGAAAAGAAATAAAGTGATGTGTGTTCTGTGTAGTATTTCACTTTATTTAATCTTAAAATGACTTTCTTTTTGAATAGGTTTGTTTAGAGAAAATCTAAACTTAGGATTAATTAAAACACACAACAAAACATTCAGAAAATAATAATCAAATATGAATCTACCTTAGAAATTACTTAAGGTAGGGAGGAAAGAGAAGTTTTCTTCCCTTTTTCTCTCTTTACAACTTTTAGTAATTAATCCTAGGTTCAATCAAATCTAATCAAATCACAAAATAAAATCAACCCAAAATAACTACACTTAATGAAACCAATGCAAAGATAGCAATAATGTAAACACTTAGAAAACCTTAACCTTAAAGCCTAGCTAAGCATACCACACAAATCTTAAATAGCATACACATTAGGTTAAGTCACCACTTCTAGATTTAGGTTAGGGCGATGCATGGTTTGATGTTTTCTTTTGTTTTTTGATATTTTGTTTTATTCTGAGTGTTAGGGTGTATGTGCGTAGACTGAATGGTAGGATAATTTAGTCTAATCATTATCTTCTGTAGGAGATTGTGCTAAAGGGATGCTGTAATAAAAATATAAAATTACTTTTGCTGTGTAGGTGCTTATACCCCTAAGCATAATCCAAAATAGGCCAGGTGGACTTGGTTACCCATGTGTGTGGTGCTAAGTCCAATTTATAAATATACATTCTTGGGATTGTTTAGTTTGTTTAGTTAATCTCTATTTTACAGGTGTTAGTTAGATTTACTTTTCCCTTTTCATGTAACTTTGCAATTAAGATTTTAGAATGATTGTTATGGGATATTAGGATAAACATTGGTCATAAGATCATGTATTATGTATCATGTGAAGCCTTTGGAGCAACCACATTCCAACCAACAAAAAGATGAAAGAAGAAAGAAGAAAGATGAAAGGAGAAAGAAGAAAGAAGAAATGAAGAATGAAGAATGAAGACCCCAATAATATGAATTCCCTGCTTAATTGTAATTAATTCATTTGTAATATGGGTTGTATAAGGGTAGAGCTCGGCTGCCCAATTTGTTTTCTGATTTGTGTGGTGGAGCCCGACCATAAATGGCCTCTAACTCTTTTAAGCTAGCTTTATAAATTGATTGATGTTTGTTTAGCTTGTTTATTAAGATGACATCCTTTTTTAGTTTATTCCCTGCTTTGATGGATGACTTGGATGACGATTAGGCTCTCAGGAAAATAAATTTTCTATTCAACATAAATAATTCGAACTAAAAATAAATAACTCATAACCTCACCTTAAGGCTTAGGTTATAAATCAAGATAAAAGAATTAGAAACCCCTTAGTTGGATGTTGTACTTTCTTTCTCACATCATGCATAAAAAGTATATTATTTCACTATAGAATTGGAGGACTTCCACCTTTGCCAGGGAACTTGACTTGACCTTTGAAAGCCATGGTGGAAACACACTTCCTTATCTTGCCAATTTTAGCCCATAATCTAATTTCTCATGCATTAGGCATATGAATCCTAAAGCCTATGTCAAATTGATTGTCCAAAATAAAAAATAAAAAGGAACAAAATTTGCATTAGATTTTAGTCATGAACTCATGCCCTACATGATCTAGTCTCTTAGGGAGTGTGTTTAAGAACTTAATTTTTTTCTAAATAAACAACAACCTTGCTATCTTGCATAAACATATGACTTGCCTACATGTATTTAAAATCATAGGAGGAGTTAGTTGGCAGCCACCCCCAAGTAGTTGTAAGTCCAACAGTTGAGTGGTTTATCCTCTCTTATGAAGGTAAACCAAATACCCATTTTCACCTTAAATTGAGGTCATGCTTTTGGCCCTCGCCAAAACTCCCTAGATTTAGGTTCAGAGTTGCTACTTTCCTTTACGAGCTATGGGCATAAATCTTCACCTCTTAGGCATCTTTCATGACCTTATATCATGGAATTGTAAGCCCTAAATTTCTAATAAAAATTCAACTCAAATAAATCAATTCAATTTCAAAAATACAAAGCCCAACCATAGGATAGTTTGGGATACTTACTAGGATTCCTAGTATCCTAAACATCCCCTACTTATCTTCATTTGTCTTCGATAAGAACTCTCTCCTCTTGATTGATCCCACTTAATTTTTCTGAAAATAAACCAATCAATTGATAGTCCTACCTTTCAAAAATTTTGGAGACAATGATCATTTACTTTAATCGAGAGTATTCCTAAAAAATCATATTCCTTAGGATGTAATTAACTATGGGGGCTTGCCCCTGTAGGGAACTTAACGAACTAGGCTTAAAATAAACCTTGATTTACTTTTTCATGTAAAGTAGGCGAAGAATCTCTGCTACATTCCGAAGACCCATAGTCCTTACGAGTCCTTATTAAGTTGATTAGGTCCATTGTAGGGTGGGGACTTCTATCTTTTGAGATAGTACACCTTTCCTCAATCTCGTACTCGGTCACCCTAATAAGAATATCTACGGATCTACATGGTGTCCCAACAAGGAGTTTTATCTATTTCTATTTTCATTTATCCTTCTTTTCTGAAATGGATGGGGATAGATGAAGGAGGGAATATATATATATATATATAACTTTCGCCATAGATTTTTTTGGCGATTCCGCTGGGGAAGATTCCTCTTTCCATCTTTGGTAAATGATTGTTGTCTCCAAGTATCGATAGTGGGTTTGTAGTTTTGTACGAATCCAAGACCATCTTTCTTTCCGTTGGCACTTAGCTTATTTCATCCTTAAGTTAAGCTAGCAAACATCTTTAGGTTTTAGGACCTCACCCCCTATTGGTCTTAAAACCCCTGTTGGATTCTCCAATAGGTAAAAATAGAAATTTAATAAAATTAAAATAATTAAAGACTTCCTCCTTACCATTTTTATGGTAAGGAAAGGCTCATTCTAAAAACAAAGACAATCCTTCATAGAAGTCTTGCTTTTCGAAAGAACTTTTTCAAAATACACTTGATAAGATATTTGCACTACATTTAATAATTTTCATAATTGTTACATGGAGGAACATTTCAAAAATAAAATCAACAATCATATTTTCCAAAAGCACAAATGAACACCTTCACTCAATTTACTTGAATGAAGATTTTATCTTCAAATAAAAACAACAATTATATTCCCAAAAATAAAATTCCAATAATCATGTTTTCAAAAAACACTAAATTTGAAGTTGGGCCTTTCCTTTCAATGCATCCAAATGTTGGATGGATGTTATATCTTCAAGCAAAATCACAACTTTGAAATTCCACTCAATACATTCCACATGTGTTAAGTTGGAATTTTTACCTTTTCAAAAAACACATATGAACCTCTCCATTCAATACACCCACATTTATTGAATGGAGGTTTCATTTCTAATCAAAATAAAAAATAAATTTTCAAAAAGCACATATGAAACCTCTCCATTCAGTATACCCATATTTATTGAATGGAGGTTTCATTTACAATCAAAATCAAAAATAAACTTTCAAAACGCACATATGAATATCTCCATTCAATGTACCCAAATTTATTGAATGAAGATTTCATTTCCAAATAAAATGACACTATTTTGAAATCCCACTTAACATATTCCTTATATGATTAGGTTGGAATTTCATCTTTGAAAAATGAAACATAATTGATTTCCATCTTACATACCCAAATTTGTTAAATGAAAATCTCTCTTTTCAAAATCAACAAAACATAAAATATTTCAAAACACATTTGGAACTTTATTTTAGCATACCATGATTGCTAAAGTGAAGTCTCCATTCTCAAACACAAAAATTTGAAACACATTTTTGGAATTTCATTTAGCATACTCAAATTTGCTAAGTGAAATCTCCATTTCACAAAATTTGAAACACATTGGAACTTCATTTCTAGCATACCATATTTGCTAAAGTTAAGTCTCCATTTTCAAAACAATATTCAAAACAAATTGGAACTTCATTTCTACCATACCACATTTGCTAAAGTGAAGTCTCCATTTTCAAAACAAAAATTTTCAAAAATACATTTGGAACTTCATTCTAGCATACCCCATTTGCTAAAGTGAAGTCTCCATTTTCAAAAACAAAATTTGAAACACATTTTGAAATTTCGTATAGCATACTCAAACTTGCTAAGTGAATTCTCCATTTCACAAAATTCAAAACACATTTGGAACTTCATTTCTAGCATACCACATTTGCTAAAGTGAAGTCTCCATTTTCAAAACAAAAATATTCAAAAATACATTTGGAACTTTATTCTAGCATACCCCATTTGCTAAAGTGAAGTCTCCATTTTTAAAAACAAAATTTGAAACACAATTTTGGAATTTCGTTTAGCATACTCAAACTTGCTAAGTGAAATCTCCATTTCACAAATTCAAAACACATTTAGAATTTCATTTTAGCATACCATATTTGCTAAAATGAAGTCTTCATTTTCAAAAACAAAATTTGAAACATATTTTTGGAATTTCATTTAGCATACTCAAATTTGTTAAGTGGAATCTCCATTTCAAAAAAAATTCAAAACACATTGGAACTTTATTTTAGTATACTCCATTTTCAAAAAAAAAAAAAAAGGAACATATTTGGATTTCCTTAGCATACCCAAACTTGCTAAGAATCTTATTTTCAAAATCAAATCAAAAACAAAAAGAAGCACTTTAGGATTTCCTTAGCATACCCAAATTTTCTAAGGATCCCCTTTTTTAAAACAAAATCAAAATCTAAAGAAACACATTAGGATTTCCTTAGCATACCTAAATTTGCTAAGAATCCTATTTTCAAACAATTTTAAAAAACAAAACACACTTGGATCCTTCATTTAACATACCCAAATTTGCTAAATGAGGATCCCATTTTCAAAACCACAAATTATTCATAAAACAAAGCAAACAAAGAAAAAGAAGAAATTGTTTTCAAACACCTCACTTAGCATACTTAAATTTGCTAAGTGAGTAAACTCCAAAAATCACAAATCAAAAACAAAATCAATTGAACCTTTACTTTAACATACTCAAATTTGTTAAATAAAGGGTCCTCAAAATCAAAAAAACAAAATCAATTGAACCTTTACTTTAACATACTCAAATTTGTTAAATAAAGGGTCCTCAAAATCAAAAAAACAAAATTCAAACATGAACCTATGGAAGCATCTCTCCAAAAATATTTGAACCCATTTTCAACATACCCAAATTTGTTGAAAGTGGAATCTACATTAAAAAAAATCCTCTTTTCAATCAATCTCAAAATATTTTCTAAATCCATTTGAGCCCCACTTAACACTTTCAAGATGTTGAGTGTGGGTTCAAATTATAACATTGAAATTCAAAAATTAACAAAATAGAAATCTGATTTAAGTTTATTTTCAACATTGCAGACCTTGAATCAGCATCAATTTCAGTCTCAATTTTTAGTTTGAGTTGATTGCAATGGCATCGCAAAAGTATGTGTTCACATTTTCACATGGGATGGACTTGGCCCTGGATCAGCCCAGCCTTCTACAATCTGACTATGCCCACCTCATCAACATTCATCGAGGCTTCGAGGGGGCTAGGATTACATGTGAGGGCACTCCCCTCATGACTGTTAGTGGGAGCATGGTGATCAGGCAGAAGTCGATCATCTAGATCAACATGTCGTATGACTCGGATATTCCCTCACTGAAGAGGAAGGCGGTGGTAGTTCCCACAGTAACAGTATCAATGACAATGCCAGTGCACCCGGTTGATCCCCATGCTACCCTAGTTAGGGCTAGCACTCACTCACTAGCACCCTCCAAGGGGAAGGCTCCCATGATCGTAGGGATTGTCTCCCCTGCTTTTGAGGTTGGGTCTAGCTCTTACTCCTCTCGCCCTACCCGGATCCAGTGAAGAAATAAGAACCACATTGTAAAGCGGTACCACACTCACATTATTAGGGAGTTGGAGGCAACTACTCAGTCCATTGTAGAGGATCTGCCCATGATGGTTTCCCCACTGGCTACAGCAAATCAGTTCCACCCTCTCTTTGAGTCTGATAGAGAGGACATCAGGAGGATTTCTGCTTCACCTCCACCAACGGTTCAGTTCCAAGCGCTAGTCAGTGAGAGGAGGTCATCGCGCCCGTTTTACGTCAGTAGGTAGAGCCACGACTGAGGAGTCATTGATTTGAGGTTACCCATTCCCCATAGTGTAGGTAGGCTTAGCGGAGGCTAGAGGGTCCATTAGTTCATGTTACTAGCCTGGAGTATGGCCGACGGTCGTGACCTCGCACTTATGGATTTTCCGGATCGTGCTACGCGTCGACCATCTGACTATCTTACTCATGGGGAATACACTTCATAGGAGAGTAGCTCCTATCCCGAAAGAGTCGGTGGTGCCTCCACCACACCGCTCTTCTCCCCGTCCGTCGTCTCCCGTACATGTCTCAGCATCTACTATTCCAGTTAAGTCCATGAAGGCTGCATCGAGGGAGAAGAGGACCCTGTTGGTGAACTGACTATGTCTGAGAGATACCATCCTATCTACACCACCTACTGTGGTGAGGTCAACCTCTCCTGCTAGACCTTCTGCCCCAGTAGTGGTGAAGAAAGAATGGCGACCTTTAAGCATAGTTGTCGTCCCTTCACCACCACCACCACAGCATATGATGGAGATTGCGGCTGAGGAGAGAGTATTGCCTGATAGATCCTCCTAGGAGCCCACTCCATACAGATTTAGTGACATCCAGGAGCATATTTCTTCTAGTGAGTATAGCCCTCATAGGGTTAACTCTCTAACATCAGGGGAGGTCTAATGTCTCATAGTACATGATAGTGATCCCACCACCGATCAACCTAGATTCTTTATGTCTGTTCAAATAGACCATTCTCTAAATGATATTGTAGCCAATTATCTCATGGAGAAGAAGAAGATCTTAGGATATGACTGGTCTGATGAAGAGAAATTTAGCTTTGATCCCAGTGAGGATGATCTATTAGAATATTCAGCGGGGGTGCACATGGTAGATACTTGTGGTTCTCTCCTCCGTGAGCAGTAGATTATGGAAGGTGTTGAGGCTGAGCAAGATGACATAGCCTACTCGACCCAACACCTCCTTCAAAAAATAAAACAGAAAGATGATCAAATAGATAGAATGGGGAAGCAGCTCGAGGACTTGTTAGCTGTAGTCTTAGCACTTTAGAAACAAGCACCGGCAGTCCATCCTACTATAGCTGAGACTAGTCAGCCAGAGTTGGTGCATGCCTTGGATCTAGCCAAGACTTTAACTCTAGTAGTGCAAGGTAGCACCAGCATGTATAGGAAGGTAGTGGATAGTCCTCCATATAGGAAAAAGATATCAAAAGCATGGTTGAGCAGTAGGTGAGAGAAACATTGGCTCAAGTCTGAGGGGATCATCAGTTTAAAAGAGTAGACCCTACTCGGAGGAATTCAATGTCATCCAATATCCTAAGGGTTTCGTGCCTCCTTCTTTCAAAAGCTTTGATGGCAGTGGGAACCCGAGATAGCATATTGCACACTTTAGGGCCAATTATTGCAATGCCAATGGTAGTGATGCTTTACCGTCTCTTTGTCAGTAGCTTAGCAGGCATAGCCTTAAATTGGTACACAAAACTTCCAAATGGTTTAGTGAAGACTTTTGCTAAGTTAGAGCAACTCTTCATCAAGAGGATTGTGGGAGCTTAGCAAAGGGTGACTGTAGGCAATCTCGTTGTGGCTCAACAAAACCCTGGTGAGTCCCTCGTTGATTACATTCTCAGATGGCATAATTTGAGTATGAAATGTGGACCACAACTATCTGAATAGCATGTCATTGAGATTCTACTTAAGAATATCCATGGCTCAATCGCCTTCATGCTCAAAGGTTTTACCATCAAAACTTTTGAGAAATTAATCAACAAGGCGGCTAGCTTACAAGGAGAAGCCAAACAGTCGCCTTTTTTAGAACAATCAACAAAGCAGAAGCCATAAAAAGCTTTTGAGGAGAAGCCCAGGGCAATGATAGTAATAGACAAAGGGAAACAACTAGCCAAAGAGTAGTTTGAAAGACCTCGTGCTCCATTGTCGTCACTTCCTCTCCCTCAGGTAGCACCGTCACCACGCATCCTCCACGGCCATTGCCTCCTCCTCACCACATCATCGAGGGTACACATACCGCCAGGTAGCTATGGTCCACCTACTCTTTTGGATAAACTTAATAAGCCTTATTCATTTAAGAGAGAGGTATTCATGAAGATCTTTAAGAATCTCTTAAAGAAGCCTGATTTTTAGCTACCCGAACCTAGGAGACCGGAGGAAGTGGGCAAAAGAAATGATCCTAACTTTTGCCCCCACCACCATATGCTAGGTCATATTTTGGAAGATTGATTGACATCCAATGATTAGCTTGAACATAGCTTCAAGATCGGTGCTATAGTTATCCTGAAGGAATATCTTATGGAACAACCATCCAGTTCCATTAGGGTAATCAATGGGGATATTTGTGATCCTTCCAAAACTAAAGAAAATTGGGATATCTCTTTATCTCATACCTCTAAGAAAATTATCTCGAAAATTAAGAAACTTTCCTTGTAGGTGCCTGAGCCAGCTCAAACCTCCAACATCGAGGAAGGTTTGCAAGTTATCGAGCCAACTTCAGGAAAGGGGAGCTCAAGCGGCGAAGCTCACCCGGCCAGGATAGTCAAGTAGCATAACCACCATTATAGCTACCACATCAGCAACTATCTCTACTTCAGGTAGCTCTACTTCTAGTAGATATCTCGTATCAGTATATGGGCATCAAATCCCTCACCCCTCTTACTTTACTTAATTTATATTATGTACATCCTATCAAATCCAAGAAATTGAAGAATAAAGCTAACTTGAATTATATTTGTGTCACTTCTGATGGGTTGTCTAAATATATTCTTAATGATAAATCTTCAAGTCTAAACAACAACTATAACAATTTTGATCTTCCTCTTTCTGATTCAGAGTTGGACTTTCCAACTCTAAATATTATGGGTTCACCTCTTGAGATAGACTTGGAATTATTCGATTTCGAGGGTCCCATAGGAGAAGTTGTAGGCGAACCTGGCATGTAGGTAGAGTCTTCCATTACCATGCCACAAGAGATCACTGAACTCAATCTCCATAGTGGCAACGTTCTACCTTCTAGGGTAGCACCTCAAGATAGAGGGAAACATGTCATTGGTTCAGAGAATCAAGAAGCCCCTCCACAGGATGCTTCACACTTGGATATGCTTGTGGAGGATCGGCCCTAGGTGGACTATAATGTCCTCTCTCACCTAAGAATTTTGCCATCTAAGCTAAGCATATACGATGCCATTATCTTATCCAAAGAGATGAAGAAATCATTAATCAAGGCTCTCCTTGATCATGAAATATGCTTAGCTCAGCTGACCGCTAATGGTGAGGAGGCACATTATTCTAGAGAAGCTCAGGGAATCAATTTCACAAATGAAGACCTTCTTCTAGGGAGACATGGAGCACAACCGTCCCCTCTACATTACAATGGACATGGGCAGATTTAGACTAGCCAGAGTTCACATCGATCTAGGTGCATCGATGAACATTATGAGACTAAACACCCTTGCCTATTTAAGGACTGACATCTCCACACTCCGAGGGGACCGGATGATGTTGAGAGGATTCAATGAACAAGGCGAGAAGGCTTTAGGTTCCATAGTGTTACCTTTGGAGATAGTGGAAGAGGCGAGAAGTTTTATATCATTGATTTGAGTACTTCATTTACTGCTTTGCTCGGTAGGCCTTGGATACATCAGAACAACATGATTCCATCCTCCCTCCATCAGTGCATCAAGTTCAGGATGGATGAGATTGAGTACTGTGTTAAAGGAGATGAAAATCCATTTTCAGTTAGAGAGGTTGAGATATATGAGGATGCGACCTACTATCTTCCTCAAAACACTCTTTCTCATGAACTTGGACAAAATTCAAATTCAAAAGAAAAAGAAAATGAAGAAAAAGAAAAAGAAAGAGAAAAGAAAAATGAAAATCCAAGTGAACAAGAAAGGGAAATTGAAGAAGAAATAGGGCTACATATCACATTCCCCCACAATTCATTCCATCATATGGACATGTGGGTAGGATGACTCGACCTCCACTAGGTAGAGGCAGAGGCAAAAATAGAGGCAGTTCTAGAGGTGGAAGACCCCCTAGTTGGCCATCAGCTAACAGGGGTTATGTTCTAGTTCATAGGAGCACCCTTACTATTCATATAAACTTGGATTCCAGCTCGAATGATGAGTTTAATGTGATTAACATATCAGCCAACCCCGCTCAGCAGGTTTCATTGGAGGTGACACTAGAGCAAGGTAGCGATGAAGACCGAGCCTCTAGACAAAGTAAAGTATTCGAATCAAATGTATGTGAAACTATCAGGCAGCAGTTAGGAACCATAGCTCTAACCCCACTTTCGTCTCAAAAAGTTGAAGGTTTAGTTGTTAAGGAAGCCCCTAAGTCTTCCAGGGATGTTAAATTGAAGAGATTTTTTTGGGATCGTCATCCTCAAGTCCTAAAGTTGATGTAGATCTTGAGGATGATTCATATAAAGAATTAATGGAATTACCTGTTAATTGGTACTCGCCTTGTGTTATTAATCTTGCAAAGAATTGTTTGATTCCTTATTCATGGTCAAAGCATAGGTTAGAGTACTTTGAAAAGCTATGGAACAACACAGGAAGGGGGGAACAGTCAAGATCAAGACTAGGATTTGGTACAGTTGGTGCAGTTGATGACGATGATTACTGCTTAGTTGTCACCAATCATTTAGAATCTTATAGGTCATTTTCACACAACACCAACTCTTATGAGGATGTGTGTTTAGTTCAGATGATCTAGATGATCTCCAAAGAAAAGATGCACTACCAAAATTTGAAGAGAAGATCCGTTCAACAATTGACAAGCTTAAAGAAATCAACCTCAAGATGGAAGAAAATCCATGCTCGATATACATAAGTTTATTGCTGAATGATGAAGAAAAAAATGAATTAGTTAGGCTATAGACAGAGTTTAAAGACAGCTTTACATGGAGTTATGAAGAGATGCCCAGATTATCTCCTAATGTTGTAGTCCATAAACTACAATAGACCTTAGCACTAACCCTATCAAGCAAGCTCCTAGATGCATGCGATTAGAAATCGAACAACAGGTCATTTCAAGTCAAGGATCGATCTTTGGTTTCATTGGAATGAAAAATACCTACCTAGTTAGCGGTCATCCCAATTAAGAAGAAGAATGGTCAAATTCACATATGCATCAATTTTAGGGACTTAAAAGGTATGTCAGGATGAGTTTCTCTTCCAATAATAGAATTAATGAACATCTCATCTCATGCGCTTTCTTCATGGATGGGTCATCTAGCTACAACCAAATCAAGATGGCCCCCGAGGATGAAAGAAACACTGCTTTTTGAACCTCGATCGAAATCTATTATTATAGGGTCATGCCTTTCGGCCTTAAAAATGCTAGTGCTACATACCAATGGGCCATGACTCTTTGACTTGAAAGTAGAGAAAAAGAAGACCATCTCTTTGACTTGAAAGTACTTTTCAAATGGTTAAGATAATATAATCTTAAAATGAATCACTTAAAGTATGCATTCAGAGTAGCTTTAGGGAAATTCCTTGGGTTTGTTGTCTGACACCTGGGAATAGAAATAGATCTAGAAAAGATCAAAGCTATCTTAGAAATGCCACCTCCTAAAAGTTTCACTCAACTCACTTCTTTCTAAGGATGGTTGGCGTATCTAAGATGCTTTATTTCCAACCTATCAGGGAGATGCAAGCCATTCTCAGCACTAGTAAAAAAGGATGCCAAGTTCAAGTGAGATGATAAGTGCGAGCATGCCCTTGAAGATATCAAGCAGTATTTGGGTGAAGATGCCAGTTCTAGCAGCCCCTATCCTGAGTAGGCCACTCATCCTCTACACTGCTCCATTGGATGACTCTCTCTACGCTCTGTTGCACAAATGACGAAAGGAAGGAGAGTGCTCTCTACTACCTCAGCTATCGTCTGATTCCTGTTGAAGCGAACTACCCACCTATTGAGAAACATTGCCTAACTTTGATCTTTGCATCTCAAAAGCTAAAACATTATATGCTTTTTCTTAAGGTGAACTTGATTTCGAGAACCAATCCACTACAGTACCTCATGGTACGGGCAATGATATCGAAACATTTGGCACGATTGTCCATGATTCTCTCTGAGTTTGATATCACATTCGTACCCCTTCGTGTGGTAAAATGATAATCACTAGCGGATTTCTTAGCAGCACACCCACTACCAGCTGATTCCCCACTTAATGATGATCTCCTTGACAAATAAATCATGAACTTAGGGGAGGTTGACAACTGCTGATGGGAGATGTATTTTGATGGTGCAGCTTCCTTTCATAAAGGAGAAGCACCACGATCTACTCTTCTAGGAAAGGCAGGGGTATGAATAGTTCTCTTATCTCCATATCGTAATGTGATGAGATTCTCATACTATCTCTCTAATCCCTACACTATAACGAAGCCAAGTATGAGTCTTTGATTATCGATCTAGAGTTAGCTATTATAGTGTGTGTCAAGAGCATCAATATCTACGGGGATTCTCAGTTGATCATCAACCAGATTGCTAGGTCCTACAAGGTTCTCAAACCTAAGCTTCATCATTACCATGAGTATACCATGAAGCTGTTGTCCCAAATCCCTGAAGTCACTATCTACAAGGTTCCTCGAGCAGAGGATGCAGTAGTAGATACTTTGGCCAAACTCGAGAAAGAATTGGCATGTCTGGAAGATTAGTCCATTCCAATAAGGGTCTAAAATAGACAATTCCTAACCCTTATTGATGTTGAACTCATCGAGTGACTTTCCCTTGAAGAGGAGGTTATCATTTCCTATAAGGATAGGGAGCTGGATTAGAGGCAACCGTTCATAAACTATTGAACACTAGCAAACAACCTCAAGAGAAGTCACAAGCCTATCACGTGAAATAGAGAGCTCTCTCCTATGCTCTCATTGATGGCACCTTGTACCGACGGTCCTTTGATCAAATGTGGTTACATTGTGTAGATAAACACGAATCCCATGCCATTATAATTGAGGTACATTCAGGTCTATGCGGAGCACATCAGTCCGGTTCATTCGAAGATGAAGATGATGATCAAGAGATTAGGATATTACTGGCCTTCGATGATTACATACTGCATGGATGTAGCTAGGAGATGCCATCAGTGTCAGGTACATGGTGTGGTCTTACATCAACCACCCAACATTCTACACCCTACATTGGCTTCTTGGCCATTTGATTGTTGGGGTACCAACATTGTGGGTTCGATCGAACCTCCTTCTTCCAAGGGACATCAGTTCATCTTAGTTGCCACCGACTACTTTTCCAAGTGTGTGGAGGCAATCCCACTTAGAGAGGTCACAACTTAGCATGTGCTTTAGTTTTTCAGAAACCATATCATATATAAGTTCGAGGTGCCTCGATGAATTATATCCAATAATGGTACTGCATTCAAAAGCACCAAGATCAACAGCTTTGCCATAAGACAAGGTATAGATTGGACATACTCTACCATCTACTACCCCAGAGCAAATAGCTTAGCAGAAGCATTCAACAAAACTCTCATCCAAATACTAAAGAAGACACTTGATGACAATAAGCGATAGTGGAATGAGCAGTTAGTTGAAGCCTTGTGGGCATACTACACCACATACCGAACTACAACTCAATCTATCTCATTTTCCTTAGTGTATGGGTCCAAAGTTATTCTACCTTTAGAAGTTCAACTCCCATCACTAAGGATAGCATTAGGTAGAAAGATCACTACAGAGAAGAATGTAAAGTTGCGGTTAGAAGAGCTCAAAGGATTGGAGGAGAGTCGCCTACGAGCGTGCCAGAACCTCAAGTTGTACAAGGCCAAAATGATTCAAGCTCACAACAAGTTGGTCTGCCCTAGGTCTTTCCAAGTAGGAGAACTTGTATTACTCCTAAGGAGACTAATTATTGCCCATCGAAAGATATGAGGAAAGTTTAAACCCACTTGGGAAGGCTCCTATGTCATAGAGAAGGCCTACCAAGATGGATCTTATCAGCTCATTGATTATAAAGGGGAATACCCAATGCTTTCAATTAATGGGCTCTATTTGAAGAAATATTACCCATAAACCATGTTTGAAAATAATTATTAACAAAAGAACAAAAATTTGATTCTATTTTCATCAAAATCTTCTCTTCTTTTGAAGCATTATTTGCTTGTCTTGCGAATCCACTATGGCGTGTCTAGGATAGGTGTAAGAGTACCCAGAGGCATCCTATCCTTCTTTCACAACATGAACACAATCAAACATAATCTCTCGTTGCTACTAGAATAGGTGAGAGAGAACCCAAGAGATATCATTTTTCGATTAGCATAACTAAGTTAGGTGTGAGAGAACCCAAGTGGCATCCTTTCTTAGTGGGAGTTCCTAGTTGCCATCCGTGACACCATTTCATCCAAATCCCCAAGTGTGTTTAGAGGGTGGGTAGAAGCAAGCGCATCCTATTCCTTTAACATACACAAAAATAAACACATATCTTTTGACTCGAGTTATTTTGAAGCAGCCCCTGGCACTCACTCATTAGGCTCTAGGTCGTTTACATACTACCTTAGTATGTCACCCATGGTCACTTGTTGGAAGATGTGAGTCCATGTGCTTTCTTCTTGATCATTACAATGAGCACTTTGTTAGTTTAGTAGACTTCATTGCTTAGCCAGTAAGCTACTTCAGGTTAATTTTATTTAAGAAGATGTGAGTCCCCGAGCTTTCTTCTTGAACTAATCATTATGATCTTACTAGGTTGAGTATATTTAAAGTTTAGGATAAGTCTCCTAGAGGCTCCTTTCCTCTTGACTAGATTTGAGTTGATAAAAGTCCTCCAATGGCATTCACTCTATAGTCGCCCTAGGTTGGATAACACCCGAGTGAAGGCATTATCCCAACAATCGGTTGTATAAGAGGATGAGTCCCGAGCCTTCTTCTATTGTTGCAAACCAAGTTAATTGATGTTCGCTATGCTGACAGTGACTCACCTGGTGGGTATATCACTCTTGGCAAATATGAGTCACGTGCTTTCTCCTTGAGTTGGCCACTGAATACCTATTTGATATATGATTAGCCATGTCATCTTCTCCAGGGTTTTGGATCAAGCCCTTAATGGCCCCTTTCCCTATGGTCATTCTATTTGGATCACATCCTTTGCAATCCTGTTTAGACACTACCTGAGTTACTTTTGGATTGGACAGTCCCCCTTTTCCTAATAGCCACCCTTGTTATTGGAGAACTTATTTAGCGGATGTACAGATTCGCTCTTGGTTCTATAAATCTGAGATAGGTTTAGATTGATATAAGCTCCTTCTCAGTTTGATCCCTTATAAATTAATAGGGTCCATGATAAATAAACTAAACATACAAACATAATATTCTCTTGAGGATTAGGAATTCAAGCCCCTAGAGGGCCCCTTTTTCCCAAGCAGGCATCCTTTCTTTAGGGCAGTGTCAGTAGAACTCCTTATAGGAATTGCTTGACTACTTGAGTTGAGATAAATCCCCGAGTCGGTACTCACTTCGTAGTCACCCTTAGGTCGAGTTAAATCTATTTTTCCACAAGAAGGTTACACAGGCAGTCATTCTGCTTTGGAAGATGTAAGACTATGACACATTCTTTCTAGCATGATTGGCGTAAACTGACGGGCAACCTTAGGTCAGGTTCAATTTATTTTCCAAACCAACTGATCACCCCAGTGGTCTTTTGTAGTGGATGTGAGTCCTCGAGTTTTCTTCCTTTGAATTGATCATTGCAAATTGAAAGGCACTCCTTTCATTGGATAGTTCTCCCATCGGCCAGGAAGATACTCCCATTGGTTCAATTAATCTGAGATAGGTCTAGGCAAATATAAGCTCTTTCTCAGTGTGATCCATCACAAACCAACATAATCCATCAAAATAAATTAAGAAATAAGATTAATCTTGACTATCCTTGAGCTGATCTAAGCCCCCTAGCAGCATTCACTCAATAGTCAGCCCTAGGTCGAGTTTGATTTGTTGCCCCGCCAACCGATCACCCTAGTGGTTCCTTATTTTGGAAGATGTGAGTCCCTTTCTTCTTGATTCAAATCGAAAGTACTTTGGTTGGAAAGCCCTACTTTGTGGTTGGTAGACTACAATCAATAGATTGATAAATCTGTGTTAGCTTTAGGCCTCCATGGCCTCAACTCAGTGTAGTCCATCGCAAACTAATGGGATCCATCAAAAATAACTTAAAATGAAATTAATCTAGACTATCTTTGAGCTGATTTAAGTCCCCCCAGAGGCATTCAGCCCTAGGTTAGGTTCAATTTGTTGCCTTGTCGACCGATCACCCTAGTGGTTTTGTTATTTTGGAAAATGTGAGTCCCCACACTTTCTTCTTAACATGACCATTGCAAACTGAAAGGCACCCCTTTGGTTAGATAGTCCTACCTTGTGGTTGGTAAACTACTCCCTTTGGTTCAGTAAATCTAAGATATGTCTAGGCTGATATAAGCTCCTTCTCAGTGTGATCCATCATAAACCAATGAAATCCATCAAAAATAACTTAAAAATGAAATTAATCTTGACTATCTTTGGTGATTAAGTCTCAAGGATTCACTCAATAGTCTCGTTGGGTTCAATCTATTGCCCAATAGATCACCCCGGTCCCTACTTTGGAGGATGTATGTCTATGCTTTCTTCCCAGATCAAAGGCACCCCTTTGGTTGGCTAGTCCTACTATGTGTTTGGTAGACTACCCTTTGGATTGGTAACTCTGAGTTAGGTCTAAGCCTCTATGGCTCCTACTCAGTGCAATCCATCACAAACCAACAGTGCCCATCTCAAAATTCAAAATCTAAAAATCTGAAATAAATTCAACCTTCCTCCCTCAGTGGAGTCATACAACAAACAATTCAAATTCAACAAAATAAATCCGATCAATCTCCCCTGGTGGAGTCAATCAAATCAAAACAATCAAAACAAATTAAACAAATCAAATCAATTTCTCTCCCTAGTGAGATTCAAATCGATTCAAACCTCTCAATCCCCTTGTGGATGACCTGAACATGTTTCCCTAGTGGAAGGTTCACATACTCTATCCGTATTAGATTCTTCCTTCACTCTCTTATGTCTTTGACATGAGTAGAGTCACATTGCACTAAGCTTTGGATTCCTTCTATACCTTGGGTTAGGAGTAGATCATTTCTATTAGTGTTTGTGATTGTCTGATGTTGTTGATCATTTTGGTCAACACCAATATGTGCGATGTACCTTGTCAATCACACCATACCTATTGGGCGCCCTTTGTTGACCTCATTTTTGAATGAGCTCTCAACCTTTCCATCTTAGGCATAGGAATTCTCTTAGATAGTATGAGTTTTCTTAGTCTTAAGACACTTCTAGTGATTAGGTGAACACTTAACCAAACCCTACAGACTTAGAAGAGTTAGCCATAGGAATAGGTTATGCCTTAGGGGTGTTAGAAAATTTGCCTACCCTATAGCTTGAACCAAATCCTCACTTCCTTCTTCCAAGTCAAAACTTCAAACTCATGTCAACTCCAACTCTAACTTTAACCTTGAACCAATTCAATGGATTTTATCAAATCATGAATCAATTACAAATAATTGAAACCAATGATTGAAGTCCATGATTGGATTCCAAACTCCAAAACATTTCCTAAGTCCTTTGATTCCCTCTCATGGACTTAGCTCAGATTAAATCCAAATCAATTCAAATTCAAGAAATTTTCTCACAACCCATTTATATTCTAATTTATATTCAAAAATATAAATTCAAATATCCAAACTAAATCCAAAATTCAAATCCAAATAAAAAATCTTTCCTAAGTCACTTTGATTCTATCTTATGGACTTAGCCTAAATCAAATCTAAATCAATTCAAATTCAATTTTCTCATAACCCATTTATATTCTCATTTATATCACAAATATAAATGAAATATAAATTCAAATATCACCAAAATCAAATTCAAATCCAAATTCAATCAAAATTCTAAGTCTTTTAATCAAATCTTGAACTTAGCCAAATCAAATTCAAATCAAGCCAAACCCTTGATTTTTTTTCATAATTCAATCAATCCAATCATGAATCCAAATATAAACATAAACTTTTAAACATCAAACCAAAAACAATCAAAACTCAAAGTCCAAATTCAACAAAATTCAAAAGCCTTTTGTCAAATTCTTGAACTTAGCCAAATCAAATTCAAATCAAGCCAAACTCTTGATTTTTTTTCTTCATGATTCAATCAATCCTTCAATCATGAATCCAAATATAAACATAAACTTTAAACATCAAACAAAAAATCAATCCAAAACCCAAACCCAAATTCAACCAAAATTCAACCTAAACCTTTCAAGCCAAATTCTTGAACTTAGCCAAATCAAATTCAAATCTAAACTGATTTATCTTTGATTCAATCATCTTTCAATCATGAAACTAAATATAAACATAAACTTCAATCACCAAACCAAAACTAAATTCAAAAATCAAACTCATGTTCACCCCTTTGAACTTGAAATTGTCAAATTAATCAAAACTCATTTGATTCCAAATCACTTGCAAATGGATTTTTATTTCAATCATAAGTCCATATGTGAGTTCAATCAAACTTGATTCAAGCCTTGATCAAAGTCAATTGATACTTGACCCAAAGTGATAGCTTTTGAGCCAAATTCTAATCTCCCAAATTGGATTGAACTAAGCCCAACTAAGCCTCATTATGAGCAACTAAATCATGAGATGATCAATCACTCAAATTGGGTCAAACCAAGTCAAACCTAAGGGTTGACCAAGTCAACACTTAGCTAAATGAACCTAAATTAGCCAAAATCCACCATAGGCCAAATTGATTGAAACCATTGATCAAAACTCATTCATGATCAATGTTTGAACTTGACCAAATCATCATTTTAAAGCTAAAATCCACTTGACCTAAAAATCAAAATGTGTCAAACTTGATCTAAGCCAAATTTTGAAACTAATGGGTCAAGTTCCACTTATTGAACTTGACCAAAGCCCCAATTGGCTAACTAGACCCAACAATTGACCTTGAACTTGACCTAAGGTCAAATTGAAAAAATCAAATTAAGCCAAAATTGATTAGAAACAAAGATACCAATATATTTCATGACCAATGAAAACTAAACCAACCATGACCAAATAGGTCAAATGGGTCAAATTGGTCAACTTGACCCATTTGACCTAAACGAAATCAAATGAACCAAATCCAAATATAAATCAAATTGAACCAAACCAATGATGCCAAAACATTTCAAATGGTCATATGAACTTGACCCAATCCTTAGTTTGACCCAATTTGACCAATTGGTCAACTTGACCCAAGTTGACTCATTTTGACCTAAATGGGTCAACATGAGCCAAATCATATCAAACCAACTCCAAATTCATTGAAACTTGGCCCAACCCATTTTCAATCATACTAAACATATTCAAATTGAAATCCTAGCCAAATGACCATTTTACCCTAGGCCATAAAAAAAATCAAAACTATTTGGAATTTGGTCAATTCCTTTTCATGGACACTTGGCATCCTCTTAGTGGACCAAATGGTCACTAATGAGGATGGTGCACATGACCCAATGGGTTTGGGTCAGCCAAACCCAATAAAAATCCACCACTTAGGAATTGAGCACATGGGATCCTCCTCCACTCAATTTAAGCACATGGGAGCTTCCTACTCTACTCCACACCCAAAATTGAACCATGTGCAAGTCCTAACAGCCTAACAAACTCATCCCATCTAGTCAATTGATCAAAAATGGAAAGGGAAGCTAGGTCGTTCAATTCACCTAGGGGGAGATATACTCCCCATAATTTCATTTCATTAACACAGTCTAATACTCGATTGAGCTTAGGGAACTCAGAGCTAGCACCCCAAGGTTCCTCCAAGCTTCCTCAACCAATTTTGATTTCTCCATTTTCGGTTACTCTTAAATCAAAAATAGGGGAGCACCATCAAATTTTCATATCATCCAATACACAAAATCAACTCAATTGCTCCTTCAAGCACCTTGAGGGAACCTAATCGAACTCACCCCAAGCTTCATCCAAGTTCTCAAGGCAAGGGAGAGGGGATTTTGATCAAGGTCGTGAGCATTTGAAGGTGAGCTTGGTCCATAGAGAAATCTACTCAACCCCAAGACTTGAAACTTTCAACAAAGCTTCGTCTCCACTAGACGAAGCTACCTTGATGGATTTGAGCACTGGTGATAACCTCTGGTGAGGTACTATTCAAAACCGAGCCTAGAATAGGAGAGTCTTTTGAAAAAAATTTTCATTGATGGCTCCATGATGATGGTGTGGGTTGAGTTTGAGCTTCGAGCTCAATCGAGCTGATCATGCCATGGAAGATGGACGGTGGCCATCTCCAAAACTTCGAGGATGGATCATGGGCCATCCATCCGCACATTTTGGATGGATGGCCATGATCAAGCCGCATAGTATCCCCTGATTCACCCCTTTCGAACTGCGATCTCGGTCTCAACCAATCGATCCTTCAACGGATGGGTGAGGAGAAAGAGCGTAACGCCACCACTGACATGACACTCTGATGTGATAACTTAAGTGGCCTATCCTATCACGCCAAATGGAAAGCATGCACCGCGTCAGCCTCCACGTGGCATCGATGGGATTAGTCATTTAATTAGGCTATTTAATTAATGGATAATCATGGAAACTTCAAAAATAACATAACAAATTTTAGAAAAATCATAAAAATACAAAGTAAAATGCACTGTAAAGATATTTCTTATGAGAATAATCTAAAATTATTTCCAACGGATTTTGAAGAGTGTATTTTCCTCAATTAGGGTTTTAATGAAAACTTAATAACCCTAATTACTCTCTAATTATTTCATTAATTTATTTCAAATTTCTCTATGTATTTAGTGAGATGACCTCTGCCTCTCCTAATTTTCTTGGGATTTATTAATGAGTTAATTAGGGAAATCATATAATGAATCCTTAATCACCCTCTTAATGTAATTAAGCTTAATTAAATATGTGAACACTAGTTTAATCCCTTGATTAAGTTAATTAAGCTTTGATTAAGTGAAGAAGAGGTTTATGGAATAGATTTTGGGGAATTTTTCCTAAACCCCTTTCCTTCCTTAATTCAAACTTAATTAAGGGCTAATCACCAACTTAACTTGATAAAATTTTCAAAATATTCGTAACTTAAACCAATTCATCTGGGTAGTGCTTAGGTGTTCAATAACCTAAGTAGCTTAAGGAAATCAAAATCCAACCCACATGTGTGGGAAGGGTTATGAAAGTACTTAAATTAAACCCTTTAGCTTAATTAATCACTAATTATGAGCCAATTGCATTAGGCCTTTCTTTCCTAGGTGCATTGCTGATTTAAATTCCTTGTGTGGTTTTATGTCATACATTGGCTCATAATTATTTGATTAAATATGTTAAAGTGGTGTAGGTGAGGGATTATTAATGCACTTAATTCACACCTTAACCTAAATAAAATATAAAAAATCATCTAATGGTTCTAAAATAAAATTAAAACAACATACACATGTGGGAAATGGGTTAGGACCAGCAAACCTCTTCACATTTCTTAAATTAAATCAAACCCAAACAAAATAAAATTTCTTTAAAACCAAATTTGATTTACTTTAAATAATCTTATTCCATAGGATTGTCTTTAAGAACTAACTAGGATGAATGAATTTACATGCTTTCATCACTTCATTTCTTTCCTAATATGCTAAATTTGTATGTCATATGAAAATCATGCATTCATGCTTTTTAAAAAATAAAATTTAAATTGAAATGTTTCCTTTATGTCAAATTGAATGTTTGTAAGAATATGAATGGCTATTATCACTATTAAATCTAAAATTATTTTAAAACTTATGAATTAAACATCAAAACTGAAAAGGTATGCTACTTATAATTATTTATAGCTTGCATGTGAATAGCATAAAATGTGTTATGTGATTCTCCTTCTCTTTCTTAACATAGTTTTGAATAGGATTTACAAAGTGTATAGTTCATTTGAAAAGAACATAACACTTGCTTAAATCCATTCCTATTCATTCCTATGTCATATTACTTAAGAAGGAATTCACATCACACATATAATAACAATCAAACCAAAATCAAACAAACATAAACTTTTGCATATTTCTTTTTCCATTCATTTCATTTTGTACATGCACATGTATTTAAGAAAAGTGGTATATTAGTCTGGACAACCTCGGGGTTGTGAGGCTTTAAGTAGCCTTAAGTAGATCTTGTGCCTTACACCCCTAGTGCTAACAATGGCAACATACTCACTTATGTTTTTTACACTTGTAAGTATGCATATGAAAAATGGATAAAAGAATCACTCTTTTCTACTTAATAAAAATCATGCATCATAAAGCATCCAAATTTTTTTAAGTAACACTACTTAGCATTCATCATTAAGGTGTGCTAAAATATTTCCATTTTCATGTATAGATATATCCATATGCATGTTATACATGTTGGGAAAGAAATAAAGTGATATGTATTTTGTAATAGTATTTCACTTCATTTAATCTTAAAATGCCTTTCTTTTGAATAGGTTTGTTTAGAAAATCTAAACTTAGGATTAATTAAAACACACAACAAAAACATTCACTAAACAAAATCAAATATGAATCTACCTTAGAAATTACTTAAGGTAGGGAGGAAAGAGAAGTTCTCTTCTTTTTCCTCTCTTTACAACTTAGTAATTAATTTAGGTTCATTCAAATCTAATCAAATCATAAAATAAAACCAACCCAAAATAACTAAATCACTTAAATGAAACCACTCCTCTAAGTTGAACATTGTCATAATTAGAAAATCTTAACCTTAAAGCCTAGCTAAGCATACCATACAAACCTTAAATAGCACACACATTAGGCTAAGTCACCACTTCTAGCTTTAGGGTAGAGCGTTGCATGGTTTGATGTTTGCTTTTATTTTATGATATTTTATTTTAGTCTAGATGTTAGGGTGTGTGTTCGTAGACTAAATGGTAGGATGATTTAGTCTAATCATTATCTTTTGTAGAGGATTTTGCTTAAGCGGTGTTGTAATAAAAATATAAAATTGCTTTAGTTATGCAGGTGCTTATACACCTAAGCATAATCCAAAATAGGTTAGGTGGACTTGGTTACCCATGTGTCGGTTCTAAGTCCAATTTACATATATACATGCTTGGGATTGTATGGTTTGTTTAGCTAATCTCTTTTTAGGTGTTAGTTAGATTTACTTTTCCTTTTCATGTAATTTTGCAATTAGATTTTGGAATGATTGTTATGGGGATTAGATGAACATTGGTCATAAGATCATGTCTTATGTACCATGTGAAGCCTTTGGAGAAACCACATTCCAACCAACCAAAAGAAGAAAGAAGAAAGAAGAAAGGAGAAAGGAGAAAGGAGAAAGAACAAATGAAGATTGAAGAATGAAGATTCATATGAATTTTATTTATATTAATTTATTTAATCATGTTGTATAAGGGTAGAGCCCAATTTATTTTTGAGTGGTGGAGCGACCACAAATGGCCTCTTATTCTTTTGTGCTAGCTTTATAAATTGATTGATGTTTGTTTAGGTTGTGCATTAAGATGACATCATTTTTTAGTTTATTCCTTGCTTTGATGTATGGCCTGGATGATGATTAGGCTCTTAAAAATAAATTTTCTATCCAATAATCAATTAAAACTAAAAAATAAATAACTCATAACCTCACCTAAAGCTTAGTTATAAATCAAGATAAAAGAATTAGCAACCCCTTAGTGGATGTTGTACTTTCTTCATCATGCATAAAAAAGCATTATTTCACTCTTGATTGGAGGGCTTCCACCTTTGCCGAGAACTTGGCTTGACCTTGAGAGCCATGGTGGAAACACACCCTTATCTTACTAATTTTGGCCCATAATCTAATTTCTCATGCATTATATGAATCCTAAAGCATGTGTCAAATTGATTGTCTAAAATAAAAATAAAAATGTAATAAAATTTGCATTAGATTTAAGTCATTAACTCATGCCCTACATGATCTAGTCTCTTAGGGAGTGTGTTTAAGGACTTAGTGTCTTTCTAAATAAACAACAGCCTTAGCTATCTTGCATAAAGCATGACTTGCCTACATGAATTTAAAATCATAAGAGGAGTTAGTTGGCGGCCACCCCCAAGCGGTTGTAAGTCCAAGCAGTCGGGTGATTTGTCCTCTCCTATGGAGGTAAACCAAATACCTATTTTCTCCTTAGATTTAAGTCATGCTTTTGGCCCTCACCAAAGCTCCCTAGAGTTAGGTTCAGGTTTCTACTTTCCTTGCTAAGCATAAATCCTCACCTCTTAGGCATTTTCATGACCTGTATCATGGAATTAAGCTATTTAATAAAAAATTCAACTCAAATAAATCAATTCAATTTCAAAATGTAAAGCCCAACCATAGGATAGTTTGGGATGCTTACTAGGCTTTCTAGTATCTAAGCATCCCCTACTCATTCTTCATAAGAACTCTCCTCTTGATCGATCCCACTTGACTTTTCTAAAAATAAACCAATCGATTGATAGTCCTACCTTTCAAAATCTTTGGAGACAATGATCATTTACCTTAATCGAGTATTCCTAAGGAATCTTATTCCTTTAATGTAACTATAGCTCTTAAGGAACTTAATGAACCTAGTTTAAAATAAACCTTGCTTTACTTCTCTATGTAAAATAAGGGAAGAATCTCTAGTATATTCTGAAGACCCATAGTCCTTTGGAGTCCTTATTAAGATGATTAGGTCCATTATAGGGTGGTGACTTCTATCTTTCGAGATAGTACACCTTTCCTCAATGACGTACCTGGTCACCCTAATAAGAACATCTACAAATCTGTGTGGTGTCCCAACAATGAGTTTTATATATTTTTGTTTTCATTTATCCTTCTTTTTCGAAAGGGAAGGGGATAGATGAAGGCAGGAATATATATATATAACTTTTACCACAGCTTCCTAATATCATGAGCATTCCCTACCCATCTCACTTAGACCTATAATAATAAGTCTTCTCCTTGATCTATCCCATTTGATTTTCTAAAACATGCTATCCTTTAATAGTCTTAACGTTGAAATATTTGGAGACCCTAATTGTCTACTTTAATCGAGAGTATTCTTAATGAATTTCCATTCTTTAAGATGTTATTAACTATGGGGACTTGCCTCCATATAGAACTTAGTGAACCCAGCTTAAAATAAATCCTTCTTTACATTTCCATGTAAAGTAGGAAAAAAATCTTTGGTACATTCGAAGACCCATCATGCCTTAGGAGTCCTTATTAGGTGATTAAGTCCATCATAGGGTGGTGATTTCTATCTTTTGAGATAGTACATTATTCCTCAATGTTGTACCCGATCACTTTAATAAGTACCGCCTAAGATCTGCGTGATATCTCACATCTTAAAAGTAAACACCACAGATTTTTCTAGCTCAACTAGGGAGGGTTTCTCTCTCCATCTTTAGTAGACAATTATTATTTCCAATTATAGATAGTGGACTTATATTTTATAAAGGCCCGAGACTATCATTCTTTCCATTGACACTTAGCTTATTTAATCCTTAAGCAAAGCTCTCCAATATCTTTTAGGTTTTAGGACCTCACTCTGTGTAGGTCTTAAAATCCCTATTGGGTTCCCCCAATAGGTGAAAATTAAAATTAATCAAACAAAGGAGATGACCAAAATTAAGAACCTCTTCACCATCCTGATGGTGAGGCAAGGTTCATTCCTTGAACATTAAGAAAATAAAACCCTTCTGCAAAATAACATGTCTTTCCAAAAGCACTTTTTGAAAATCCACATAATAAGAGATCTTTACAAAAAAAATTTTATGAAATTTTCAAAAAGTTACAAAACACATATAACCAAACCTCGTTTAACAAATCCTATGATTATTACATGGAGGTTCTTTTAAAAATCAAAATCAACCACTTTTAATGTCTTTTTCAAAAGCACATTTTCTTTGGAAATAGCTATCCCCATCCCACTCACTCAAATTTGTTGGATGGAGATTCTATTTTCGAATAAAATCATGATATAAAATTGAAACTCCACTTAGCATACCTCACATGTGCTAGAGTTGAAGTTTTCCTCCTTTTCAAAAAGCAATAAATCATACACACACAAAAGAGAAGTCAAGTCATATTTGAACCCCCCACTTGACATACCCAAATTTGTTAAATGAGAGTTTCCCTTCCCTTGGAGAAGGTAAATCAAATTGAATTCTATTTGACACCATTTTCGTTTTTCTAATAGAACTCCTTCTTGCCAAATTCTTGGACTTCAAGGCACATTTGGATCTCATTTGACATGTCCAAGTATGTCAAATGAGAACCCCCCTTTTGAAAATCATAAGAATAAATTGAACTCCATTTAACATACCTAAGTTTATTAAATAAGTTCTTTTCTTTCAAAAAATCATAAACACATTTGACTTTCACTTAACATACCAAATTTGTTAAGTGAGAGTTTCATTATCAAAAATCATAAACACATTTGACTTTCACTTAACATACCAAATTTGTTAAGTGAGAGTTTCATTTCAAAATCATAAACACATTTGACATTCACTTAACATACCAAATTTGTTAAGTGGGAGTTTCATTTTCAAAATCATAAACACATTTGACTTTGACTTGACATACCAAATTTGTTAAGTGAGAATTTCATTTTCAAAATCATAAACACATTTCACTTTCACTTAACATACTAAATTTGTTAAGTGAGGGTCTCTTTTCAACACAAATTTGATCCCTATTTTAACATACCAAATTTGTTAAATAAGGATCCAATTTTTCATGTCAAATCACACTTGAGCTTTCACTTAACATACCAAATTTGTTAAGTGAGAGTCTCATCCTCAAAGAAAAACAAAAATATCTCAAACATGTTTGGGGCTTTCACTTAACATACCAAATTTGTTAAGTGAGAGTCTCATCCTCAAAGAAAAACAAACATATCACAAACATGTTTGGGGCTATCACTTAACATACCAAATTTGTTAAGTGGGACTCCCATCTTCAAGGAAAAGCAAATCTATCTTACAATCACATTTGACTTTCACTTAACATACCAAATTTATTAAGTGAAAGTCTCATCATCAAGTACAAATCAGACACACGTGGCCTCTACTTAACATACCAAATTTGTTAAGTAAGAAGCCCCATTTTCAAATCAAAAGATCACACAATCAGATCTTCACAAGCAAAAATATTTCAATTACACAATCACAACCTCTTCTTAGTATACCCAAATTCGCTAAGTAGAGGTCTTTCAAACTATCTATATTTTCAAATAAGATGCACAAAACACAAATATCTCCAACAAAATCTCTCCTCAAATTTTAGAACCCCACCCAACCTACCTAAATCGGTTGAGTATGGGTTCAAAATTGAAATCAAATGGCAAAGACTCTCCTCAATATCCAAATCTTTCCAATGAACCCCACTTAACATATTTGAATTATTGAGTGTGGATTCAAAACTCCAAACTTCTATTACTTCATGGAGCAAATATCAAGGAAAAAATCTGATACAAGTTATATTTCAACAAATGCAGATATACAACTCAGATTAGTCACCGCCAGAGTTCAAAGAAGAGATCCGATCAACCATCGATGAACTTAAAGAGATCAACTTAGTAACTGAAAATAATCCACGTCCAACATACATCGGCTCTTTGTTGAATGAAGAAGAAACAAATGACTTAGTTAGGCTATTAGCTAAGTTTAAGGACTGCTTTGCATGGAGTAATGAAAAAATGTCCAATGTACTTCCAGATGTAGCAATCCATAAACTCACAATTGAACCTAATGCTAACCCTATCAAACAGGCTCCTAGATGCATGCAATTAGACATTGAACAACAGGTTGCTTCTGAAATCAAGAAACTGATCGATGCTGGCTTTATTAGGGAAGGAAAATATCCTACCTAGTTGGCCAGTGTAATCCTAGTAAAGAAAAAGAATGGCCAAATTTGCATATGCGTCGATTTTAGGGATCTAAATAAGGCATGTCATAAAGATGAATTTCCACTTTATATACTAGAAGTAATGGTGGACATTGCCTCATCTCATGCAGTATTCTCCTTTATGGATGGGTCATCTGGCTACAACCAAATCAAGATGGCCCCCGAGGATGAAAGGAACACTGCTTTTTGAACCTTGATCATAATTTATTGTTATAAGATCATGCCTTTCAGCCTTAAAAATTCTGGTGCCACATACTAGTGGGCCATGACTCAAATCTTCGATGAACTCATTCATCATCAAGTTGAATTCTACGTCGATGATCTCATTGTCAAAAGCAAAGAAAAGGAAGACCATCTCTTTGACTTGAGGGTAGTTTTCAAACAGTTAAGGTAATACATCCTCAAAATGAAACTCCTGAAGTGTGCATTCAGAGTAGCTTCAGGAAAATTCCTTGGGTTTGTTGTCTGACACTGGGGAATTGAAATCGACCTGGAGAAAATCAAGGCTATCTTAGAAATGTCACCCCCTAAAAGTCTAACTCAACTCAGATCATTTTAAGGGCGATTGACATATCTAAGACGCTTCATATCCAACCTATCAGGAAGATGCCAACCATTCTTAGTACTTTTCCAAAAAGATGCCAAGTTCAAGTGGGATGACAAGTGTCAGTATGCTTTTGAAGACATCAAGCACTACCTGATGATGCCCCCAGTTCTAGCAGCCCCTATCCCGGGCAAGCCGTTGGTCCTCAACACTGTTACATTAGATGACTCCCTTGGTGCTTTATTGGCCCAAGCCAACCACGAAGGGAAAGAAAATGCTCTCTATTATCTTAGTCATCATCTAATCTCTGCTGAGGCAAACTATCCACCTATTGAAAAGCACTGCCTAGCTTTAATCTTTGCATCCCAAAAGCTACGACACTACATGATTTCTCATAAAGTAAATCTGATCTCCATGATCAATCTACTGTAATATCTCATGACATGGTCGACGTTAATCAGGCGGTTGGTATGGTGGTCCATGATTTTGTCACAGTTTGATATCACATTCGTACCCCTCCATGCGATGAAAGGACAGGCACTAACAGATTTCTTAGCAGCACACCCACTTCCTGCTAATTCTCCGCTTAGTGATGACCTCCCCGATGAACAAATCATGAACTTAGGGGACACTAGCATTCACCACTGGGAGATGTATTTTGATGGTGCAACTTCCTCTGAAAGAGGAAAAGAAGCATAATTTATTATCCCAGGGAAGGCAGGGGTAGGAATAGTTCTCCTAACTTCGACCGCGATGTGATGAGATTCTCATATCATCTGTCCAATCCATGCACCAATAGCGAAACCAAATATGAGACTCTGATTTTTAGTCTAGTGTTAGTTATTACACTATGCATCTAGAGTATCAACATCTTTGGGGATTCTCAGTTAATTATCAGCCAAATTGCTGGATCCTACAAAGTTCTAAAGCATAAGCTCCATCATTACCACAAGTACACTATGGAGTTGTTGGCCCAAATCCTAGAGGTTACCATTTACAAGATTTCTCGAGGAGAGAACGTAGTAGCAAATGCATTAGCCAAGCTTGCTAAAGAATTGACATGTCCAGAAGATGAGTCCATTTCAATAAGGGTCTAAAATAGACAAGTTTTATCCCTTATTGACGCTAAACTCATCGAGAGATTCTCTCTTGAAGGAGAGGTTGCCATTGCCAAAAGAGACGAGGACTCAAATTGGAGGCAACCATTCCTGAATTATTTAAATATAGGAAAACTACCTCAAGAGAAATCACTAGCATACTAGGGGAAGAAGAGAGCCCTTTCCTATGCTCTCGTGGATGACACATTGTACCCACGGTCCTTTGATCATATATGGTTATATTGTATGGACAAATACGAAGCTTGTAGGATCGTGACCGAGGTATACTCAGGTTTATGCGAAGCACATCAATCCGATCTGAAGATGAAATCCAAGATCAAGAGACTAGTTTACTACTGGCCTTCGATGATCGCACACTGCATGGACATAGCTAGGAGATACCACTAATGTTATGTACATGGTGTGGTCCTACATCAACCACCCAACATTATATATCCTACATTGGCCTCATGGCCATTTGAGTGTTGGGATACCAACATAGTGGGTCCGATCGATCCTCATTCTTCCAAGGGCCACCGGTTCATTCTAGTTGCCACCGACTACTTTTCCAAGTGGGCCGAGGCAATCCCACTCAGAGAGGTCACAGCTCAGCATGTGCTCTAGTTTTTTTAGGAACCATATCATATATAGGTTTAGGGTGTCTTGACGAATTATATCCGATAATGGTATAGCATTCAAGAGCACTAAAATCAATAGCTTTGCTCGAAGACACATCATAGATTGGATATACTCTAGCATCAACTATCCAAGGAAAAATGGATTAGCAGAACCCTTCAACAAAACTCTCATTCAAATACTGAAGAAGACACTAGATGATAATAAATGACAATGGCATGAACAGTCCACCCCTTTCTCCTTAGTGTATGGGTCTGAAGCTGTTCTACCATTAGAAGTCCAACTCCTATCACTAAGGATAGTCATGGGTAGTAAAATCACAATAGAGTAGAATGCCAAGTTGCGGTTGGAAAAGCTCGAATGTTTGGAGAGGAGACGCCTATGGGCATGCTAGAACCTTGAGTTATACAAAGCCAAAATGATTCAAGCTCACAATAAGTTGGTCTGTCCTAGACCTTTTCAAGTAGGAGAGTTTGTTTTAGTTCTAAGGAGACCAATTGTTGCCCGTCGAAAGATGGGAGGCAAGTTTGAACCCACTTGGGAAGGCCCTTATACCATAGAGAAGGCCTACCGAGAAGGATCTTATCAATTCATAAATTATAAGGGAGAGCGCCCAATGCTTCCAATCAATGAGCTCTACCTAAAGAAATACCATAAATCACATTCTGAAATGATTATCAATAAAACTTCTTTTTCATTTCAAATTTCATCTCTTCTGTGTTAGAAATATCTTTTGCTTGTGAATCCGCCACGATGTGTTTAGGGTAGGTATAAGAGAACCCAAGAGGTATCCTATCCCTCCACTACACAAACACAAACTACAAATGATCTTCCAGTGCTATTAGGATAAGTGTAAGAGAACCCAAGAGGCATCCTATTTTGACTAGTACAACTAAGTTAGGTGTAAGAGAACCCAAGCGATATCATTTCTTGGTGGAGTTACAATTGCCCATGCTGCACCATTTCATCTATTCTTCGATGTGTTTAGGATAGGTGTAAGAGAACCCAAGCGGCATCCTATTCCCTCTTTCATAACACAAACAAATTTATATCTTTTATCACGGGCTATTTTGATGTGGGAGCAAGCCCCATGTGGCACTCACTCATTAGCTGCTCTAAGTCGGGCTGACATGTTACCTTGCTAGTGTGTCACCCCATGGGTCACTTGTTCGCCAGATGTGAGTCCCCATGCTTTCTTCCTGACTTGACCATTGTAAATCAATGAGCGACTTATTAGTTTGGTAGGCGTCACTGCACAACCAATAAGCTACCTCATGTTAATTTTTTTTATGAGGATGTAAGCCTATATGCTTTCTTCTTGAACTAGCCATCATGCTCTAACTAGGTCAAGTATATTTAAGGCTTAGGATAAGTTCCCCATTGGGTCATTTCCTTCTAACTACTTTAAGCGTGGGTCTAGTCCTTACACAGGACTCCTTGTTTAGTAGTCGCCCTAAGTCGAATAGCCCCTGTCGAGCTGAAGATAGACTATCTCGATAATTAGTCCCGCTTTAAAGAGATATAAGCCTACACGCCTTCTTTATAGACTAATTGTCGCAAACCGACGGGCACCATAGATTGGTTAGTTATTGCAATGCTGACAGTAACCTATCCAGTGGATATACCACTCCTGGCAGATGTGAGTCCCCGTGCTTTCTCCTTGAGTTGGCCACTGAATACCTACAGGCTTTCTTTTACAGGATTTTGGATAAATCCCCTAGCAGCACCTCCCATGTGGGCACTCTATTTAGATCAGGTCCTTGGCGGCCCCATTTAGACACTACCCCGATTATTTTTGGATTAGACAGTCTCCCTTTCCTAGTAACCACCCCTATGGTTGGAGAATTTGTTCAACGGATGCGCACATTCTCCCTTGGTCTAGTAAATCTGAGATAGGACTAGGCTAATATAAGCTCCTTCTTAATGTGGTCCCTCACAAACCAATAGGGTCAATGCAAATATAAAATAAATAAAATATATCTTCACTTGTGGATTAGAAATTCAAGCCCCCAGTGGCCCTTTTCCCCAAGCAGGCATCCTATCTTTAAGGCAATGTCAGCAAAACTCCCTATAGGAATTGCTTGACTACTTTGAGTTGAGATAAGTCCCTTATTTGGCACTCTCTCAGTAGTTGCCCTTAGGTCACGTTCGACTTGTTGTGCCACCAACAGGTCACCCCGACGGTCATCTTTGCTTTGAAAGATATAAGTCTATTACGCATTCTTTCCAGCACGACCGTTACAAACCGACGGGCAGCCTTAAGTCGGGTCTGATTTGTTGTGCAAGAGATTGAGCACACTAGTGCTTCCTTGTTTAAAAAGATGTGAGTCCCCGCACTTTCTTCCTAACTTGACCATTGCAAATCGAAAGGCACCCCTTAGGTTGGTTAGTTCTACCTAACGGCTAGTAGACTATCCATTTGGATTTGTAAACCTAAGATAGGTCTAGGCCGATATTAGCTCCTTCTTAGTAGATCCATCGCACACTGACAGGGTCCATCTAAAATTAAATTTATTCTGACTATTCTTGAGTCGATATCTGTCCACAATGGCATTCGCTAAAATTATAGCCCTAGGTCGGGACTGATTTGTTGCGCCATCGACAGATCACCCCAATGGTTGATCCCTACTTTGGAAGATGTAAATCTGCTATGCTTTCTTCCTAGTATAGCCATTGTACACTAAAAGACAACCCTTAGGCCAGATAGTTCTACCTTGTGGCTGGTAGACTACCACTTTGGATTCGTAAATCTGAGACAGGTCAAGGCCAATATAGCCCCTTCTCAATAGGTCCATCTCACGCCAACAGGGTCCATAACATAACACACCAAATTAATTCAAATCAAATCAATATAAAATCAAACTAATCATGAGGACTACTCTTGAGTTGAGATAAGCTCCCCAACGGCACTCACTCAATAGTTGCCTTAGGTAGGGTTCGATTTGTTGCGCCATCAATAGATTACACCAATGACTGATCCCTAATTTGGAAGATGTAAGTCTGCTATGCTTTCTTCCTAGTACAACCATTGTACACCAAAAGGAAACCCTTAGGCTGGATAGTTCTATCTTGTGGTTGGTAGACTACCCCTTTGGATTCATAAATTTGAGACAAGTCAAGGCCGACATAGCCCCTTTCAGTGGGTCCATCGCACACCAATGGGGTCCATAACATAGCACACCAAATTAAATTAAATCAAATCAGATCAGATCAATATAAATCAAATTAATCATTAGGAATACTCTTGAGTTGAGGTAAGCTCCCCAGTGGCGCTCACTTAAGTCTCCTTAGGTAGGGTTCAATTTATTACGCCATCGAAAAATTAGCCCAACGACTGATCCCTACTTTTGAAAATGTAAGTCTACTATGCTTTCTTCCTAGTACAACTATTGTACACCGAAAGGCAACCCTTAGGACGGATAGTTCTACCTTGTAGCTGGTAGACTACCCCTTTGGATTCATAAATCTGAGACAGGTCAAGGCCGACATAGCCCCTTCTCAGTAGGTCCATCGCACGCCAACAAGATCCACAACATAACACATCAAATTAAATTAAATCAAATAAAAAAAATCAATATAAAATGAAATTAATCATCAAGACGACTCTTGAGTTGAGATAAGATCACCAGCGGCGCTCACTTAGTAGTCGCCTTTGGTAGGGTTTTATGTGTTATTCATCCAATAGATCACCTTAGCAGCTTTTCCCTACTTTGGAAGATGTAAGTATGTTATGCTTTCTTCCTAGCATAGTCGTTGCACACCAAAAGGTAACCCCTTATGTCAGATAGTCTTACCTTATGGTAGGTAGACTACCCCTTTGGACTTATAAATCTAAGATAAGCTAAGGCCCCATGGCTCCTTCTTAGTGCAGTCCATCGCACACCAACATGGTCCATAACAAAATAAATTAAAAACCAATCGCCAAGGCCCAGTGGAGTCAAATTAAACATATCGAATAAACTAAATTTATCCCCAGTGACGCGCAAATCAAATTAGCCTCTTTAGTGGAACCTATATCTAAATTAAACAAATTTAACTTAGTGTACATCCCTGGTGGATATGCCCTCAACCTAGAACCCTTTTCCTTAGTGGAGCCATAACAAATTAAACCAACCTCCCTAGTGAAATCTAATCAAATAAATCAAAGAAATCCAATCAAATTCTTTTCCCCAGCGGATAGCTCGAACCTGCTTCCCTAGTGGAAGGTTCACATCCCAATCCCTAGCAGATTTAAGCACATATCCATAACGGATATGCCCCCATAGAAATTAAAATAAAATAAATTAAAATCAATTCGTTCTTGATCCCCATCGATATACAGATACATACCCCAAGTGGATAGCTCAAACCTGTCTCCCTAGAGGAATGTTCATGTACTCAATCCCAACGAATTCTTTCTTGCTCTGTTATGCCCATGGCATAAAGAGGGCTGCATTGCACTAAGCTCATGATTCTATTTACCTCTCGGGTATAGGTATATATCATTTTCCTTAGTGTTTGTAATCTTCTTAATGTTGTTGATCACTTCGGTTAACGCTAATACGTGTGGTGTGCCATGTCAGTTACACCACACCTACTGATTGAAGTAGGCTTCATTCAGGATGAGAAGTATGCAGATTGGATAGCCAACATTGTCTCAGATAGGATGAAGAATGGTCAAATCTATGTTTGCATTGACTTTCGGAACCTAAATAAGGCGTGCCCAAAAGATGACTTTTTGCTCCCTATATCAAAACTACTAGTGGACAATACTTCCAACTACGACATGTTCTCATTCATGGATGGATCATCAAGATACAATCAAATTAAGATGGCCCCTGAAATGAGAAGCACACAACATTTAGGATGCCAATTGGTATATACTACTACACAATCATGCCCTTCAAATTGAAGAATGTTGGGGCTATATACCAAAGAACCATGTTGACCTCACTTTTGGAGTGAGCTCTCAATCTCCTCTTCTTAGACTTAGGACTCTTCTAGATACTAAGAACTCCTTAGTCATAAGACACTTATAGTGATTAGGTGAACACTTAACCTAAGCTTAGAGACTTAGAAGAGTTAATCATAGGATTAGGCCATGCCTTAGGACTTTTGGAAATCACATATCCTATAGCCTAAACCCACTCCATATACACCTTCTCAAATCGAACCCAAATTCAAATCTCAAACCAAATATTAAATTCAAATTTAAATTCCAAATCTAATTCCAAATTTGACTCGAACTGATTGAAACCTAAAATCAAATTCAAATCTTAAGACCCTTCCTAAGACATATGAACCACTTTCATAAGCTTAGCCAAAACCCCCTTTAAATCAAATCAAATTCAATTAATTTCTTTATAAATCAATAATTCCTTCATTTATATTCATAAATATAAATGAAATATAAATCCCAATGGCCAAGACCAAATCCAACATCAAACCAAAATCCAATTTATACCCTTTAAGCTAATTTCTTAGACGTAACCAAATCATATCCAAATCAACTCGAAACTAATGGATTTTCTCTTGAATCAATCATTCATTCAATTATCTACCCAAAGATAAATGAAACCTACAATGATCAAATCAAATCGAAGCCAACCCAAGTCAAACCCAACCTAGCCCTTTTGACTTGAGAATTTTAAATGTGTCAAAATCTCTTAGACTCCAAATTGATTGCTGTTGAATTTATATTTCAATCTAGGGCTCATATATAAGTTCAACTAAACTCGAATCAAACCAAAACCAAACAAATTGACCCATTTAGGTCCACTTGACCCAAAGTGACCTAAAGAACCCATTTGAGCCAACTTCCAATCCAACCCAAATTAGATTGAAACAAGCACACCAAAAGCTTCCACCATGATTGTTGATCACCCTAGGATGATCAATTGCAATCAATTGGGTCAAACCAAGTCAACTTAGTCATCTGACCAAGTCAACCCTTAGCCCAAATGAACCAAAACTAGCCAAAACTCATCCTACATCAAATTGCTTGAAACCAATGATTAGAATCAATCCAAAATCAATATTTAAATATGAATTGACCACCAATTGATCCAAACCAAGCCCAATTGGCCATTCGACCCAAGTTGACCAAAATTGGGCAAAAGAATAAAATTAGGTCAAATCATGACCTAACCCAAATTGATTGCAACCTATAGCTCAAATTCATTCCAAATTGATTATTGAACTTGACCAAAGCTATAATTGAGCCTGATTTGAC
Source organism: Cymbidium sinense (assembly GCA_021442155.1). Taxonomy (NCBI): domain Eukaryota; kingdom Viridiplantae; phylum Streptophyta; class Magnoliopsida; order Asparagales; family Orchidaceae; genus Cymbidium; species Cymbidium sinense. Next base: position 6,412,149 of record CM038216.1, read on the forward strand.
CAATTGGTCAACTTGACCCAACCTAACCCAAATTGACTTAAAGGGTCAAATTAGCCAAAATTTAAATTAAATTCAAATTGATTCAAACCAAAGATCACATTCATCTTCAATTATCCAATTGAACATGAATCAACCCATAACCCAAATAAATTTTGCCAATTTTGGTCAAATTAGTCAACTTGACCCATTTGACCAATTTGATTCCAAATGAGCCAAAATCAATTCTAAACCAAATTAAATCAAATTGATTATACCAAAACACTTCAAATTATTATTGGAACCTAACCTAAGCCTTTGTTTGACCAATTGGTCAACCTAACCCTATATGACCTAATGTAACCCATATGACCCAAATTGAGCCAAATCCCTTGAAACCAAGCCATGACCCATTCGGGGCTGATCAAACTCGACCCAAACCCATTTGAGATCAGCCCAAAATCAACCTAACCCAATTAAATTCCTCATGGATCCTCCATCACAGATTCTTACCCAACTCCCCATCCATGACATTCATGGAGCTAATCATATGATAGCAAAGAGGACTTTGGAGCAAAAATCCAAACTCCTTAATCAATCCATCATCCATCCCAACCACCCCAAGTAAAATGGCAATACTTTGGAGCCAAAAATTCAAAAAAAAAGGAGGATCTTCGACCACTATTAAAGGAGGGGGAAATGAGGCTTCATTCCTCTTCATCTTACCACTATTCAACCCCCAAGAGCTCCACAACGCAACCAGCCACCACTTCCCCACCTCTCTTGAGCCAAAAAATCAAAATTGGGTGGATTCCGACGAGGAAATAGCAAGCACCAAAAAATACATCATTTTGAAGTGAAGGCGAAGGCTACACTAATTCTAAAGCTTTCTCATGCACCAAGGAGCTTGCTCGGATCTTCACTGCCGTAGAAAACCATCCCCGGTGAGATAAATTTCACTAAGCTTTAGCTAGCCTGAGAATTTCTTACTTTTTTTATTAATTTTCTTAAGATTTTAGGAATTTTTCTTAAATAAACCCCCGCATTTTTTCATTTTATTTGATCCCAATATGAAGTAAAAAAATTTTCTTGGCGATGAAAATGAGCTCAAATCATATTTACATTTTTCCCCTCGATTTCATCGATGAGCAAAAGCCGTCCATCCACGCTCGATCGAGACTGGGACGATCGACTCGATCCTTCGACACCGCAATGCAATCAGCTCTCTAATCTGGCGATCGATCATCCGATTCACATTGGATCCGCGATCAAATGCATTTTTCTAAATCATTTTCACTATGCGCCGGCCGCCGACGCGTCATGCGGCGCCACGCGGCACATGCACCGCCAAACCACGTGGTAATCGTGATTGCTAGCACCCGATGGCAATCGGGTTAAGTGGAAAAATCACCTATTTTTTATTTTAAAAATTATTTAAGTGTCCTAAAATTTTGAAAATTCATAAAAAATAAAATACCCAACGAAAAATAACAAATAAGGGTTTGTTGGATTTTTCTTTCTGAGAGGAATCCAACGAACTAAAAATTTCCAAATTCTACTAAATGGTTTGAGCTTAATTTAGGTTTTAGTGAAAATAAAATTTTATTAATTACTCTAAAAATATAAGTCAGATTGAGTTGAAATTTTCAAGGATTGAAAATAAAATAAAAGCACACATCTAATAAAAATCTCAAGTAAAAAAGGTTTTTGGATTAGGAGAAATTGAATTTTGAAGTTCAGATTATCTATTTTAATAAAAGAAATCAAATAAAAATCCAGAAATTTACAAAAGTCTTCAAAATGGATTAAATCACTTTGGTTAACATCTAAGATCCTAACAATAATAACAAAAAAAATAATAATAATAATAATAATAATAATAATAATAAAATAATAATAATAATAATAATAATAATAATAATATGATCTTCTGAAGCATAATGATCCGACAATAAATATTTAAGGTTAAAATTTAACAAATTAAGGAATTAATTAAGTTGAAATTCATAATAATCTAAATAATAAATTAAATCAGAAATGAAATGACACTTAAGCAATCATTAATCAAATCTCAAATCAAAAAAATATCATATAATTCTTAAAGAAAATTAAATTAAATATGATGAAACCTATTTAAGTTAATAAAACTCAATTAAATGATTAAACCTTAAATCAAACGTAAAATTAAACAATATTAGGAAACTTTAACATGGGTCAAACTAGTATAACTAAACCTACACTAAACATGGAATCTTAATCATATGAAGCTCCATAATGAATATAAATAAACTCAAACTAATTAATCATTAAGTAAACTAAAAAAGTTAAATCCAATACATCATAATCGCTTAATATTAATCAAATGAAACCAAACCAAATGAAGCTAAAGTGAACTTAATTAATTTAATATCTAAATCAATCCATTTGGAATAAGAGAGTTACTCAACCATTTCAATCTAATAACTAAATCAAACATGTTAATGAAATTAAACAAACATAATAAATGAATCAAATCAAATAAAACTCTAATCATAAATAATCAAACTTAATTGAAATAAAATAAATAGGTAATTCACTTAATAACAATGATGGTAATAACAATAATCCTTTAATCAAATCAAACTTAAGTAAAACACTTAACTAAATCAAATCACTCACATGTGGGAAATTATCATTAATTAAATAATTTTTTAATTAATCTGATAATTCAAAGTTCAATTATCCTTAACCAAACTTAATTAATTAAACATATAATTAATGCAAACTTAATGAATTAATCCATCATTTTAATGAACCGAATTCATCTAAATAAATCACATTAAAATTAATTCTTAAATCAAACTCAAAGTAAATCTTTAATTACTCCACTAATTAATCACACATCTTAAAATGAACCAATTAAAGTAATCACATTAAACCTAAGTTTAATCAAACATAAATGCAATTAAATACCAATCAAACCTAAATTAATCCAAAATCATTAAGTCATTAATTACATCATTAATCTAAATAAATATAAAACAAAATTTAAAATTAAATAAATCTTCATTTAATTTAATAATTAACTTAAACACACTTCTTAATTAAACTAAATACCCTTAAGCTAATCCAATTGAATAAAAACCTAATTAATGCAAACTTAATGAATTAATCCATCATCTTAATGAACCAAATTAACTTTTAAATCAAATTCAAATCAAACACTTAATTAATCTACTATTAATTTGATCACACATCTTAAATAAGCTAATTAAGTCAGTTAAATTAATCATGTTAAACTTAAACTTAATCAGACATAAATGCAATTAAATACTAATCAAAACCTAAAATTAACATAAATTATTAAGTCATTAATTACATCATTAATCTAAACAAATATGAAATCAAATTAAAAAATAAACAAATCCTTTATAATTAACATAAATACACTTCTTAATTAAACTAATACATAATCACATTGAACCTAAGCAAACCATAGACTAATAAAATCAAATTAAATCAAATTAAATTAAAATTAAATTAAATTAAGAAAGACTCTCATCAATTTAATATGTAATCAAATCAAATCTCATTCAACCTACTTAAATAAGATAAACTAATTAACTATCCAATGTATGAAATCAAAATACAAACCAAACTTTGATAAACATGACAAATGGATGAGATTAAAAATAAAATCCTAATTACAAAGAATCAAACTCAATTAAAAAATCAAAATCTAATCCAATCAAACTACAAATAAATGAACCATGATAAACATAAATAAATCACATAACCATAATCAAAGAAAAAATATTAATTTTAAAAGGATATTGAATTATCAAGATTTAATTAAACCAAAACATCTAATATAAAATTAATCAATCAAAAACACATGAATTTAAATAAACTTAAACTTCATTAGATATTAAGGATATTGAATTATCAAGATTTAATTAAACCAAAACATCTAATCTAAAATTAATCAATCAAAAACACATGAATTTAAACAAACTTAAACTTCATTAGATATTAAGGATATTGAATTATCAAGATTTAATTAAACCAAAACATCTAATCCAAAAAATCAATCAATCAAATACTTAAATTCAAATTCTAAATCTAAATCAAATCAAATGAATTACACAAATTCAAATGGGCTAATTAAGATACTTAAGGACCTTAGTTAGACTCTTTAGAGTTAGGATGTAGGTGAGTTCTACAAATGGAATTCATTCTACTCTTCATTCTTGAAAACCTAAACATCATTTTAAATCCAAATAAAAGTGAACAAAAAAATGAGCAATAATGTAACTGAATCATTTAAATTAAAATCACCCAAAGGTAAAATTTAAGTAAATTCAAACTCCAAGTTGAAACTTAAACTAAAGAAACCTAGTAAAGTCTTGCCACACAAGCCTTAAGCACACACATTGGAATACTAAGTCACCATTTCTAGTGCTAAGTTAGGGCATTGTATGTATGATATTGTGTTTTGTTTTGTGATGTAATGTTTTAGGCGAATGTTGGGGTATACTTATAATTTAATGGTATATGATTAATATATATCATATATATATATATATATAGGTTATATATATATATATATATATATATATATATATATATATATATATATATATATATATATATATGCTTTTATTGTGCATGTTGCTTTGCCCCTAAGCATAGCCCACGTTAGGAAAGGTGATCTTGGTTACCCATGTGTGGAGTGCTAAGTCCAAATTTTTCATATAATTGCTTGGGTTGTATGGTGTGTTTAGCTAACATTTATTTTGCAGGTGTAGCTAGATTTACTTTTCCTATTTTTAATATAATTTTGTATTAGGAATTAGGATTAGTGTTATGGGGGATTAGGATGAGCAGTGGCCAAAAGGCTTTATCCCTGGGGTGCCCTGTGATGCCTTTGGAGCAAATCAAATCAAAAGGAAGAGAAGGAAGAAATGAAGAAAAGAAGACCTCCATAGCATGTATTTTTTTGTAATCCGGGTTGTATAAGGGTAGAGCTTGGCTACCCATATTTTCTATTTTTGGGGTGTACGACAGAACCCGACCGCATTGGCTTCTTTTTCTTTTACAGTAGTCTATAAATTTGTTTGATTTTATCTTTAGATTATGCACTAGAATTGCATCCTTCTTTTAGTTTCTTCATGTTTGATGTTTGAATGTGTGGCCTGGATATGGTAGGCTCTTAGGATAAAATTAATTTTTTTATCCCAATTAATAACTTGCAATTAAAATTTAAAATAACTCATAACCTCACATAAAAGCCTAGAAATTAAATTAGAATAATAAAAAAATATTTAGCAACCCCTCAGCTAGATGATTGTATGTATAATATCATGCATATCATAATCTTCCACTTTTGTTAAGAGGGGGTTTTCATCTGTGCCAGAGAATAAAGGCTTAACCTGTGAGAACCTTTGATGGAATAACACCCCTTTCTCTTTTGATTTATCCCATAATCAAGTTCTCATGCATTTAGGCATACAAAATCCCATAGCCTGTGTCAAAACAAAGAGTCTAAAAGAATCAAATAAATTTGATAAAATTTACATTAGATTAAGTCATGAATTCATACAACTCATGTTCTAGTCTCTTAGAGAGTGAGTTTAAGGACTTAATCTCTTTATAAATAATAATTACCCTAGCCATCTTGTAATACATAAGACTTGGCCACATGGATTTAAAACATAGGATGTGTTATTTGGTGGCCACTCCAGGCGGTTGTAAGTCCAATAGTCAGGTGGTTTATTCTCTCTTGTGGAGGTAAACCATATACCAATTTTTGCCTTAGATTTAGGACGTGCTTGTGGTTTATACCAAAGCACCCTAGCTTAGGATCTGAGGTAGTTGTTTCCTTTGGGCTACAAGAATAAATCCTTACCTCTTAGGCATTTTCATAATCTTATGTTGTGGGATTATAAGTCTAAGTATTCTAATAAAATGTCAACTCAGATAATTAACTCTCTTCAATTTCAAAAATATAAATCCCAACTATATGATAGATTGGATTGCACACTAGGCTTCCTAGTATCATGAGCATTTCCTACCCATCTCCCTTTGACTTCCAATAATAAGTCTTCTCTTTGATCTATCCCATTTGATTTTCTAAAATAGTCAATCCTTTGATAGTCTTAACCTTGAAATCTTTGGAGACTCTAATTGTCTATTTTAATCAAACTTAACGAACCCGGCTTAAAATAAACCCTACTTTACTTTTCCATGAAAAGTAGGGGAAAAATCTCTGGTACATTTGAAGACCCATCATGCCTTAAGAGTCCTTATTAGGTTATTAGGTCTATCATAGGGTGGTGATTTCTATCTTTCGAGATAGTACATTATTCCTTAATGTCGTACCCGATCACTTCAATAAGTACCCCTCCTAGGATCTACGTGGTATCCCACATCTCAAAAATAAACACCACAAGCCATGACGCATATTATTGATGAGTTGATTCACCAAAAGCTGGAATATTATATTGATGATTTAGTGGTAAGAAGCTTAAATCGTAAAAATCACTTCGAAGACTTGAGAATTATATTGGAGAGAATTAGAAAATATGATCTCAAGATGAATCCTCTAAAATGTGCATTTGTGGTATCCTCTAGAAAATTCCTTAGGTATATTTTACGTCACAGAGGAATTGAAACTAATCATGCTAAAATCAAGGCAATTTGAAGATGCATCCACTAAAGAGTTTGCGTTAGCTCTATTCTTTCCAAGGACAGCTTGCATTCATCTATCAAGTTTTCATCCAGCGCCTATTCCTGGGAAGCCCCTCATTATATACATAGCTGCATTAGAAGAGTCCCTTGGAGCATTATTAGTACATCACAATGAAGAAAGCAAAGAGAATGCTCTTTACTATATCAATCGAAGGCTGATAGGAGCAGAAATGAGATACTCTCCGATAGAGAAGCACTATTTAGCATTAATCTTTATAGTCCAAAAGCTCTGTCATTATATGTTATCTTACAAGATTACTCTCATCTCAAGGATCAATCCGCTGAAGTACTTGATGATAAGATCAGCATTGATAGGTCGCTTGGCAAGATGGGAAGTATTGCTTTTATAATTTGATATAACATACGTTCCGTAGAAAGCAGTAAAAGGGAAAGTCTTAGTAGATTTTCTTGCAGCACATCCTATCCATACAGACTCTTCTCTTAACAATGATTTGACTGATGAGCAAATTATGCTCATTCATGAAAGAAAAAAATTACAAATTTAGGAAATGTACTTTGATGGAGCCTCATTGATCAAACAAATCCAACCTCCAAATCACCCAAGGGTAAGAGCAGGAATCAGCATCATCTTCGTAACACCAGAAGGAGAAATAATGAGACAATCATGTGGGTTGACTGAGCCAAGAATTAAAAATGAAGCCAAGTTTAAAGCATTAGTGGCAGGTCTTGAAGAAGCTATTTCATAGGGATTCAAAACTTGCATATTTTTGGAGATTCTCAGCTTATTATAAATCAAGTACTTGGCATCTATAAAATCATTAAGCTTGAGTTACCTTTCTATCACAAGCGAGTTCTCGAGCTTATGAAGCAAATATCAAATATCACATTAACTCGAGTCTCTCGATCTGAGAATAACAAAGCAAATTATTTAGCAAAATTGGCTAAGGAATTAGCAAGTATGAATGGTGATTAAGTCATGATTGGGATATTTACTCGATAAATTCTAGAGCCAGTAAAGTATCAATCCCCACAAGTAGAGGGGCTATCAAATTTAGCACAGAAGAATGCGACTCAGGTTGTTCCTCATCCTCCCCAAAATCAACAAGGAGTTATAACAAGAACAACTAAGCATGATATTACCTTAGAAAAATAGCATGAAGCCTTTATAGTAGAAGAGACACATGATTAGAGGCAACCTTTCATCGATTATTTTAAAGAGAGAAAATTACCAAACAATAAATCACTAGCAGCTCAAATCGAGAATAGAATATTGTGCTATGCTTTCATTAAAAATACTTTATATCATAGATCTTTTGAACAAATGTAGCTATGATGCCTAAATGTAGATGAAGCTAGCAAAGTGATGGTTGAAGTTTATGAAGGACTTTATGGTGCACATCAGTCAGGTCCCAAAATGGTAGTAAAGATCAAAAGGATTGGTTATTATTGGTCATCTATAGTGAGAGACTGTATCAATCATGCTAAGAGGTGTCATGAATGTCAAGTACGTCAAAATATAATCCATCAACCTCCAAATCCACTTCACCTAACAATAGCATCTTGGCTATTTGAATGTTGGGGTACAAATGTAATTGGACTGATTGATCTACTCTCATCACCACTTCATCCTAGCAGCAACTGATTATTTCTCTAAGTGGGCTGAAGCTACCACATTTAAAGAAGTTACCACTGAGTGAGTGATTAACTTCTTTACACATAATATGGTCTATAGATTTGGAGTGTCGTGCTGAATAATTTTTGATAATGGCATAGTTTTTAAAAATATAAAGATTTATAGACTCGTCGATTGACACAAAATTGATTGGTGATATTCTTCAATATATAACCCAAGGTGAAATGCTTTGACAGAAGCCTTCAACAAAACATTGGTCAAACTTCTTAAGAAGATCCTCACTAAAAATAAAAGAGAATGTCATACCAAACTAATAGAGGAATTATGGGCATAGTGAACTACCTACAAGACACCGACTAAAGCCACTCCCTATTCATTAGTATTTGGAACTGAAGCGGTTCTTTTGCCTGAAGTTGAGTTATCATCACTTCAAATAGTGATCCAATACAACTTAACTGAAGATAAAAATGCTCATTTGAGAATAGAGGAACTCGATGCGCTTGATGAAGTTAGATTACAAGCTCATCAAAATTTGGAGGTTCATTAAGCAAAGATGTCCAGGGCTTTCGACCAAACGGTGTAACCTCGAACATTCCGAAAAGGGGAATTGGTCGTGGTGCTGAGAAGACCAATTATTCCTAATCAAAAATTTGGTGGCAAATTTGAGCCTAATTGGGAGGGCCCTTTTATCATTAAAAAAGTGCATCAATGAGGGGCATACCAACTCATTGACTTAAAGGGGGAAAGACCAATGCCACCAATTAATAGTCGATACCTAAAAAAGTATTATACATGATAAATATATTCTTGAGATACAATAGAAATCTCCCTGCAAGGCAGGGGCATTTTTTTAGTATATCTATTTAGGTTGACATCGTGCTTCATGCAGAGATCCCTAAACAAATATACTTACTCAAGATAAAAAAAAACTTTTCTATGAAAATTCTCCTGTTACACAAAGGGCATTTTTAGATTTTTATACATAGATGAAATCAATGTTACTTGTTAAAACCCTCTTAAGGGCATATCAACTCAAATATTGATGTATTTGCTTAATTTCAACTTGAAAGTTCTTCTAAATGTTCTTTAGAATTCCCCCTGCAAGACAGGGTGTATTTTTATTTTATGTTAAGCTTATTTGAGTTGACATCATGCTATAAGGCGAGATCCTCAAGTATATTATGATTCAGGTTGACATCAAGCTTTACTCTAAAATCCTTGAATATATCCATAATTGTTATTATTAAGTTGCAGGTTCCTACATAAATAAAAACAATCTATTTCTATGCATGAAAAGATAGCCCTAAATATCAAAAGGATATCTCCTAGATTTATCAAATTATGAAGATCATGTCAGAAGAACTCTCAATTTTAGAAGCATCAATCAACTGAGTTAGAAAAATATCAACCTTTACATCCTGAAGTCTAAGACATGGATGGGTTCTAAAGGTCGAACTCAACAAGCCACAAATGGCCAAAATGTTGACGCTCTCCTCACTTAATAAGCTGTAAGAAAAGGCCACAGTGAAAGAGCCCTCGTTTGTTAATTTGATGACCAAACCACCAACCCATCAAAGTTTAAGTCAAAGACTCGAGTAGGTTCTAAAGGTCAAACTCAACAAGCCTAAAAATGGCTGAGTTACTAACACTCTCCTCACTCAACAAGCCATAAGAAAAGGCCATAGTGTAAGAGCCACTACTCATCAGTCCAATGATGATAGTTGTTCAATCTCAAAGTAGATCTAGCTTAGTGACTACTGGCAACCATAATCCAAGAGATCTTTCTACTTGATCAATGGATCAAGATAATCTGAGAAAACTCTCAATTCAGAGTTTCCTCAAGTCAATCTTTATATTTCCTGTAAAGTGAAATTTCAATCTATTCTCAAATGATCTGATCAAGCCCAAAGTACAAATCAAAGCTAATTTTCTCATCAAATTTGCCAAAATAAAAGACACAAGAGTAACAGAGGAATGCTGATTTTCCACTAATACAACAAGATAATACATGACTGATAAAAAAGGGGAAAAAGCACAACATAGGAGCCTAGACTATAACTCCTAAAGCTGGATGAAGAAACTGCTTAAGATTGATGCTCGCTCTTAGCAAACTGCAAAGCATCTACAGCTTTGGTCAGAGCAGCCTCAGCATCTACCATAACTCGGTGGCATATATGGTAATGGTGATGCACCTGCTCCATAACTCAAGCTCTCCTATCCCTCGCAACTCACTCACGGTAGTTAATGTAAATCAAAGTCATGGCATCCATCGAACTTTGATAGTAGTGGCATAGGGTCTCAACACTCTTCTCAAACTCATCATGTGCCAGGTCAACTGCCTCCCTGCTGAGCTTGAGCTGCTCCTGAAGCTCTACCAATGAAGCATGGGAGAGGATGATGCTAAGTGACCTCATCTGGTGGATCAAAAACTCTACATCTCTATAAAGGGTCTCCAAGTGCCTCAAAACTTGCTCCCCCAAGCTAGTGTGAGCTAGAAGATCCATAATGATGTTCGCATATAATGTGAAGCTGTCTAGTGACTCTAGTGAGTCCAAACTAAGCCGAGAAACCACATCCCTCAAAAACACCAAGCCATAATCCTACATGCCCCTGTCACGTGGATCTAGTGTACTGGGATATCAATGGTAGATCTCAGACTCGTAATCCACCTCAAGTACTGCAAGAAATAAATGAAAATAATCAGCATAGAATAAAGTAGTAAATATAAAGAAGTGCAAATAAATTACAAAGAGAGGAAGAAAGTACCTAAACATGACAAATCTAACTGAACTGGTGCGTCATAAGTGGCATAGTCCTTGCTGACCTTTATTATCTGATAAGCTCCAGAGCTATATGTTGGCTCAGCAGAAGTCCCACTAGGTATGAGGTCTCTCACCTCAGAAGTCTCCCCAAGAGAATGGATAGAGTAAGGCTCAGTAGGGAAAAGTGGCTCCACAAAAGGAGTAGCAAAATCTGCGGTGGTAGTAGCAAAGGTCAGCACACTCGACGGCTCAACTCTAAGGTCCTCAGTAGCATATCCAGTACTAGCTGACACCTATGGTATCTCGTCAGGAGTCAGAAGTTATCATGGAAGTGGACTCATGGAACAATCAACTGAAGCTCGAATAGGCTCAGACTGCTGTATTTATGTTATGCGAGCTGGTGAAGAAATCTCAGCATAGCTAAAAGCAGAATCCCTAGCTCTAACTCTGCTATGAGGATTGGTGTCCTCAGCCCTAACCTGCTGGTCAACTAGTGCATATGTCATGAATCAAATTAAAATATCAGGTACATTGAATATATTTTAATGATACAACAAAGAAGATAACATAAGTATTGAAAGAGAGTAAGATATTGATTATACATATAGTGTTGTTATCTCCTATCGGTGGTGACTAACGATGGGTGCTCTAACCTTATGGAACCCCAAAGACCTCACTCTGTGCTCATATCTCTTCGTGCCATGCTCTAAGAAAGAACCGAAAGATAGTCATACCCAAGTGAGCTGAGTATAGCTGACCCTTGTGTGACTCTATGGAGGAGCTATCCAAAAATGAGAGCTAGTATCAAGTCTTAGTAAATGTAGCCAAACTATAAAGGCAGCATAATAATGTGTCTCCAGAGGCACTGCCCTAGTCTTACTGACGTCTACTATCCCTAGGATGAATGGTCGGCCATCATGAGCCGTACACTGAGAAAATTTGAAATGTCATGCAACATGATTGAGCTGGTAGCCCTTAATGATAACTGACTGACCAAACTTATAACACAACTAGCCTGGACGTATACTGAAAAGGTACTCGACCACTCTCAATGTTTGTCGACTATAGAGTGGTGAAGCTCTACCACTCCCATTGAAGCCATCAATAAGATTAGTCTCTATCAAGTTAGGTGTCAAATCAATTATATATGGCTAGTGAACTAGTAAAAATCGATCTCTGACCAAGTACGATGCAAAGAAGAATAGGCGTATATGATCTCTCTCAAAAGTAGATGATGCACTGTACAACTAAATAATATCCTTGCTCAGAAAAGTATGTTGGGTACTCGAAGCAGGTAAAGGCTCCATGTACATGAAGGTGAATCCATGCATATAAGTAATGCCAAGGCAATGTAACATCACTTCTATCTAATGGATATGCCTTAAAAATTGCCCCAAGAACTCTATAAAATCTATCTAAAACTGCTGGAGCTAATGAGATCCACTCACCTCATAAAATCCTGCTGGCTGTTAATAGAATACTTGGGCTTATAGACCTCTCTGTAATCGGTTGCATAAAGACGTAGAGCCAAGTAGCTATGAACCCTGCTAAAAATAACTCCTTGTTCAAATCCTATATAGCTGGAGAAGTGTACCCAGTGGTAAAGAAAGCTCAGCAGTATCCTCGAACAAACTACTAACATTCGATACTCCCAATTCAAAAGGATCATGTAGCAAAACAGACTCCTCAGCCAAAGGGTGCTCCTACAAGAAACTCTGAATTGATGTTCCCACAGGAATTGTAGCACGTGAGTGCCTAGGATACCCCAAAGCTCTGAAGGTTTGGTGGTAGTGGCTCAAAGATCAATATAAGTAGGTGACATGGCTAATCTACTTCATCGATCACCATCAACTGAAGGCTGTCTATCAAATAACTTCTCGTTAGAAGGAACACACTCCTCATAGCAGTAACCAGATATTGGAAGGCCTGATACTATCTGTAAGTTCCAAAGTGTAACTGTTAACTCCTATGAACCTATCCAACATGTGTTCCGGCTAGTATCCCAAAACTCTGCAACTCCATAAGCCCAAGCAGATGGAATGCCACTAAAGTCAGACATAGACACATAAACTACCTCATATATGCCAGCCGTTCATAGATTATCTCTGTGTACTCATAAAATATACCTAGCCCAGGTAACATAGCCACGTGGAAGAGTAGAAATCTGATTTACTGGTGAATCTCTAAGCAACTATGAAGGACTCAAACTATAATTTGATGACTCAGTCTAGGCATCTCAGCGCTTTCAATCGTCGAGCGGGGCTATAAAATATCCTGATATCAAAATTGACTTTGAGCTACTATGCCATCCAGAGGATTGTAGTCCCCGCATTTCAGCTTAATGGTAGCCACCCAATCTGCGGGATCCTTAGAAGCAAAAGAGTCTAAGTATAGTCAGGAAGCATGGAGAAGCGCGTGAAGAAACTCCTGGTAAAAATCGCATCCTCTCAACATATCTGTGTGCTGCTCAATCCTATCCCTGATATCAGCATCTCCATGAGGATCGTGTTTGTCAATCTACAACCAAATAGCCTCCTCTAGGCTCAGTAGATGAAGGTCATCAGGTCTTCTCCAGCTAAACATTCTCCTGTCAAGTGATCAAAGAAACATCACATAAGAATCCAAGTGACGACATAACAAAGCATAAACAAAAAAGGGAGCTATAATAAGAAGATGTAAAAAGAAGGGGAACAAAAAAGAGAGAAGAAAATCAATAAGGTCAATCAATTTTTAATAAATATGACTCACTTCATGCGTGAATCACATTTGTTAGGGGCATTTGTTGACCTTCATATATACCATAAGAGTAGAATTGAGCTTATAAGATGAATTCGATCGACTTCGAATGTTCCAGAACATAAATCGGAGCTGAGATGTACCAAATATTGCCAAAATTAGCCCAAATGAACTCTGATCGATGAATAGACTTTTCCATCATGTTCAAAATATCAAAATTGGTCATAATATAAATATTGCACACTCTAACGATCAACCGATCAAGCGATCAAGCTGTCAATGTGCCGACATGCATACTAGAGTCAAGAGGTTACGATGATGCCTAAATGACCTCCATTCATAAAATTGGTTGCACCATTGGTTTTGAAATGTTGAAACCTATTAAATGAGACTATTCACACTCAATTCAGATGAGTCTACATAAATGTCGAATGATCGAAAGTGATCGTGCAGAAATCAAGGCTGAAATACACTCAATGGTGCAAAAAAATTAATCAAAACAATCTTCGATTGACAAACGGACTAATCCATCATGTTTAGAAAGTCAAAATTGATTAGAATATAAATATTGCATAATCCAACGATCAACCAAGCAAGTGATCGAGCTTTCAATGTACCAACATGCATATTAGAGTCAGAAAGCTACGATGATATCCAAACGATCTACGCTCATAAAATTGATTGCACCGCTAGTTTTGAAACATCAAAATCTATCAAATGAGACTATTAACAGTCAATTCAGACAAGTCTACATGAATGTCAAGCGATTGGAAGTAACGATGCACATTTTTAAGTTAAAATCTACCCAATTTAACTTCGACTTAAACCAAATGGCCTCTGATTGTGAAATGAACTACGTCGTTGTGTCCGGAATATTGGAATAACTTAGGATTGACATTTATATTCACCATATAATGATGCCAAAATAAAATTCAAATTAAATTTGATTGAACGCATAAAATAATTAATGAAAAAGCCTTTTTATTCCTAATAACCCTAATTAGCCCTAACTTAATCCTAACCAGCCCTAATCTGAATAAAGGCATACTTGCACGATCCCTCCTCTTCAAAGGCACACTAGGTTCGCTCGGCTCTCCTTCTTCATGTGCGCTCCAAGCAAAACCGAAAGCTTCTTTCATTTGATCCCCACATAGCCACTCCATGGTCTTCACCATTCTCAGCTCTCCCCTGCTCAACTGATCTTCTCGCTTCCTCCTTCCTCCTTCAAATCTGAGTTCCTCAACTGAGGTAAGCGATTTTTCTCCTCATCTCTGATTGAAGCAAAACCAAAAGCCTCCCCCGTCTGTCTCCCCTTCCAATTAAAAGGAAATAGTTAGCTTTCCCCTCTCCATTTTTCCTCATTTCTTATAAAATCTCTTCCCATTTCTCATCTCTTGAAAATTCTCTCTCCATCATTTTCCTTGAACCCTCTCTCCTCATTTTTCCTTATTAAACTCCTCCTTCCCTATTCTATTGATTCATCCTAGACCTCCTTTTTTACAGCAGGATAGAGAGGCAACTCCATCATGAAGCGGGTTCCTCTCGGTATACCTCCTCGCTTCCTCTTCTAATCGAGCGCATAGTCATTGAATTACTTTTTTGACCTCTCTTTTTGTCGCAGTTGAAGAGGAACACCATCATCAGGAGGGTTCTTCTCTAGGTTTTTGACATTTACATCATTCCTACCACTTTTCTGTGCTTGTTGATCGCTACGCTATTCATTAAAAAAATGAGTTTGGATGTGTAGAAATAAATGTATGGAATGTGTATGTATATATGCTTCTTTATGTAAGTTTGAAAGCCTCATCATGCTCATCAGGGTGTGGCGAGATAAAAATGGACTGAGGTGTTGCAAAACACCAACCATCATGCTCATCAGAGCGTGACGGGAAGGCCTCCAAAACTGTTAGATGTGACCCCTATGACGAAATGCTGCCAAAATTTCGACTGAAATTTGGAACTTAAACAAATTCAAACTGAAATCGTCTAAGCTTAAGTTAAATAAGAAAATACATGATAAATGTTAAAACGAACATCAAACCAAAAAGAAAAAAGAGGAAAAGCACTTACAAAACTTATTTAAGCAAGTTGAAAGCCCTCCCAAAGTTCAAACTAAAATCTTTCTCCTTCTTTATCAAGTACTCTAAACTCAAGCAAGTGCTCCCTTTTAACCTTATTTATAGGGATTAGGGGAAGAAATGAGGACCCCATTCTTATTTAAAATTAACTTCTTATTAAAGTGAGTCTCTTTTCTTGTAAATTCCTCAAAATTAAACAAGCTTTAATTAAAATTTGGGGAGGCTAATATTAAACTCACAAGCTTTAATTGTAATTCTCTATGGCTTAAATTGAGTTCTCTTTTATTGTAAACTCCTCAAAATTAAATAAGCTTTGATTGAAATTTGTGCAGGCAAATGCCAAGCTCATAAAAGACTTATAATAACTTTGATGTTTGACTTTTAAATAAACATAAAACTTGATGTGGAATTTAAAATAAAGTCAAATTGGGTTTGATCGCTTTTATATGAAGACTGGATAACTCTCATAAGTGCAAGAATGATATTTGATAGCTTACTCACAAGCATAACTTGTTAGCTTGCTGATAGTCATGAATGCTATATTCCAAGTCTAGTTGAATTTGTATTTCAAAATCATAAGAAATTTGTTAAGTGTTATGTTTATATATATATATAAAAAAAGTGGGAAATCAAATTAAATTTATAAGAGATCTATGAAGAAGTTAAATGACATATTGGCAAGCATAGTTAAAGCTCCTTAATCAATGATTGAAAGATTCATACAAGAGCTATTAATAGTTTATTTTAAACGAGTTGGAAGATAGATTCTCAAATATGAAAGAATTCAAACTTGATCATAAATGAATTTAAAAGCTTGGAGAATTGAAAAATTCAACAAGTAAGTTAAGTGCAAGTAATATTTTAAATTACAACCTAAATCTAATCACCATCGGATATGCAATCTTTCATACAAGTAGATAGAAGGCAAGGCTAAATTAAATTCTCCTTAAATTATGGAGTTTCTTTCAACCCAAAAATTAGGGAATTTTATTCTAATTATGATTTTCAAAAATTAATGATTTTATTAATTAGATGAAATTATCTAAGTTCTAAATACCTACATATGCTCGGACATAAAGATTCAATGGGCAAATTTTAATGTCTCAAAGGGCTGCGCAGGCTAAGTTGGAATTAAGTGAATATATGAAGTTAATCTCTTAATTTTGATATAAAATTATTGAATTACTAATAACCCGCATGGGCCTCGACACTATGATGAATGCTCAAACTTAGTGTCTGAGGAAGCTGTGTGGGTTGCTTCTCGGTTTGGTCTTAGGATAAGTTCCGGGATAACAAAACCTAAAAATCTAATTATTATAAAATTTTCAACTTATTAAAATATCTGAGAAGCTAGTTCTATCATATGACAGTAGATCTGATCCTCTATTATTAAATTAATAGAGTCAGCATGATTTGAAATAATAAATTAAATGATCAAATAATATATCTACCTCGATGATAGCTATGTTGAATGAAGATTTCAATCAGAGGGGATACTTCCATCAAAATGTGATTCTAATTTCAAATCAAATTAAAGGTTAATCTGAATGCAAAATCTAATATTTCATTAAGTGTTAAATGTCAAAATGAAATTCAATATCTAAAAACTTAAAGCAAAATCCAACTCAATCCACCTTCCGCAATAGTTTGTTGAAGGTGACAAATTAAGAAAATTCTAGCTCGCAAAGAAGCCAATGTCAAATCAAGTGTTCTACTATGTTCACTCTCAATCAATCTCATGCCAAGTAGGGGTGTCCTCGACCACGCGTGGCTTACCCAGACTATGATGTTGTTATGACCAGAGTCCTCTGATCGAGTGGTTGCTACCAAATGGAACCATTATATTACGATCACAACTGTAGCCCATATGCTCCCCAATGGCTCTACCCTTTGAGTTGTGAATCATAGGGTACAGATGATAGGGAAAAGGTAGACTTAAGCCTGTCTCATTAGACAAACACCACCCTAGGCCTACAAGAATTTCTTGGATGACATAACTCATGTGTTACTGATAAGGATCCTTCGGTCAAGTTGGGTCGACTACCTCCTCTGACTAAGTAGACTAGGGACCGTGATAGCCTAGGATGATGGAACCATGGGACCAATATCGGGCACGTCATCATTCCCCCAACCATCCACTTTAAGTTAAAATGATGAATTTCATAATCTCAAATTTTAAACTCCATATTCTACTACTATACGCTATGTATTTAGCAAACTAATGACTGACCTTAATCAAAATTTCTCTATCAGCATTGGGAGGGGTAATTAACTATAGGTGCTTATGCTTATATGAAACCTAGAACCAGATCTAAAGTCCTCACCAAATATGAGAGAAATCTCTAGGTAGTGTCTTATCTACTATTTCATCTGCTTTCTAAAAATTACACCAAAATTTTAAATCAAATTCTCTTCAATTATCGAGAGGTTGGTGACAAATTTTTAGAGCCCATAGAGGTAATAGGAAGTTGTTAGAGAGGATTGTTTCATAGATGCAAGTTATAGTTTTGACTTGAGAAGCATGATTGAGGGTTATTCGGGTATAACTATGGGTGAATAAAAGGAAGAGTTACTTCCCTATAAGTAGCAAGCAAAAGAGAGGTGTGGAGGACCTTCAGCTTGTAGGCAGTAGCGAGGACTAGTATGTGAGGGACGTTTGGCTCTTTGGGAGGTTGTGAGAAATGAAGGGCTTCAGTAAGGGTTTTTGTGGTGGAGGAATGGAGAAGAAAGAGGGACAGAGGGGGAGAAGTTGAAGCCTGACTAGCCTTCAGCTTAGAGAGCACTAAGAGAGAACCAAAGAGATTTACAGATAGAATGGATGCAAGAAATTGAAGTAGTCGACTGTACTTATTTCAGGAGGATGAGATTTGCTGTTCTTGAGAGAATGAGATGTAGAAGGGTTGTTTGGCTAAGAAAGAATAAGAAGTTGCTTGCTAGAATGGGCATGGAAAGCTCACCAGAATGAGGAGAAAAATCTCTAGTGGAATCCAGTGTGCTAAGAACATCATGAGAAAGGGAGAGAGATGGATGAGTGCGAGCCATAGACAAAAGACGGGAGTGATTCTCTTTCGGCTCTGTGGTGAAAATTATTATATTCTTGCCTTCATCTACTCCCCTTTGGAAAAGAGGATAAATGAAAATAGAAATATAATATGCCTTGTTGGATGCCACATAGATCCAAGATGTTCTTATTAGGGTGATCGGGTATGACATTGAGGAGAGGTGTACTGTCTCGAAAGATAGATGTCACCACCCTATAATGGACCTAATCACCTCAATAAGGACTTCTAAGGACTATGGGTGTTCGGAATGTACCAGAGATTCTTCCCCTACTTTATATGGAAAAGTAAAGCATGATTTTTTTTAAAATCGGGTTCATTAAGTTCCCTACAGGGGCAAGCCCCCATAGTTAATTACATTATAAGGAACATGATTCTTTAAGAATACTCTCGATTAAGGTAAATGATCATTGTCTCCAAATATTTTTAAAAGGTAAGACTATCAATCGATTGGTTTATTTTTAGAAAGTCAAGTGGGATCGATCAAGAGGAGGGAGTTCTTATTGAAGCCAAATGAAAATAAGTAGGGGATGCTTAAGATACTAAGAAGCCTAGTAAGCATCCAAAACTACCCTATGGTTGGGCTTTACATTTTTGAAATTGAATTAATTTATTTGAATTGATTTTTTATTAGAGTGCAAGGGCTTATAATTCTATGATACAAGGTCACGAAAGAACCTAAGAGGTGAGGATTTATGCTCATAGCCTGCAAAGGGAAGTAGAAACCTCTGAACTTAAATCTAGGGAGCTTTGGGGAGGGCTAAAAGTACTACCTAAATCTAAGGTGAAAATGAGTATTTGGTTTACCTCACAAGAGAGGATAAACCACCCGACTATTGGACTTACAATCGCCTGGGGGTGGCAACAAACTAACTCCTCCTACGATTTTAAAATATGTATGCAAATCAAATGCTTTTGTGAGATAGCTAAGATGTTGTTTATTAGAAAGAGACTAAATCCTTAAATACACTCCCTAAGAGACTAGATCATGTAGGGCATGAGTTCATGACTTAAATCTAATGCAAATTTTGTTACATTTTATTTTTATTTTGGACAATCAATTTGACACAGGATTTAGGATTCATATGCCTAATGCATGAGAAATTAGATTATGGGCCAAAATTAGTAAGATAAGGAGGTGTGTTTCCACCATGGCTCTCACAGGTCAAGCCAAGTTCTCTAGCAAAGGTGAACGCCTTCCAATCAAGAGTGAAATAATATACTTTTATGCATGATATTATAAAAGTAAGACAACATCCAGCTAAGGGGTTGCTAATTCTTTTATCTTATTTTATAACCTAAACTTTAGGTGAGGTTATGAGTTATTTATTTTTAGTCCTGAGTTGATTAATTTGATAGAAGATTTATTTTTTCCTAAGAGCCTAATAGTCATCCAGTCCATACATCAAAGTAAAAAAGAAACTAGGAAAAGATGTCATCTTAATGTGCAAGTTAAACAAACATCAATCAATTTATAAAACTATAGCAAAAAAAATAAAAGGCCATTTGTGGTCGGGCTTCACCGCACTAACCCAAAAAAAAATAGATTGGGTAGCTGAGCTCTACCCTTATACAACCTGGATTACAAATGAATTAATTACAATTAACCAAGGAATTCATGTTAGGGGTCTTCATTCTTTATTTCTTCTTTCTTCTTTCTTCTTCTCTTCTTCTTTTTTCTTTGGTTCCTTCTTTTGGATGGTTGGAATGTGGATGCTCTAAAGGCTTCACATGGTACATAAGATGAGATCTTATAACCAATATTCATCCTAATCGCCCATAACAATCATTCTGAAATCCTAATTATAAAATTACATAAAAATAGGAAAAAGAAAATCTAACTAACACCTACAAAACAGAGATTAACCAAACAAAACCATACAATCCCAAGCATGTAAATATATAAATTAGACTTAGCACCCCACACATGGGTAACCAAGTCCACCTAACCTATTTTGAATTATGCTTAGGGGTATAAGCACCTGCACACCAAAGAGTAATTTTATATTTTTATTATAGTGTCCTTAAGCACATTCCCCTACAGAAGACAATGATTAGACTAAATCATCCTACCATTCAGTCTACGCATATGCACCCTAACATCCAAACTAAAACATTACATCACAAAATAAAAGAAAAGCATCAAACCATGCACTACCCTAACCTAAAGCTAGAAATGGTGACTTAGTCTAGTGTGTGTGCTTTAAAAGATTTGTGTGGCATGCTTAACTAGGCTTTAAGGTTTAAATTTCCTAAATGTGAAAAGTTCAACTTAGAGGATGGTTTTATTTAAGTTGTTTGATTGATTTAGTTGATTTTTATTTGATGATTTTTTTAGGTTTGAATGGACCTACAATTAATTATTAAGTTGTAAAGAGAGAGAAAAAGAGAAGAAAACTTCTCTTTCCTTCCCTACCTTAAGTAATTTATAAAGTAGATTCATGTTTGATTTTTGTTTAGTGAATGTTTTACTATGTGTTTTAATTAATCCTTAGTTTATATTTTTTTCTAAACAAACCTATCCAAAAAGAAAGGCATTTTAAGATTAAGTAAAGTGAATTAATATCACAAAACACACAACACTTTATTTCTTTCCCAACATATACAACATGCATATAGATGAATCCTAAGCATATTTATACATACAAATGAGGATGTTTAGCACACTATCATAATGAATTCTAAGTGATATTACTTAAGAAAATTTGGATGCTTCATGATGCATGATTTTCATTATGTAGAAAAGAGGGATTCTTTTATCCATTTTTCATATACACATTTATATGTATGAAAGGCATAAGTGAGTACGGCACTATTGTTAGCACCAGGGATGTAAGGTACAAGACCTACTACGAGCTACTTAAAGCCTCGCAACCCTGGGGTTGTCCAGACTAATATACCACTTTCCTTAAATGAATGGAAAAAAGAAAGATACAAAAGTTTATATTTGTTTGTTTGATTTGTTTATGCAATTTATATGTGTAAGTATGGATGTCCCTCTTATGTAATAATATAGGAATAAATTTAAGCAAATGTTGTGTTCTTTTCAAATGAACTATACACTTTACCAAATCCTATTCAAAACTATGCTAAAAGAAAAGAGAAGGAAAGCCACACCAAGCACATCTTTATATTTATACTCACATGCAAGCTTATAAATAATTATAAGTAGCACAACTTTCAATTTTGATATTGAATTTATAAATATTGAAAAATAATTTTGGATTTAATAGTAACAATAGACATTCATATTATTACTTTAACCAAAACATACAATTCGACATAAAGGAAAACATTTCATTTTTAATTTGATTTTTAAAAAAAGGTATGAATGTGTGATTTTCATATGGCATACACATTTAGCATGCTAAAAAGGAGATAAAGTAATGAAAGCATGTAAATTCATTCACCCTAATTAATTCATAAAGACAATCCTATGAAATAGAATTATTTCAAGTAAATCAAATTTGTTTTAAGGAGAGTTTGGATTTTGTTTGAGTTTGATTTCAATTTGAGAGATGTGAGATGAGTTTGCTGATACTAATCCATTCCCCCATATGTGATTTATTTAAGTTCAATTGTTAGGTGATTAGATCAATTTTATGCTTTGGTTAGGTTAAGGTATGAATTAAGTATATTAATTACCCTTACCTACACCACCTCAACATATTTAATCGCATAATTATGAGCCAATGATATGACATAAGCCACACAAGGAATTTAAATCAGCAAAGCACCTAGGAAAGAAAGGTCCAATGTAATTGGCTCACAATTAGTGATTAATTAAGCTAAAGGGTTTAATTTAAGTACTTTCATAACCCCTCTCACACATATGGGTTGGATTTTGATTTCCTTAAGCTACTTTGGCTATTGAACACCTAAGCACCTACCCAAGATGAATTAATTAAGTTCTGGAATGTTTTGAAAATTTTATCAAAGTAATTAAGCAAGTGATTAGAGGATTTGCCCTTAATTAAGTTTAGATTAAGGAAGGAAAGGGGTTTCGGGAATGGCTTAGAAAAAATTTACCAAATCCATTCCATAAACCTCTTCTCTACTTAAGCAAGGCTTAATTAACTTAATAAAGGGATTAAACCATTGTTCATATGCTTAATCACCCTTAATTATATAAAGAGAGTAATTAAGGATTCATTAATTGATCTCCCTAATTAAGCTATCAATAAATTCCAAGAAAATTAGTGGAGGCAGAAGTCATCCCCCTAAATTTAAATGAAAAGTTTGAGATTAATCAGTGGGATAATTAGGGAGTAATTAGGGTTATTAGGTTTTCATTAAAACCCTAATTAAAAAAATGTGACTATTCAAAATCAATTGAAATTAATTTTAGATTATTCCTCTTTGAATTATCTTTCCAATGCTTTTTATTTTGTATTTTTCTAATTTTTTTTTATATTTAGTTATGATATTTTGAAGTTTTCATGATTATTAAGTAATTAATCCCTTAATTATATGGCTAATCCCATTGGCTCCATATGGAGGCTGATGCAGCGCGCGCTTTCCACGTAGTGCGATGGGAGAGGCCACTTAAGTTATCACATCGTAGCGCTATGTCACCGGCGGTGCTATGCGCTTTCTCCCCATTCGTCCAATCTAAGATCGGACGGCTGAGATTAAGCCCGCGATTCTTAAGGGGAAATCAAAGGATTCTACGCGTCATGATCATGGCCGTCCATCCAAAACATGCAGATGGACGGCTATGATCTATTCTTGAGCTCTTCTGTGGGAAAGGGGAGTCATCCATCTTCCATGGCATGATCCGAGCATGATTGAGCTCAAATTCAACTCAAATTCAACCCACATCATTTAGGAGTGAAGGGGAGAAGATCTAATGGTCAAATTCTCATGAGGTGAGAATTTTATCACAAAGGATCACATCATGGCCAGTTTAAGCTTGGGTTGAGAGCATACCTAGCTGGAGACTATCACCGGCACTTGAATTCATTGAGGTAGCTTAGTCTAGTGGAGACGAAGCCCTATTAAAGATTTGAGGTGATTTGGTTGTGTGGATCTTCCTATGGACCAAGCTTTCCTTCAATTGGGCTCAGCCTTAATCAAAGTCCCCTCCCCCTTGCCTTGAAAACTTGGATGAAGCTTGGAGTGAGTTCTAATGAGTCCTCTGAAGAAGCTTGCAAGAGGAATTAGCTTTATTTTGTGTATTGGATGAGATGGAACTTCACTTGAGCTCCCTTATTTTTGGTTTAAGAGAAACCGAAAATGAAGAATTCCAAATGCTTGGGGATTGCTTGAGGGAGCTCTCTCTCAGTCAATCGAGTGTGGCTCTCTCTGATTCAAGTGGAATTAGGGGGAGTATATCTCCCCCTAAGTGAATCGAACGACTGCAAGCTTACATGCCATTTTGATCCAATTGACCTCATTCAATAAGTTTATTAGGCTGTTAGGACTTGCACATGGTTCAGTTTTGAGTGTGGAGTCGAGTAGTGAAGCTCCCATGTGCTTTAATTGAGTGGAGGAGGGATCCCATGTGCTCAAATCCTAAGTGGGTGGTCGATTTTAGCCTTAGGTTAGGTTTGGGTATGCCTTAGATTGGGTTGGGCTGACCCAAACCCATTGGATCATGTGCACCATGTCCATTAGTGACCATTTGGTCCACTAAGAGGATGACAAGTGTCCATGAAAAGGAATTGACCAAATTCCAAGTGATTTTGATTTTAGGTTACCCTATGGCATAGGGGTAAAATGGTCATTTTCCTTGGATTTCATTTTGAATATGTTTGGTATGATTGAAAAATGGGTCAGGCCAAGTTTCATTGAATTTGGAGTTGCTTTGATATGATTTGGCTCATGTTGACCCATTTAAGTCAAAATGGGTCAACTTGAGTCAAGTTGATCAATTGGTCAAATTGAGTCAAACCAAGGGTTGGGTCAAGTTCATATGACCATTTGAAATTTTTTGTCATTATTGGTTGGGTTCAGTTTGATTTATATTTGGATTTGGTTCATTTGATTTCATTTAGGTCAAATGGGTCAAGTTGACCAATTTGACCCATTTGACCTATTTGGTTTAGGTCATGGGTTGGTTTATGTTGGGTTGACCATTTGAAATGCATTAGTATCTTTTTTTTCAATCAATTTTTTTTATATTTGGATTTGGCTCAATTTGACCTTTTAGGTCAAGTTGGGTCAAGGTCAATTGGCCTAGGTTGGGTCTAATTGGCCAATTGGGGCTTTGGTCAAGTTCAACAAGTGATTTGGAATGAACTTGACCCATTGGTTTCAATTAATTTGGCTTAGATCAAGTTTTGACATATTTTGACTATTTAGGTCAAGCTGGGTCAAGTGGCCAATTGGGATAGGTTAGGCTCAAATAATGACTTAGTTAAGTTCAAATATTGGTCATGAATGAGTTTTTATCAATAGTTTCAATCAATTTGTCCTATGGTGGGTTTTGGATAGTTTAGGCTTCATTTTAGCTAAGTGTTGACTTGGTCAACCCTTAAGTTTAACATAGTTTGACCCAATTTTAGTGATTGATCATCTCATGATGATTGTTACTCACAATGTGAGGATTAGTTCAATCTAATTTGGGTAGGATTAGAATTTGGCTCATAAGGGGTACTTTAGGTCACTTTGGGTCAAGTGAGCCTAAGTGGGTCAAATGGCTTGGTTAAAGCTTGATTTGATTTTGATTGAACTCACATATGGATTTATGATTGAAATATAAATCTATTTGCAAGTGGTTTGAAGTCAAATGGATTTTGATTCATTTGACAATTTCAAGTTCAAAGGGTGAACATGAAATAGAATCAAAGTGACTTAGGAAATATTTTTTATTTGGATTTGAATTTTGGATTTAGTTTGATTGATTTGAATTTATATTTCATTTATATATGTGAATATAAATGATAATGTAAATAAGTTATGAGAAAATTCCTTGAATTTGAATTGATTTAGATTTTATTTAGGCTAAGTCCATGAGAGGGAATCAAAGGACTTAGAAAATATTTTTGATTTGGATTTGAATTTTGGATTTAGTTTGATTGATTTGAATTTATATTTCATTTATACATGTAAATATAAATGAGAATATAAATGGGTTGTGAGAAAATTCCTTGAATTTGAATTGATTTAGATTTGATTTAGGCTAATTCCATGAGAGGGAATCAAAGGACTTAAGAAATATTTCTGATTTGGATTTGAATTTTGGATTTAGTTTGATTGATTTGAATTTATATTTCATTTATACATGTGAGTATAAATGAGAATATAAATGAGTTGTGAGAAAATTCTTTGAATTTGAATTGGTTTAGATTTGATTTAGGCTAAGTCTACGAGAGGGAATCAAAGGACATAGGAAATATTTTTGATTTGGATTTGAATTTTGGATTTAGTTTGAGTGATTTGAATTTATATTTCATTTATACATGTGAATATAAATGAGAATATAAATGGGTTGTGAGAAAATTTCTTGAATTTGAATTGATTTAGATTTGATTTAGGCTAAGTCCATGAGAGTGAATCAAAGGACTTAGGAAATATTTTGGAGTTTGGAATCCAATCATGGGCTTCAATCATAAGTTTCAATTATTTGGAATTGATTCATGATTTGAGAAAATCCAGTGAATTGGTTCAAGGTTTGAGTTAGAGTTGGAGTTGATATGTGTTTGGAGATAATCAGTCAAGTTGGAATTGATTTGAGTTTGGAGTTTTGACTTGGAAGAAGGAAGTAAGGAATTTGGTTCAAGCTATAGGGTAGGCAAATTTTCCTAGCACCCTTAAGCCATAACCTATTCCTATGGCTAACTCTTCTAAGTATCTAGAGTTAGGTTGAGTGTCCACCTAATCACTAGATGTGTCTTAAGACTAAGGAACTGTTAAAGTCTAAGAGAAGTCTTATGTCTAAGATAGAGGGGTTGAGAACTCATTCCAAAAAAATGAGGTCAACAGGCTCCTCCTCTGTCCAGCGAATAGAGGAAGGGAGGAAGAGAGCAAAACACACCGTGCAAGCCATGGACGAAAGGCGGGAGGGATTCTCCTTCGGCTCCTCTGTCAAGCGAATAGAGAAAGGGCAGACCATAGAGAACAACGAGAGGGAAGCTGTTGTCGGTGGAGCGAATAGGGATCCCCTTTTGGGATCGGTATGTCGAGACCTTCTAATGGATCACGGCTTGAACCGAACAATTTTTTTCTTGCCGCTCGATTAGAAGGGTATTAGGGTTGAAATTATGTTATTTGACAACCCTAATTACCGCTTAATTATCTTTCCAAATTAAGTTGGCAGGATTTGAAATTTTTGAATGAAAATTTGAATATGATTAGGAGGTATTTATGGGAAATCTTTAATCTGATTAATAATTTCTATTCATATAAAAAAATTTTGATTTAATCATGTTATGATTTAATTATTAAAATTAAATTGAACATTGTTTAATTAAATTAGATGTTTGATTTTTTATGATATCAAGTCAAAATTCTTGTGAATCTGGTCGAAATTAAACCCATATAATATGGGTACCTTTTCTAGGTAAATTCAATATTTTAGATTCAATGACATAATCCTTTTTGCAATCCATTTAGTGCAAGTTGGCACCAAATTAGATCAATTTTGGTTCAAAGTTAGGCGTCGTTTCTTTCGACCACCCGATATTTGTGTAGACTCGTCTGAATTGAGCACAGACAGTCTCATTTGATAGATTTCAATATTTTGAAACTAATGATGTGATAAATTTCACGAATGGAGGTTGTTTGAGCACCATCGTAGCTTCCTGACCTCGACATGTGCGTAGGCACATCGACAGATTTTCTTCTTGATCGGTCGACCATCAAATTATGCAATAAGAGCAATACGTAACCGAACGAAGTACCATTTTTGAACATGATAGTGAAGTTCGTTCATCGATCGAGATCATTTCGACTAGTTTTGGTGACATTGAGTGTATTTTAGCTTCGATTTATGTGTCGTTGGATCAGAAGTCCATCGAATTTGGCTCATGAGCTCGACTTGAATGATGGAGCATATATGTAGGTCAACAAATGCCACCCCAATAAGTATGGTGCACATATGAAGGCACCATGTTTGTTGTGAAAAGCAACAAGCAAAGGAATGAAGGTATGCACATTCTCCTGACAAATCAATTTAGACAAGTAAGGTTAATCCTTCAATAAGTCCACCAAAGCAATAAGCAAAGAATTGAAGGTATGCACATCCTCTTGACAAGTCAAGTTAGACCAATCGGGTCAATCCTTCATCAAGTCGCTCAAGTTTGAAGCTAAGATAGAAGGAACCTAAATCATAAAATAAATAAAATATGTTTCTTCATCAAGCCTACCAAACATGAAGTCAAGGCCGAAGGAAGATCAAATTTGCAAACCACAAAGATGAGACCTTCCTTAAGCTTATCAAAGTGTTAAGCATATGGCCAAAGGTATCTCTCTTCCTACCTGATGAGTCAATAAAGAAAAACCAGGTCAAACCTTATATGGTCAACTAGTTAAAGGATTGAGCGACTTGATAAAGGATTGGCCTGATTGGTCTAACTTGACTTGTCAGGAGGATGTGCATACCTTCAATCCTTTGCTTATTGCTTTGGTGGACTTGTTGAAGGATTAACCTGACTTGTCCAAATTGACTTGTCAGGAGAATGTGCATACCTTCGTTCCTTTGATTGTTGCTTTTGGCAGACTTGTTGAAGGATTAACCTAATTTGTCTGAATTGACTTGTCAGGAGAATGTGCATACCTTTGATCCTTTGTTTGTGGCTTTTGGCAGACTTGTTGAAGGATTAACCTGATTTGTCTGAATTGACTTGTCAGGAGAATGTGCATACATTCAGTCCTTTGCTTGTTGCTTTTGGCTGATTTATTGAAGGATGCGAGCCAGGGACCTAATCTTCGAGATGAGTGTTAGGTCTATGGAAAGAAGTCATCAATCCAACACCTGGTGTTTTAATGGACTAGTTGACTACAAGGTTCTCTTAGTTCATCTATGAGCTTTTTACAAACTTCAGGATATCTTCTTCAGCCCCGCGCTTGCTGCTTTGTCGGACATATTAAAGAAGTTATGTAGGTCTATGCATTGTGGTTGCATAGACTTCTCCTCAGATCCTCTCTTGATTCGTCAATCAATTGGAAAGATTCTTCATATCTGGATCGCTTAAATTCATTATGTTGGATCAGCTTTGGAGGATAGACAACTGTAGTCATTAGACAAATAAGAGAGGGGCTCTTTCCTTGACACCTTTCTTTTGCAGTTTGTTAGCGACTCGGCCACATTTAGGCTTAGTGAGACTAACGGAACTTGGAAGCTTTTCTCTTGATCCTTGAGATTTTGATGAATTTGGGAGGCGAACCTCTAGCCTTTGAAGTTGTCCTCTACATGTCTTGAGTGGATGCAATCTTGTCTATTATTCGCATAGTCACCTATGACTTAAACAAATATAATTTTAAATATTATACGGGGATCTCAGCACAAGTTGTGATGTCAACCCAAAATAGACATAAGTGTTTTCTAATATGAAAATTAAAAAAATGCCCCCTGTCTGACAGGGGGATTTTTGACCTAAGATTAGATGAGACTTAGTATATATATATATTCTTGGGATATCAATAGAAAGCACTATATTATCCTAAATAAAAAATATAAAAGTGCCCTTGTCTTGCAGGGGGAATTTCATCGCAACACAAAAATGCATTCTCACAATGTAAGAGAATTTTTTAGTGTTATTTCATATATATATATAATATGAGGAGTCATGAATATAATGTTTATCCAATCATACAATCATGTGCACTCAGACATGGTTCTTCTTGAGATAACCACCATTGATGGGTGGCATAGGCTGTCGACCACTCGAATGAACAAGCTGGTAGGCTCTTCCTTCATATACATTCTTTATAATGTAAGGGCCTTCCCAATTAGCTTCAAATTTATCGTTGAGTCATCTGTGAGGAATTATTGGTCTTCTCAGTGTTAAGACCAACTCTCCTCTTTGACAATTTTGAGGATGCACTATTCCATCAAAAGCTTTAGACATTCTTGCTCGATAGATTTCTATGCTTTGTCAGGCTTGAAGTCTGATTTCATCGAGCATGTCAAGCTCTTCCATCTGTAAATGGACATTCTCTTCTTGAGTGAGATTATACTGGATGGCTACTCGAAGGGATGGTAGTTTGACTTCTAGTGACAAAATTGCTTCGACTCAAAAAGTTAAAGCATAAGGAGCGGCTTTAGTTGGCATCTTATAAGTAGTTCTATATGCCCACAATGCCTCGAGCATTTTGATATGCCACTCTCTTTTGTTCCTCGTGAGGATCTTTTTGAGTAGCTTGATCAGTATTTTATTAAAAGCTTCTACCAAACTATTGGCTCTTGGATTATAAATTAATGAATATCACCAATCAATTTTGTATCGATCAACAAATTTATAGATCTTTGCACTCTTGAATGTTGGGCCATTATCTGAGATGACTCATCGTGGTATACCAAATCTATATACAATAATATGATTGTACAAGTCGACGACTCGATCGGTAGTAACCTCTTTAAGCAGAGGTGGTTCGGCCCACCTAAAAAAATAGTCGATTGTTGCTATGATAAAGCGATGACCTACTGATGATGGTGGATCAATAGGTCTGATTTTATATGTTCCCCAACACTCAAATGACCAAGATGTGATCATTGGATGCAGTGGATTTGAAGGTTGATGAATAAGATTCATATGGACTTAACATTCATGGCACCTTTTAATATGATCGATACAATCTTTCACCATTGATGGCCAATAATAACCTATCCTCTTGATTATGATTGCCATCTTAGGACTTGATTAGTGTGCATCACAAAGTCTTTCATGAGTTTTAGATATCACTTTGTTGGCTTCATCCGTCCCTAAGCATCGCAACCATATTTGTTTAAAAGACCTATGTTATAAAGTATCATTGACATAAGCATATCGTAGTATTCTCTTCTCCATTTGTGAGGCTAACGATTTGCTGCTTGGAAATTTTCCTTCTTTAAAGTAGTTGATGAAGGGTTGTCTCCAATCATCTGGTTCTTTTACTATGAAGGCTTCTTATTGTACTTCTAAAGGTTCTTCAAATTTGTGTTCTTTTTGAGCCTGCTTCTATTATTTAGTTTTAAATACTTTCGAGTGTGAGGACCAATCGAATTGCATCCTGTTGGTTTACACTTGATGATCCCTCTTCCAGCAGGGAATATGGATTCACTGGTGGTAGAACTCAATGGGTGGAAACCTCTATCAACACATGCCCGTCGTCCATGCTTGCCATCTCCTTAGCTAGTTTAGCTAAGTAGTCTGCTTTACTATTTTTGGATCGAGAAACTCAAGTCAATGTAACATTCAAAATTTGTGTCATTAGCTCGAGAACTGGCTTATGATAATAGACTAACTCAAGCTTAGTGATCTTATAGATTCCCAAAACTTGATTGATGATCAGCTGAGAGTCTCCAAAAATTTGCAAAATTTGGATACCTATGGAAATAGCTTCTTCAAGACCCATTATCAAAGCCTCATACTCAGCTTCATTATTGGTTCGAGGCTCAATCAAGCCATATGAATGTCTTATGATGCATCTTTTAGGTGTTATGAATACGAGGCCAACACTAGCTCGCACCTTGGGTAGGTTCGGAGGTTGTGCTGGCTTGATTGATGAGCTCTATCAAAATACAACTTTCATATTTGCAACTTTTTTTTTTCATTAATAAGTAGAATCTTCTCATCAGGCAAGTCATCATTAAGCGGTGAATCAGCTGGGATAGGATGTGCAACAATGAAGTCTGCAAAATCTTCCCCTTCACTGCTTTCTAGGGTACGTACGTAATAACAAATTGTAATAAGAGTACTGCCTGTCGAGCTAAATGACCTGTCAATGTTGGTCTCATCATCAAGAACTTCAGCGAATCGACCTTTGAGATTAGTGTGATTTTATGAGAAATCATGTAATGGCGAAGCTTCTGAATAGCAAATATTAGTGTTAAACAATGCCTCTCTATTGCAGAGTAGCATACTTCGGTTCCTACTAATCTTCGACTAATGTAGTGTAACACATTTTCTTTATTTTCTTCATTGTGTTGCACTAGTAAAGCCCCGAGGGACTCCTTTAAGGTTGTGGTGTATAATATAATAGGTTTCCCTCGGATAGGAGCTGCTAGAATTAGCAGATTGAGTATATACTTTTTAATTCTCTCAAATGCTTCTTGACATTCCTCGTCCCATTTGAATGGAGCAGTATTTTTCATTAACTTCGTAAAAGGTTGGCATCTTCCTGACAGGTTATATATAAAATGGCGAATGAATGCGAGAGTTTTCCTTGTAAAGAGCAAAGTTGGTGGAGGTTCTTCAGTGGAGGCATCTCCACGATCGCCTTGATTTTGTTGGGGTCAATCTCAATTCCTTTATGTCTTACAACATATCCAAGAGATTTTTTAGAAACCCCAAAAGAACACTTAAGAGGATTCATCTTGAGATTGTACTTCTTGATCCTTTCAAAGACAATCCTTAAATCCCTCAAGTGATCTTTTTGATCAATGCTTTTAACAACGAGGTCATCAACATAGCATTCTACTTTTTGATGAATCAACTCATTGAAGATGCATGGCATGGCCCTCTGATATGTATCTCCAACATTCTTCAATCTGAATGACATGACTATGTAATAATAAATACCAATTGGTGTTCTGAATGATGTGTGTTTCTCATCTTCAAGAGCCATCTTGATCTGATTATACCCCCGATGATCCATCCATAAAGGAGAATATATCATAGTTGGATGTGTTATCCACTAACAATTTTGACATAGGGAGCAGAAAATCATCTTTTATTCATGCCTTGTTTAAATCTTAAAAGTCGATGCAGACTCGAATCTGACCATTCTTCTTCTTTACGAGAATAATATTGGCTATCCAATCTTCATACTTCTCCTCGTGAATGAAACCCGCTTCAATTAGTTTTTTTGTTTACAACATCACTTGTTCTTCAACATCCAGTCTCATTCTTCTAGGAGCTTGTTTGACTGGTATTGAATCAGAATTGATAGCTAGCTTGTGAACTGCCACATTAGAGGATAAGCCATGCATCTTAGAATATGTCCAAGCAAAGTAGTCCCTGAATTCACAAAGTAATATTTTTATTTCTTCAACCTTATCGTTAGGAAAAAGGGCATTAATGAAGGTTGGACGAAGTTCTTCTTTAGTCATGTGGTGAATATTTCTATCTTCATCCATCCTTGAAAAATAAATGAAGATAAAAACACACTATTTGATTGGACACTATGTAGATCCGCAGATGTTCTTCTTAGGGTGATCGGGTGTGTCATTGAAGAATGATGTACTATCTCGAGAGACAGAAGTCACCATCCTACAATAGACCTAATCACCTTAATAAGGACTCTTAAGGATAATGGGTCTTCGAATGTACCAAAGATTCTTCCCCTACTTTACATGAAAAGTAAAATAGGGTTTATTTTAAACCAGGTTCGTTAAATTTTCTTAAGAATATCTCATTTTTAAGATAAATGATCATTATCTCCAAAGCTTTCAAAGATAGGACTATCAATTAATTGGTTATTTTTCTTGAAAGATCAAATGGGATTGATCAAAAGGAGGGAGTTATTATTGAAGCAAAAGGAAGATAAGTAGGGGATATTCACGATGCTAGGAAACCTAGTGAACATCCTAAACTATCCTATGGTTGGACTTTATATTTTTGAATTTGAAGAGGAATTATTTGTTTGAGTTGAATTTTTATTAGAAATCTAGGACTTACAATTCCATGATACAAGATCATGGAAATGCCTAAGAAGTGAGGATTTATGCTTGTAGCCTGCAAAGGGAAACAACAACCTCTAAACCTGAATTTAAAGGGCTTTGGCGAGGGAAAAAACATGACCTAAATCTAAAGTGAAAATTGGGCATATGGTTTACCTTCATAAGAGAGGATAAACCACCTGACTGTTGGACTTACAACCGCCTAGGGGTGGTCGCCAACTAACTCCTCATACAATTTTAAATGCATGTAGGCAAGTCTTATATTTTTGTAAGATAGCTAAGCTGTTGTTTATTTAGAAAGAGACTAAGTCCTTAAACACACTCCCTAAGAGACTAGATCATGTAGGCATGATTAATGACTTAAATCTAATGCAAATTTTTATTATGTTTTATTTTTATTTTTGGACAATTGATTTGACACGGGCTATGGGATTCATATGCTTAATGCATGAGAAATTTGATTATGGGCCAAAATCAATAAGAAGGGGTGCGTTTCCACCATGGCTCTCAAAAGTCAAGTCAAATTCCTTGCAAAGGTGGAAGCCCTCCATAAACAAGAGTGAAACAAGATGATTTTTATGCATGATGTGAAACATACAATATCCAACTAAGGGGTTGCTAGATCTTTTATCTTGATTTATAACCTAGGCTTTAGGTGAGGTTATGAGTTGTTAATTTTTTAATATTTGAGTTGATTAATTGGATAGAAAATTTATTTTTTCCTAGGAGCCTAATCGCATCCAGGCCATTCATCAAATAATGAAGAAATTAGGAAAACATATCATCTTAATGCACAAGCTAAACAAACATCAAATAATTTATAAAGCTAGCGCAAAAGAATAAGAGGCCTTTGTGGTCAGGCTCTACCACACAAATTCGAAAATAAATTGGGTAGCCGAGCTCTACCCTTATATAACCTAGATTACATCAAACAATTTAGTTATGAATTTTGGAAGTTTTAATGAATAAAGGATAATTAAATACCCTAATTATATAACTAATCCTGTCGATGCCACATGGGCTGCTGATGCAGCGCACACTTTCCACGTGGCGTGATGGGCTGGTTATTTAAGTTGTCAAATTAGATGCTGCATCAGCCGACGACGCTATGTGCTTTCCCTTGGACCATCCGATCAAAGATCGGACGGTCAGAATTAAACATGTAGTTTCAAAGGAAAAAAATCACTAGATCTAATGTGTTTTAATTAGGATCGTCCATCCAAAACACGTGGATGGATGGTCCATGATTCATCCCTGCCCTCGCCTGTGGGAGACGGAGACCGTCCATCCTCCATGGCTTGATCCAAGCTCACTTGAGCTCGAATTGAGTTAGGATTCAACCCACACCATCTAGAAGCAAGAAGAGGAAGATCCAACAGTGAAATTTAATTGAGATTACACTTCCCTTCACAAAGGATAAAAGAATTTTGAACTTAAGCTCAGTTTTGAAGCATACCTCGTCGGAGGCTATCACCGATGCTCCCAACCATTGAGGTTGCTTCGTCTAGTGAAGACGAAGCCCTATTAAAGGTTTGAGGGTTCAATTTGCAATGGATCTTCTAATTGACCAAAGCTTGCTTCAATGGCTTGTGGCTTTGGTCTAACTCCTCCTTCCTGTGGCTTGGTTGCTTTAGATTTGCTTTGGATGAGCTCGACTTGATGCC
Organism: Cymbidium sinense; assembly: GCA_021442155.1. NCBI lineage: Eukaryota > Viridiplantae > Streptophyta > Magnoliopsida > Asparagales > Orchidaceae > Cymbidium > Cymbidium sinense. The sequence goes on from CM038216.1 coordinate 6,447,511, forward strand.
TTGATGGTGCTTATAAGAGGAATTAGACTTTGGTTGGGTATTGAGTAAGTTGGCGCTCTCCCTCACTTCCCCTATTTTTGGCTTAGGCAAAACCAAGAATGGGAATTTCAAATGAGCTAAGGAATCCTTGGATGAGCTGAGGAATCCTTAGAGGAGCTTGGGAAGCTTTCCTTTGGGTTCTCTGAGCTCAATCGAATGCAAGGTGAGTGAAATGAATTGAATTGAGGGGGAGTATATCTCCCCCTACTTGGATCAGATGGCCAAAGGCCTCCTAGCTATTTTGATCAAAATGATATGATTGAATGGTTTTGTTAAGTTGTTAGGAGTGCCATGTGATTCTTTGGTAGGGGAGTGTAGTGGAGGAGTTGCCCATGTGTTAAATGAGAGTATGGAGTGATTCCATGTGCTCATTTTTCATGGGTGGTTGGTTTGGCAATGGGTTGGGTCATGGTTGACCCAAACCCATTGGGTCATGTTCACCACCCTCATTAGCGTCCATTTGGTCCCCTGAGAGGGTGCCAAGTGGCCATGAAAAGGAATAGGCCAAATTCCAAGTGAATTTGGCCAAGAGTTACCCTTTGAGCTAAGGGTAAAATGGTCATTTGGATTTGATTTCAATTTGGTCAGATTTGGAATAGTTTGAAATTGGGTTGGGTCAAATTTCAAGAAATTTGGTGTTGATTTAATATCATTTGGCACATGTTGACTCATTTAGGTCAAAATGGATCAACTTGGGTCAAGTTGACCAATTGGTCAAATTTGGTCAAACCAAGGGTTGGGTTAAGTTCATATGACAATTTGGAGTGGTTTGGTATCATTAGTTTAGTTCAATTTGATTTATATTTGATTTTGGTTCATTTGAGTTCACTTAGCTCAAATGGCTCAAGTTAACCAATTCGACCCATTTGACCTAATTGGGTTAGGTCATGGGTTGGTTTAGGTTTGGTTGGTCATTTGAAATATTTTGTATGCTTTGGTTTCAATCAATTTTGATTTGATTTAATTTTAGCTTGATATGACCTTTTAGGTCAAGTTAGGTTCATGGTCAATTGGGCTAGGTTAGGTCTAGTTAGTCAATTGAGGCTTTGGTCAAGTTCAACAAGTAGTTTATAATAAATTTGACCCATTGGTTATAATCAATTTGGCTTAGATCAAGATTTGACATATTTTGACTTTTAAGTCAACTTGGGTCAACTTGGGCCAAGTGGCCAATTAGGTTAGGCTTGGCCTAATTGGTGTCTTGGTCATGTTCAATTATTGATCATGAAGTGGTTTAGATTAATGGTTTCAATCAATTTGGCCTATGGTGGATTTTGGCTAGTTTGGGTTTCATTTTGGCTAAGTGTTGACTTGGTCAACACTTAATGTTTGACTTGGTTTGACTCAATTTGAGTGATTGGTCATCTCATGATGATTGTTGCTCACAATTTGAGGCTTAGGTAGGCTTAGTTCAATCCAATTTGAGTAGGATTAGAATTTAGCTCAAAATGGTGTTTTAGGTCACTTTGGGTCAAGTGAGTCTAAGTGGGTCAATTGACTTGATCAAAGCTTGATTCAAGTTTGGTTGACCTCACATATGGACTTATGATTGAAATATAAATCCATTTGTAAGTGATTTAGAGTCAAATGGGTTTTGATTCATTTGATAATTTTAAGTCAAAAGGGTGAACATGGGTTTGACTTGGGTTAGTTTGAATTTGGTTTGATGATTGAAGTTTGTGTTTATTTGTATTCATGATTGAAAGGTTGACTGAATCATGAAGAAAATCCAAGGGTTTGGATTGATTTGAGTTTGATTTGGCTAAGTTCAAGAATTTGACTTGAAAGAGCATAGGTTGGATTTACGTTAGATTTAGGTTTGAGTTTTGAATTGGTTTTAGTTATTTATATTTATATTTCATTCATATTTATGAATATAAATGAGAATATAAATGGGTTATGAGAAAATATCTTGAGTTTGACTTAATTTGGATTTGAGTTTGAGTTTGAAGTTGATTTTAATTTGAGGTTGGTTTAGGATTTGAAGTTTGACTTAAAAGAAGGAAGTAAAAGGATTGGGTTTAAGCTATAGAGTAGGCAAGTTTTCCTAACACCCCTAAGGCATAACCTATTCTTATTACTAACTCTTCTAAATCTCTAGGGTGAGGTTAAGTGTTCACCTAATCACTAGAAGTGTCTTAAGACTAAGGAACTCTTAATGTCTAGAGGAGTCCTTATGTCTAAGATGGAGAAGTTTAAAGCTCACTCCAAAAGTGAGGTCAATAAGTCCCCAAATTGATTTCTTTCAATTCAACCATGGTAGACATTTGTCCACCATCTTCAAGTTCTTCAAGTGCTGGTTCGGCTTCTACTTCCCCATCGATTGTGAGAACGACTTCATAAAAGTCATCTTCATTTTCAGTTTCAGTTTCAATCTCACTTTTGATTATTGTATATCAAGTATTCCTTTGATGACGCTTTTGTTGGATGTATCCGAGACCCTTAGTGGTATAATTATCGCTTCTTCGAGAGGTCTGTGGACTCTTTGAACTCCATAAGTTATCAAAGAAGAGAGATCGACATCTATCAGTTCCAACATCGATTCCAAGTTTGTGCATCATCCTTTGGATTTTTGGAGGATAGTATCTCAACATCCTGGTGGGTATCATCTCTTCAGACTCTAAGTACTGAATAAGCCATTCGAAATCATAGTTTTGACATTCCTCAGATCTATAGAATAAAGTTCCCAATCTGTTGCTCCTAGGTAGTGGAGGTACATAAAAGATTTTTAGTTCCTCAATATTGTGAACATCGTGTGATGTGACTTCTTTGAAATATCGAGGAGGAACTGGTGTAATTACGAGTGAATCATTTGATACTAATAGGTTAGTAGCCCTTCTAGAAGAGACACATTAAACTTCACTTGCTTAGATGGACCTGAAATCATAATCGGAATCAGAGTAATTTAACTCATTTACTTTTATTGAAGGCTCACACTTTTCCTTGAGTTCAGCTGGAATATCTTTTTCTCCTTCTATATCACCACCCAAATGAGGAACATACCTCTTCAGCTTTGGGGATGTGTCATAAGTTTTATAGAGATTTAATGCAGCCTTCTTTCTTCTTTTTTGTACCTTCTCTTCTTTAGGTTGCTTCGTAGTTTTTGAAGTTCGCGTTGTAGATTGCTCAAGCTTACTTTCTTTTAAAAGAAAATACTTTGCATCCTAATAAATTTTTGCCTCATGAACTGTAAATGGCAGAATAGTGCCAAAAAACTTGTGTTCAGCTCCCTTTCTTATGTACTTCATACATTGATGTAGAGTAGATGGAACCATACCATATTCATGAAGCCAAGGGAGGCCTAATAGAGCTTTAAATGAGGTGTTGACATCTATCACATGAAATTTAGGTTGGGTATAGAGTTCTCCAAACCTAAGTGGTAGAATGAAAGATCTGAGGCTCCTCTACCCCATTTCATTGAAGCTATGAACCATCAATTAATCTCGTCAAATATGCTAAATTTCTAGGGACAACCACTTAAGTGCTCGTAGACTCATAAGATTTATTGATGAACCTGGGTCAATTAAAATTTGATTGATCATAATTCCATCACTTTCTCCAACTACATATAACGGGCGATTGTATTTCGTTGTCCCGGGCATAAGATCTTCTTCAGAGAAAGTGATCATCGGGAGATTTTAAGCTTACAAAACTTCAGTCATGCGTCGTTCAACAAAATAAGCTTCATATCTCTCTGGATCTTTAAGAGCTTGAATCAGCGTTTCTTGAAGGTCCTTCGACATCAAGAGAGCCTTGTACACACTCAGTTGTGCAGGGATCTTTATCATATGAGATAGGATATTATAATCGATTCTGCCACTTCAATTTACTTTCTTCTTGGGGTCTTTGGGGATGGTATCTTCTATAACTTCAATATTTTATCTTTATTTCTGATTTTCTACTTATTGGATGGCCCTTTCCTTAATGGAGGTGGTAGTATCTTACCACTCCTTAGTTACACTTGGACTGGTTTAGTTGGCTCAGATTCTTCAGACGAGGTAGCTCCTTTAGAGTCACCATCTACCCCATAGAACTGTGCGGATGCTTCAAAGTCACTGCCAAACTTCAAACTGCCCATTTGGGATGTCTTAGAAGGCTCGGGCTCATCTTCGTCCAAAAAATATAAGTCTTCTTCTGATCTTTCTTCTATTTGTCACACCATTAAGCATGACTTTGATGTTATAGGCATAGGAATTCTCTTGCTTGGCAGGACAAACTTTATAAGTTCATTTTTTGTATATTGCATTTTTCAAAGCTGCTTGATTCCAATTATCGAGGCATGGATCACATTAGGGGTTATTCAACACCACCGAAATAACTTGACACGTCTCTCTAGGAAGCAAGACTTTATCATTATTTCCTATTTCATTTTACTTAGTGATTTGAATTCCTACATGTAATCGGCAAGCCTGATAGTCTATCTAATCGGTTGATGATACTCCTCTAGATTATTGATGATCTTTTGAATTAAGGTTCTCTTCTTAATCTTCTTTTTATTAGCCGATTTCTTTGATTTAGGAGGCCTACATTTAGTAGACTATTCCTCGTGCTGTGATGAAGTAGCCTTATCAAAATGCCATTGAGAAGCTAAAATGCTTAGTTTAGGCATTTCTTTCAAGTCCAATATAGGTTCAAGTGGTGATTTCCACTTAACACTAGGGTCATCTTTTAGTTGCTTCAGTATTTTCACGATCTTCTTAGAGACCCATTACTCATCTTGTATTACTTTTTCTTTTGCCTTCTCTTTCATCAATGGCATTGAAGTGGATGTAACCAACATGACAGATTCTCTTTTAGGATGAACGTGAACACTGCCAAACCATGTGAATTCACCATTTCTATATTTTCTCTCCAGACAATCCTTAAAAATATATCAATCTTCAATCGAGTGGCTAATTACCCAATGATAAGAATAATATTTTGGATTATCAGTTTAGCCTGACTCTTTGGGTCTTTCGGATTCTGGCAATTCTAATTTTGCTTTAAGTACTTGATGGAATTATTTAGCCACACTTTCTCTCTTGAAAGAGTATTCGTTGCTCATCTTGTTTTTTAGAGATGAGTGCACTCGCTCATCATCTTTCATTGATTGCTTTGATTGGGGGTTAACTGATTGCTTTCCCCCTTCATCCGCATAAGCAGGTTGTTTTCCTTTATCAACATTGTAAGTTGCTCGATTTCCACCGCTTGAGTTGTAGGAGGTTGTGTGAGACTCATTCCTCCTTAAGTCTAAGAATTTATTCTTCTTTACCTTTTCTAAGTGACCCTTAGGTTTTGAGCGATTCAGCTTTTCAAACTTTGTCGCTCAGTCCAATAACTCTTGAAATGTTGAGATAAAGACTATACATAAATATGGTGTCATCTTATCATCGATGTTACCCATCAATAATTGGATTGCATGTCCCTCTTCTAGCTGTTGTTTACATTTCATGCTCATATTTCACCAACATGAAATATATTTAGTCACTGACTCATCTTTTCTTATTCGTTCTAAGGAAAGGTCAGTAATTATAATCTTTTCAGTTGTACTAACGAATCTCTTGATGAATATCATCTCTAATTCAGCAAAAGTCTTGATCGAGTCATTAGGTAATTCAGCCTATCATTCAAAAGCAATTGAGGTTAAACTACTAACGAACTGGTAGAATAGTAGTACATCATTGACTCCTATATTGCCACATGTTTCTTTGAACTGCATCAAGTGTTGTCTGGGGTTCCCAGTGCCATTGAATGTATTGAATTTAGGCACCAAATAACCCTTAGGGTATGACACTTGATTGTACTCTACTGAGTATGGACGACATTTGCTTACCAATTTTTATGTCTGGTCAGCGATAATGATAGCTTTGATCTTTTCATTTATAATTATTTCTAATTAAGCTGCTATCACGGGCTCAGATATATTAGGCACATCTTGAGGGATGGGTTGAGAAGCTAGTTGATTGACTTTATTTCTCCCCTCGGGTGCATTCTGTGCTCCGAAAGCTTGAGGCACTGAGTCAACTAGTGGATCAGCAGGTGTAGCATTAGTTGTTGGATGGTTGATAGGTGGAATAGATGTTGGCACTTTTGCTGCATTTCTCTGCATCATCTATAGCATTATATTCATTTTTGCCATCATTTGATTCATCTTTGCATTTAATTGGATGATTTCCCTATCCTTTTCCTTCATCTGTCGTTACATTTTTTTCTATATTTGGGCTAACATTATAGTACTGACAAAGAAAGAGTTATCCTCTTCTCTTTCTAATTTTTCTTTCTCTTCATCACCTGAGCACGTGCTTGAAACTCCCCCTTCTGTTTGCTCAAGAGATGGTTCTTCAATATGAATAGGAGGTGCGCCCACGCGCCTATGTTGCACCATGCACCGATGGTTCTCCAATGCGTACCACATACACTACTTCCACGTTCATAGTATCCTCATCATATTCTTTATCTTCTTGTAATCTGACATCATAATGTCTCCTCCAATAAATTTTTGGCTCTATGATCGAGATAAACCTCTCTTCAACCGGAGGGCTACGATCAAAGTCAACTTTCTTCCACGGAGATTCAGCTGACCGACGATGGGATTCTCTGGAATGTTCACCTAGGTATCGACCATCTTGTAATTCATCATCAGAAGATTTGTTCTTTTGGACCCAATTTTGTCGATTCTTATCATTCATGGATTTTCGAGAATGTGAACCAGATGTCACACCTTTTCCTTTATTTTCAATAGTTTCTCTTTGGGGCCTTGGCCTCCAAGCTTGCTTGCCCTTCCATTGGGACCTTTCGAAAGTGGATTCCCTGACATACGGCCTAGGTGTCATGCTTCGATGCTCACCGTACGGGATTTGCTTGAATCGATCATGAGCTTTCACAACAGGTGGTAGTCTACAAGGTGGAACATTATCAGCTCAGATTATCATAGGCCTTTGGACCCTTCTTTTCATAAGGCCTATTTCCTTTGCAACTTTTAGCACTTGATGCACTTTAGCGTATAAGGTTTTAGGATTTTTCTTTTGAGGAATCGGAGCTTGACGCAGTGGTGGATCCCAAAAATATTGTTTCAACTCACGAGTAAAGTTATTCCTCTTTACCCATTTAAGGTTCTCAAATTTATTCTGGGTGGGAACACTCACTTCTGGTTCTGAGGCTAACTGCATAGCATTTTGTTCAGACAACAGTTATTGAGCTCGTAGTTCAGTATTCATCCTTCTTCTCTGCCTTCTTATTAACTTTCCTCCATACAAGGAAGCTTCATGATCATGCTTTCTTGGTACAAAAGACTCAATTGGAAAAATGGTTTTTGCAGGCATGACTGAGACTTTTTGCCCAACAACGGTTATCTTCATAGTTAGATTGTTAGAATATCCCAATCTTTGAAACACAGAAGCTCTCTTTTGTGGAGCTTCAACAGTAACTACTTCAGTAAATTTTTACTATTGCACGGACAGATGTGCACAACATGCAGATGTATTCTGAATTGATGTGACATTAGCTATAGCTACGATTGCTGGAAAGTCAACACTACCAAATTGAATGGTAGCTCCAGTATCTCCAGTGTTGATGATAGCATTAGTTAGACGGATGTTAGACCCACGCCTAAGCTTTACAATGAACGAAGTGTTCTAAAGATCCATCTGCACAAATGAAAGATGGGGATCAATAATCAGAAATAAATATTCTACCTCATACTTTCAAAATGCAGAGATACAACAGAATAAAAATAAATTAACATATTCAAAAGAAAATTTCAAGCAAATAAAATCATACTCAACAAACTATTATGTTTATTAGAGATTTCACTATATAACTAAATTTCAATTTTGATTACTTATACTCCACTGCTACTATACTCCAAATTCGACTATCCAAAAATGGAAAGAGAAATCAATCCCCAGTTGAGTCACCAAAAATCTGTGAGCTCCAAAAATTCACCACCGACCTCTCGATGAAGAGAGTATGATTTATGCATCGATGAAATTTTCAGAAGGCAGATGGAATAGTAGATAAGACACTACCCAAAGATTTTATCCTCATTTTGTGAGGACTTTAGATCTGATTCCAGGTTTCCTATAGGCGCAAGCACCAATAGTTAATTACCCCACCCAATTCTAAGAGAGAACTTTCGATTAAGGCTAGTCATTAGATCGCTAAATGTGTAGCATATAATAGCAGTATGTGGAGTTTTTGGAATTTAAATTTTGGAATTTATAAAATTCATCATTATTAACTTAAAGCATATGGTTTGTGGAATGATGACATGTCCGATCTACATCTCATGGTTCCATCATCCCGGGCTGTCATGGTCCCTAATCTACTTAGTCAGAGGAGATAGTCGACCCAACCTGACCGAAGGATCCTTGTCAGCATTCATGGGTTGCATCTTCCAAGTGATCCTTGTAAACCTGGGTGGTGTTTGTCCAATGAGACAATCTTAAGTCTACCTTAGCTGACAAAAATGACTTTGTGCCTTTCAAATATACCCTATGATTCATAACTTAAAGGGCTAAGCCATTGGGGAATATACGGGCTACAATCGTAACCGTAATATAATGGTGTCATTTGGCGGCAACCACCCGATCAGAGGACTCTGGTCGTAATCACATCATATGTGGAGCATATTGGTCAAACCACATGGACAGAGGACATGGGCCACGTCTTTACTGACATGAGATTATTTGAGTTTGAATATAGTGATTTATTTGACTTGACATTAGTTTTTTTGTGAGCTAGAGTTTTCTTAATCTGCCCCCAACAAATGATGATGGATGGGTGGATGAATTATTTTCTTTAAGTATTTAAATAATAAATTTCATTTAGCTCATATATTTACTTAGTTGAAATTTAGTTTTAAGATGAATTAGTTTAGAGCTCATGTATCTTTTGATGATACTATCTCCTCTGGTTGAGATTTTCATTCAACGCAGCCATCATCAGGGTATATAAGTCTGCTTAATTGTTTAGTTTATTATTTTAGATCCTGTCGACTCTATCAATTTAATAATAGAGGATCAGATCTAGATTTATACTTCGAGTATTTTGAATTTGAGAATATTGAATATAATATCATAAATATTTTGATAATAGTTACCCCTCTAGTTGATATCTTCAATCAACTTAGCCATCATTAGGGTAGACCTTATCAACTCTACTTATTTGCTAGTAGCGGATCGAATCTATGACTTATGTGTCACTTAAATTCTTTAGGAAATGGATATCATAATAGACCTTTTCAACTCCATTGCAAATATAGAAGATTGGGTCTTATGATCTACTGTAATTTAAGTTCATTTAGGAGTTGATCAATTAGTAGACCATGTCAACTCTATTTTAAGCATAGAGGATTAGGTCTACCGTGATCATATTCTATGGAGTTGAATATTTATCTCTTTCATTGATTTGAATTAGCATATGGAGACATTCATTAGCTTACATGCATATAGTTATAAATGATTGAATTGATTTCATCATTCCTCTCCTTTATTTTTAAAACCCGTGCAGCATCCTCAGACACATGAATCTAAACATTCAACACTATGTCGGGGCCCATGCGGGTGTTTATGATTTAGACAATTTCATCTAATTAATGAAATCATTGGTTTTGAAAATCATAATTAAAGTAATTTTTTTTATTTTTGGATTGAGAGAATCTCCATAATTAGTGTAGTATTTAATTTAGTATCGTCTTCTGTCTTTTTGTACGAAGAATTGCAAATCCGGTAACGTAGGTGGAGCAGAATTAGACTTATATTTGCACTCAAAATATTGTATCTTCACTTGCATTTTATTTATTCATAGAATTTTCTCAACTTCAATGATGGGCTTATGCTCTTTCGACCATTTAAATATATGATATAACATAAGCCAATATATTCAATTAACTCTACTTAGCCAACCAACCACTATAGTTTGCTTTAGCATGTAAGCGAGTTGTCAAGCTTCATCTTCATTCTCTAAGCTTGATTGTATTCAATTTGAAAGTATTTATTTATTTTATTCACTTAGAATAAAATGTTATAATTCTAGCATTTATTGAATAAACCATGATCATGCTCAATGGTAAGCATTCAACTTATGTTCATGCTCATGTTTGAATTATCAAACCCAATCTTACCCTATCTTTTACTCCACTTCAAGTCTTATTTTTCTTCAAAATTGGGTTTAAATTTATTACCAATCCACTATGAGTCAAGTATTGATCTCAAACTCACTTATACTTGAGCATTTTGTTTTAACATATAAAGCAATAGACTCAATCACTCATTTGGCAATAAACCAACAAAATGAACTCTCTCTTTTTTTACTTAGTGTATTCTCATATGATATTAATATTTATTGAGCTCATTCTAATTTAATTATGAATTCATTTTATTAGAAATTTATATTTTATATTTAACTTAATATTAATTTTTTTTTTTTAAATCCTGAAAATTTGACGAAATAAGAAGTTACAGTGTGAGGTAATAGGAAGTTGTTAGAGAGGATTGTTTTGTAGAGGCAAGTTACAGTTTTGACTTGAGAAGGAGGATAGGGGACTGTTTGGGTATAACTACAGGTGAATAAACGGAAGAGTTGCTTCCCTGTAAGCAGCAAGCAAAAGAGAGGCTTGGAGGACCTTCAGCTTGTAGGCAGCGAGGAGGACGAGTATGTGAGGGACGTTCGGCTCTTTGGGAGGTTGTGAGAAACGAAGGGCTTCAGCAAGGGTTGCTGTGCTGGAGGAATGGAGAAGAAAGAGGGACAGAGGGAGAAGTGGAAGCCTGACTAGCCTTCAGCTTAGAGAGCAGTAAGAGAGAACCGGAGAGATTGATGGACAGACTGGATGCTAGAAATCAGAGCAGCCGGCTGCACTCGTTTCAGGAGGATGAGATTTGCTGTTCTTGAGAGAATGAGAGGTAGAAGGGCTGCTTGGCTAAGAAAGAATGAGAAGTTGCTTGCTATGGAACGCTCACCAGAAAGTGGAGGAAAATCTCCAGCGGAATCCGGTTTGCTGAGAACAGCAGGAGAAAGAGAGAGGCGGATGAGTGCGCGCCACGGACGGAAGACGGGAGAGATTCTTCTTCGGCTCCTCCTCTGTCGAGCGAATAGAGGAAGAGAGGAAGGGAGGAAGAGAGCAAAACGCACGCGTGCAAGCCACGGATGGAAGATGGGAGGGATTCTTCTTCGGCTCCTCTATCGAGAGAATAGAGAAAGGGCTGACGACAGAGGACAACGAGAGGGAAGCTGCTGTCTGTGGAGCGAATAGGGTTCTCCTTTCGGGATCGGTATGCCGGGACCTTCTGATGGATCGTGGCTTGAACCGAACAAATTTTTTCTTGGCGCTCGGTTAGAAGGGTATTAGAGCTAAAATTATGGGATTTGAAAGCTCTAACTTAATTATCTTTCAAATTAAGTTGACTGAGATTTGAAAATTTAATAATTTATATTCATATAAAAAATCCTGATTTAATCATATTATGATTTAATTATTAAAATTAAATCGAATATTATTTAATTAAATTGGATGTTTAATTTTTTGCGATATCACATCAAAATCGGATTTTAGCCAAGGCCAATCGATCAATTTTGGTTCAAAATTGGCCGCTCACCGACATTCGCATAGACTTGAGCATAGACTGTCACATTTGATAGATTTCGACATTTTGACGCTAACGAGGTGATAAATTTCACGAACGGAGGTTGTTTGAGCAACGTTGCTGCTTCCCGACCTCGATATATGCATAGGCGCATCGACGGATTTCCTTCTAGATCAGTTGACCGTCGAATTATGCAATATGTATAATTTGATTAATTTTGACGTTCTGAATGCGATGGTGAAGTCCGTTCATTGATTGGAGATCATTTCGACTAGTTCGACGACGTCGAGTGTATTTCAACTTCAATTTGCGCATCATTTGATCCGTAGTCCGTCTAATTCGGCTCGTGAGCTCGACTTGACTGATGGAGCATATATGTAAGTCAATAAATACCCCCTAACAAATATGGATATAATTTTCTTATAACATTGATCATCTCTTTAATCAAAATATGCTCGCTTATAGGAAACTAACTTAAATATTTGAAAAAAAATGATAGACTGTACATAATGTCAGAATCCTTTCCCTCTTCTACCCCTTAGGAGACCTTTTTTTTATGATTAATCTAGTGGCTTTTATCAAAGAGACTCTCATGAAGTCCTCTCTTTTAAACTCTTAACTTTTTCCACATCTAATTTAAGAGACCCCTGCTCAATAAACAAAAGTAATTGTTTCTTTATTTGATAATAATCATATTGACAAAGATAATAATTTGAAATGTCTCTTTTGATTATATTTGTCTCCAAGTAAGAAACTGGATATAGTTAATATGTGAATGATTTTCTCATATTTGAGAATGATGAACTACTTCAGAATGATGATTTCTTTTACTTTGAACAAGTGTTTTTAAAGAGATAAAAAGAAAGGCTACAACCATAATTCAAGATATAGAAGATCCCATGTTAATGAATATATCAAGAAAAATCTTTCAAAATGACATATTAATTACAATTAATTATTTTCTTCAAGTTGTGCCTCTTTTTGTTTGTTCAAGAGATTAATTTTGTTTCCCTTCATTTTTATATCTACACTTGATATGGCACTTAAAATACTACTAGTCAATCTAATCTTGAAAAGCAAGTTGATCCAAGTTGAAACCGGTCAAGATCAACTTAAAATATCATTGGAAACTTTGGGATATCGTTAAACCCCTAAAAGCTCTCAAAACATGGAGTGTTTATAGTCAAATCGGCGCCTCGACGATGGATCTAACAAGCTCAAGATCTCACGACTTCATTTGAGCATTCAAATGTTTAAGATACATCAAATAATCAAAGGGATCATTTTGAACCGTCATGAAGTGGAGTGCATGTTTTGTAGACGTCACTCCTTCATTCTATAAATAGCCCCTCATTCCTCATATGAGGGGAGGCCAAGTGAAGGAGAAGGGGAGCTAAGCAGGAAAGAGGAGAGAGCTCTAAAGCTTGAAGATCCTCCAAGCACAATCGTGCCACCACACGGCGGTCAACCACCGCGCCGGCGCTGCCGCCGCGCCGTGATCTCACCTTCGCCGACCATCTTGCCGGACCATCGCCACTACTAGCCGGTCAACATCGCTGCCAACATCGCCATCAACATCTATCAACATCGCCAACATTGTCGCTCATCATCAACATCGTGCCAACATCATCGCAACATTATCGCTAACATCGCTATCAACATCGCCTATTACTAGAATCTTGTTCCTTCACATACTATTTCAGTAATCCCATCGAAGATTCACTCTAAAAGAAATACAAAGTGGAAGATTTTCGCTGGGCTAGGCCCCGTGGTTTTTCTCTCTTTTCGAGGTTTTTCATGTAAAAATTCTAGAGTTTTCTTATTCGCTCTTTAAATACCTGTGTGTGTGCTGGACTCCCCAAAGAAGCTAAGGCGTAAACTTTTACTCTACCAAAATTAGTTTTCAAGACGCATGCTTTGGCACCATCGTGGGAAGAACCCTCAATCTGAACACCGATATAGCCAAATAGCAATTTCATCACAACGAGCCCGCTCCAACTCCGCCACTCGAATCAATCAAATCAGGACGCCAAGCTTCGCCTCTCCCCAATTGACGCGACTGCTTGAAGATGCGATAGGGATCTCTTTAGAAGATCGTGTCCGAATGGAAGAGTCTCAAAATGAGATGATCCGACTTTTGAGAGGAACACACATTACCACGGCAAACACACCTTTCCCAAGATCGATCGGCGGAGGTCAAAATGCCTTCCTTAACGCCAAGTTCCTTCGTAAAGACGCGGATGATCTCCTGACACCGCTAGTTCTACTCATCCATCACGCAGCCAACCGATCTAATCCACTATTGCCGGTAGCTTGACACATTCTCGCCCTGTTGACCCGCCATGCGTCACGTAATTTAAATTCTTAATACAAGATGAATTTCACCTTCAAGACAGAAATCATCTTCCCCCTCACCGCGACTATGAGAAATCTCACCTTTAGCGGTTATTCTTCAACATCCTATTCCCGTGGGTTTCAAGCTTCAACATTGATTCCTATGATGGGGCTTAACCCACATGAACACATCGAATTCATTATGACTATCATGCATATCCAACGAGATCGACACACCGCTTTGTCGTCTTTTCGATTCGGGACAAGCTGACTTGGTTCTACTCCCTTCCAAGGGAATCCATCCATACCTTTGATGAACTCGCCAAGATTTTTGTAGAACAGTTCATTGAAAATCGGAGGATCATTAAAGATTCCTCCCATCTCTCCGGCATTCGTCAAAATGAGGGCGAATTTCTTAAGGAATACTTCCAGAGGTTCTCCTTAGAAGCTCGCCAAATACACCGAGACTCAACTATTAAGAGGAGTTTTCTTTGAGGACTCCGTCAGGCCTTTTACTTGTCACTAATGAGACACGGTCCACAGATACTTGGTTCATCATGTGGAAGCACAAATCTCTGCTGATGAGGCTATTATTGCCCATCGCAAACAATTTGAGCAATCTACAGGAAAACGTAAAAGCACCCCAGGGAATGCGGACCAGCAGTCCTATCAAAAGAAGTGTTGAACACATCTCATAATAACCTCCTAATGGCTATTCGAGATGAAGAAAATATCAAGTGGCCGCATCCACTGAAACCAAATTCAGGAAATCAAGAGTAATATTGTCACTTCCATCGAAGTCGTGGACATACTACTGAGGTATGCAAACAACTCAAAGAAGAAATTGAGAGGCTCAGAAGGATATCTACGTCGATTTGTGAAGAATCAATCGACTCAAACAAACATACCTCCAACTGGGGGGCAACCAGGACAATCATCATGGAAACAATAAAACAATCATCAAATAGTTGGAGAAATTAAAACAATCGCAGGAGGACCAATACTATCTAATCAAGTTCTCATTACCATCTATGAAGAGCCGGAGTTAAAGAAGTCTCGTATTGATCATTCCATCACTTTTAATGACTCGGACTTAGAAGGAGTCTATGTTCCTCATCAAGATTCACTTGTCATCGGACGCAGAACCCATGCTATAATGTTAAGAGAATTTTGATTGACAATGGTAGTTCTGATGTCTTATTTTACTCCATATTTCTTAGCATGGGCCTAGTTGGGGAAAAGCTCCACCATTATATGGGTTTAATAACGCCTCGCATGAGTAGAGGGGACAATCACCCTTCTGTCCTAGTGAATTTTCTCGACAAGTGACTCATTTAATCCAATTCATGGTGGTCAAGTCGACGCATATAATGCCATCTTTGGAAGGCCCCTCCAATCAATTTTGGTGCAATCACTTGATCTCATCTTAAGATGAAGTTTCCAACCCGTTGGAGTTGGTGTGGAAATCAGATAGCAATCATGTTACCTCAAACAAGCCCAACCACGCCTTCTCGTGACCTTCAAAGATCGAAGATTTTAATTTTCGAGATGAAGAAGTACCTTAAAGCTTTGCTGTAAGACTTGCTCTCTATATCGATGACCAACCACCAGCAGCGGTGCAAATGGGATCCATGCTCTCAGAAGAACAAAGGGAAAAATATATAGACTTCTTGCACAGAAATCAAGACATCTTCGCTTGGAGTCCGACGGATATGCCGGGGGTCAACCCCAATGTGATCATGCACTCTCTCAAGATTGATCTAACATTCAAACCGATCATCCGTAAGAAGAAGTTTGCACCGACGCCTCCGTGCTATTGAGCAAGAAGTTAATAAGCTTCAAGGATTCATACGAGAGGTACATTATCCTATATGGCTAGCAAATGTTGCCATGGTTAAGAAAACAAACGAAACATGGAGAATGTGTATTGATTACACCACTTAACAAGGCTTCGAAAAGATAGTTTTCCTCTTCCTCGAATTGATCAATTAGTTGATGCTACATCCGGACATCAAATGCTCGCTTTTTTGATGCTTACTCTGGTTACAACCAAATAAAAATGGACCCAACGGATGAAGAAGCTACAGCATTTCAAACATATAAAGGTTTATACTGTTACCAAGTCATGCCGTTTGGGTTAAAAAATGTTGGTGCTACTTATCAATGACTTATGAATAAGGTTTTTAAAGACCTATTAGGCCGCACAATGGAGGTATATGTGGATGACATGTTAGTGAAAAGCTTGGAAGAATCACAATATATTCCTGACTTAGAAATATGCTTTAACCTTCTTCGACGTTATAACACTAACCCGACCAAATGTGCTTTTGGGGTTACGCCGGAAAATTTCGAATTTATGGTAACCCACTGCGGGATAGAAGCCAACCCCGAGAAAATCAAAGCTCTCAAAAATATGACTCCTCCGAAGAATATTAAGGAAGTTCAACGTTTAAATGGATGAATTACTGCGTTATCCCGCTTCCTAGCCCGTTCTGGGGATAAATACTTGTCATTCTTTAAAATATTAAAGGGAGCTAAAAATAATAATTTTCAGTGGACTGATGAATGTCAGTCTGCTTTTGAGCAACTAAAGGAGTATTTAGCATCTCCACCCTTACTATCCAAGCCTATCCAAGGTGAGATGCTATACTTATATCTCGCAGTCTCTTCCCACACGATAAGCTCAGTCTTAGTGCGAGAAGAAAATGGGATACAACAACCAATTTACTATGTCAGCAAAATTCTTTCTGATATAGAAAGTCGTTATCCACTTGCAGATAAAGTGGCTCTAGCTTTAGTTTTCTCAGCGTGAAAATTGCGTCCATACTTCTAAGCTCATACAATCGGCGTTTACACTCATTTACCATTAAGGGCCATCCTATAAAACCGAAGCATCCGGGAGGTTAATTAAATGGTCCGTAGAGTTGAGAGTTTGATATAAATTTTCTCTACCGCTATAAAGTCTCAAGTACTGCAGACTTTATGAATGCACCGCCCCAACTCGGATGAGCTATCTCTACATGCCTTTCGTCCCTCAATGGACCCTCTATGTTGATGGAGCTTGAAATCGGTGTCAAGGGAATCTTACTTATTTCTCCCAATACCTTAGAGTATGGACTCTAAAATTTCAACTAATTATATGGTCAATATGAGGCTTCATAGCAGGTTGAGACTCGCCATTGACAAGCTCAAAACTTAGTGATGATACACGACACTCAACTTGTCGCCTCCCAAGTTGAGGGAAACTTTAATACTCATAATGCTGACAATACCTCCACTTGGTGAAGTCTCTTCTTGCCCATTTCAAGACACATCAAATCATTCACATACGTGAGAGAAGAATACTGAGCTAGCTAAGCTTGCTACATCTACTGGGATCTATTTAAGAGAAGGCATGTTGAAGAAATACATTTTCCTAGTATCCAAGGGTCATGGGTAATTCAAGCAATTAATGAGATAAAGGAATATTCGTGGATGGACCCCATCCTGTCTTTTCTACAAGAAGGAACCCTTCCTGAAGACCCAACTTTTACAACTCGTCTCCGAAGACAAGCTTCAAACTTTACTATTATCGGAGGTGAACTATACAAATGAGCTTTTTCGGACTGCACTCAAGTGCCTCTCACCTTTAGAGTCGACACGATTAAGAGAGAGGTTCACTGGGATATGTGGAGAACACCTAGGAGGAAGGGCACTAGCCCTTAAAATTATAAGGCAAGGGTTCTATTGGCTCACGATGAAACAAGACTGAGTTTACAAAAAATGTGCAAGTTGTCGGGTTGCACTCTAACCTCTCACATGCCGCATCTGAGCTCTCATCTCTTCAAAGCCCGCTCGTTGGGATTGATATCATGGGACCTTTTCCAATAGCGTCAGGGCAACGAAAGTTTATCATTTTAGCTGTCGACTACTTCACTAAATGGGTGGAAGCCGAACCACTCGCTAAAATTACGGAGGCAAATGCTAAACAATTTGTTTGGAAAAATATAGTATGTCGATTCCCTTCGCAAAGATCATCACCGATAGGAACCCAATTTATCTTGGAAAAGTCTTTACATCCTTTTGCAAAGATCAGATATTTATGCTACATACAGTAGCACATCCTCAAACTAATGGGCGACTTACCTGACTATACTCAAAGGACTAAAACACATCGAGAGGGCAATGGGTTGATGAGCTTTCTAATGTTCTTTGGGCTTACCGCACTATCAAGACCCAACTGGTAAGACACCATATAACTTGTGTTTCGGCACAAAAGCTATTATACCTGTAGATATCGGGGTTCCAAGTCCAAGAGTTCAATTATTCGATCATGATGGTAATGAAGAAAAACTCCAACACCACCTGGACCTACTCCCCGAAACTCGTGACATGGCCCTACTTCGGACTGCTTCCTATCACCAAAGGGTAGTCTCACTTTAAAGAAGAGTAAAATCTCATCCCATATCGGTGACTTGGTCCTACTAAGTCTCAAGTCGCAAGCAAAGGCCCTCAACGCAATAAACTCACCTCTTTGGGATGGCCCATATGTGGTTATAGTGGTTAAGCGTGAACATTCAAGCTCAAGGATCCGGAGGGAAAAACTTTACCAACTCGAACACCGAGAATCTCCAAAATATTATCGCGAATTCCAATAATGTAACTTTGATTTTGTCTCGCTTGTCATTTCCTCTTCATGTACACCACTTAATAGGATAAAGACTTGTTGTTATTGTTGTCATTTCCTCTTAAACTCATATATGTGTTAAAATCATCTTATGATTGTATCACCGAACTTATCAGAGTAATGAATTTATAGCTTTTTTCTTACAAGCATGTTTCTTCTTCATTTAATCCTCCAACTTGAGAAATATGCAACTCACGTTGTATCTCAATCGAGGCATAATCAATCCCAAGGGGACTTGATCGGACCTCTTCCATACATGTAAGAAGTCAAGTAACACTTTGGCTAATACCTAGGATAGGTCAAAAGGTCCTTGGTGGACATCCCGCGACCTCTTCCATACAGGTTAACGTCATCAAGCAACGCTTTGACAAACAACCTCGGATAGGTCAATAATTAGATTCAATTCGACCTCTTCCATACAGGTTAACGTCATCAAGTAACGCTTTGACAAACAACCTCAGATAGGTCAATAATCCTCAATGGATTCAATTCAACCTCATCCATACAAGACAATAATATTTCACCAATACCCCGAATATGTAAAAAAAAACAAAAGTATATCATCCAAAAAAAATTGATGACAACATTAACATGATGATATAAGAAAGAATCAAGATTCTTATATACATTAATAACAATACATATAAAAAAAATGCATCCTCAAGTGATGCTACATCATATCAGTTGGTGATATCAAAGTCCTCCTCACCATTAGGAGATGCTCCCTTGGACTCACTCTCAACTCCATCATCTCAATCGACGAAGAGTCTTGACACTTGGTGTGATAGATCCTCAACACTAGCCTCGATGCACTAAGCATTCCTTTAGGAACCTCTGGATGAAGCCCTCCTCTAAACATTGGTGCTCCAAGTCCTTCACTTCAACATCAATATGATTACGAGCTTCAACATGGTCCTCAATTATTCCGCATAAGCCGAGAGCTCTTAAAGTCTTCCACGCCTTCAAGGAGATTTCCGCTTCGACATAATATGTTCCTTCTTCTAAAAACGATCTTGTAATGCTTTCTTCTCGGTCGAGCTCCCTTCTCCACGCAGTGCCTTGAGTCTTTTCTCTCTTTCTCGAGTCTCGGTCCTCACCTCAATCACTCATCATGAGTAGCCCACCTCCCTCGACGCTAGAGAAAAGAGAGAGTGTCGACATGTTATAGCTCGCACCGTTCGATCTTCCAAAGTCGCCACTTCTTTGGCCTTAGCACTCATCTTTTCGTCATACTCCTCAGATATTTTACCTTCACAAATTCAAGATTCCACTCGTCTAAAGAGACACCCAAATGAACCATCACCTAATATTTGAGTTACCTATAAAGAAAAAAAATCATCACAAATTAAAAGAAGGAGGAAAAGAAGAAAAGAAGAAAAGGGGAAGACAACATACCAATTCATCCGCCGTTGACCAATGCATATGTGATTTAACACCTCTTCAAGAATGTGGCTTCAAAATGAACTCCCCATCATGAGTTGAAGTAAACTCTCATACCAACCTGGGGGCTTAACATCTTCTTCGCATATATCGTAGTCACTTCAAAGACATGTCTTATTTTTCTTTAGGGAAGAAATATTGCCACCACCCTGATTTCATGACGGGCTTCTTGAAAGAACCCTATAAATATGAGAAGATCCTTCATCACCTTTACTTGACCTCTTTAGTGGAAAAGAATGAGATCTCCCTGCCTAGATGGAAAGGCCAACCTTGAACATTCTATCTTCAACTATATATTTGCCAATAACTCATGTGTAAACTTTCTACATCGAACATTAAGAGTTTCCAAGATCTCTTCTCTTCAATTAATAGATCCGGAAGGTCATTCAATCTTCCCATCTCTCGTGAAGGCCCCACTCATTTTTCACAAAGAAGAATCCATTAGACCAATTTTAGATCGGATCCTGCTAAAATTCTATCCAATTCTTTATAGCCCGATAAGAAACACGCCCCTGAGCATCACATGTGAATCTACATTAACACAAGTATGTGATGTTCAAAGCAACACCACGCTCTTTGAAGAAAACAGCCAAACCCACGATGACCACTAAAGCCCGAAATGAAAATTGTGACAAAGCTACACCACATGTTTTGAAGTTCTCAATCAGCTCGGGAGCTAAAGGGAATCGCAGATCTAAGAATCATCTCGTAAACAAAGAAGTAGCGATGGAGGTGAACGAGCTCGACCTCTCTTGGCAACAATAGCCACCAACTCATTAGGGAAATGAAATTTCTTACGGAACACCATTAAACTATCTAATGTAACAAGAGATGGTATATCGTCTACATCCGCTATGGATATCCTCATTCATCACCGTGAAAATACATAATGAATAAGTAAAGAGGGGGAGAAATGACAAAAATCTAAAAAATCTGAAAATTTTGTGAAGCTACTCACTCACCCCAATACTTGGGCATACCCTTTTCTGACTCTACCGCTCATGGACAGCTTGGGCTAGAATTTTTCGCCTACAATTTAATTAAAAGGACATACATACATATGAGATCAAAACGAAAAGGGGGAGAGAGACAGAGAAACGATTCCTCCCCAATGATGCAAATTACCGCCTTTCGAATGCTCAAATGACGGCTCCCAATTATCGCTTCCCCGCCATCTTGGCATCGCCATTGAACCATCCATCAAAGTTTGAAGAAATCAATTTCACTACGTCTTGATCGCCTCCAAACCTCCGGTCCGACGAGGTCTTGACACTCTTCGAGGGAAAATCGAGCCTTGTATGAACTACTGGTCTTGATCGCCTCGAACCCGGTCGGTCCGACGAGATCAGTTGACACCTCTTCGAGGGAAAAGAGCTCGTATGAACTACTGGTCTTGATCGCCCAAACTGGTCGGTCCGACGAGGTCGGTGACACTCTTTCGAGAGAAATCTGGAGCCTTGTCATGAACTACTGTCTTGACGCTTCCAAACCCGGACGATCCGACGAGGCTGGTTGACACCTCTTTCGAGGGAAAATCGGAGCTCATGAACTACGGACTTGATCGCCTCCACGACTCACTCAAGAGAAGCACTAGAATGTTGAAGAAGTGTGCCTCCTCCCTTGGCCTTAGGAGGTTTTTATAGACCCCTTCTAAGGGTAAAAGGGTAAAAAATCATCAAAACCGCCAAAACCGCCAAAACCGTCAAATCGCTCGCCGTTAGTCTGGCGCGTCTCGCACTGCCTGGCGCGCGCGTATCTGCCGCTGCGGGTCTTCGCTTTCACGCAGCCGGCCCGCTACGCCAACAAATGGCCACGATCGCACGTGCCGCTGGTTGCCGGGCCGGGCCATGGACGCCACCCGCGACGCCTGACCCACCGCGGCCCTTCCCCGCTTTCGCCCGCGACGCCGCTGCTGTCTCCCCGCTGACGCCACAAACCGCGGCGACGCCGCTGGCCGCTGAAGCGCCATGCACTTTACGCAGCGGCATAAGACGCTGCTGCTTCGTGGCGCATACAGGGCGCTTCAGCACCATAAGCTCTTCGATGGATGGGTCAATTCGCAGCTTGATTTTACACGCACCGCGACCTTGCATCGCTTCCTCGTAGATTTTCCTATGACGATCTATTCTCTCAAAATGTGTAGTTAATGGACCATCAAATATCACTGAAGAATTTGCTATTTTCAAGTATTTGATATATATTTTTGGATGATTGAGATAATGTCATCCAAAAATAGGGGGCAACTGATATGGCACTTAAAATACTACTAGTCGAAGCACGAATCTTGATGTTAAAAGCAAGCTGATCCGAAGTTGAAACTGGTCAAGATCAAGAACTTAAAATACCATTGGAAACTTTGGGATATTAGTTAAACCCCTAAAAGGCTCTCAAAATATGGAGTGTTTATAGTCAAATCGAACGTCTCAACGAGCCGGATCTAACAAGCCCAAGATCTCAAAATTCTGACTTCATTTGAGCATTCAAATGTTTAAGATACGTCAAATGATCAAAGGGATCATTTTGAGCCGTCCGATGAAGTGGAGTGGTATGGTTTGCAGATGATCACTCTCCATTCTAGAATAAATCTCATTCCTCATATGAGGGAGGCCAAAGAGAAGGGGAGCCAAGAGAGGAGAGAGAGCTGCTTGAAGATCCTCCCGACAATCGCCACCACTGACGGTTGCCAACCACCGCCGGTTGCCATCGGCCGCCGCGATCTCGTCGACCGCGCGGTCACCATCGCCGACCACTACCGCCGGTCAACATCGTGCCAACATCGCTTAACATCGTCGTCAACATCATCGCCAACATCGTTTATTACTCGAATCGTTCTTCACATACTATTCAATCTCACATCTGGAAGATTCAGATTCTAAAAGAAATACAAAATGGAAGATTTTCATTAGCTGTGGTTTTTCCCTCTTTTCGAGGTTTTCCAGTAAAAATTAGAGTTTATTCGCTTCTTTAAATACGGCTGGACTCCCAAAGTTTGGTGTAAACTTTTACTCTATCGAAACTGGTTTTCTAGCACGCAACAACACTCTTTGGTTGTAATTTACTTCTAACTCTTTTTTGTACTATTAATTTGATTAATGGAATTTTTATTACTTTGAAAAAGTCAAATATATATATTTTTTTTGATAAAGAACAATATAAACTAAAAAAAATAAAAGATCTAGATATCTAGATCAAATTTTTGCCATGATAGATTTTAAGATCTTAAAATTGTTGGATATCAATATGCAGTAAATATTAGATTCATTAGAACAATGGTTACAACAATTGTCAATTGTCTTCCTAATCTTACAACATAACCTTATAAGCATCCCAACATCATGCCGCACTATTTACATTCAGAATGGTAGCAAGTGTTTACTTTTACTTGCTTTATATTGTCGCCTTCTGCGAGTTTAGTAATGAGTGATTATTTATATTTTACATCAATTGTTAGTTACATTTATTTTAATTGAGTTACATCTTGTGATTTTTCTTTATGCTTGTGCATTTTATTTAAAAAAATTATATTCCCCGCCATTTTATTTTGGTTTGCTTGCATTTAGACAACCATGATTTTATCTTTGCCAATAAACCTTCCATTTTCAACAACTCGAATAAAAAAAAAGATGGTATACAACTGCTTTTTAATTCAAAATGATCAAATAAATCTCATTCTGATGTCAAAAGATAACACGATACGATAATCAAACACGAACTCAACTAAAAAAAAATTCAAATTCAGGCCGACCTGATTATTTTTTTGGGTGGAATTAGACCCGAAAAACTCAAATTTGACTTGCAATTTCAAAACTGAACCGAAATTGATCTGTTCTTTATCTGTGAACATGAATTTGACTAGATTTTAACTAAATTATGATCTAAAATGTATGTGTAAATAGATCACTCAACTCATATTTAGATTAATCAAGTTGAAAGAACGTGATTCTACCGAGGTTTTACCCGCTTAATAAACACGCCGAGATCAAACTTATTCAAGCGATTTTTTGAGGAGATCCAAATCCATCCACCAATAAATCTCTACCTCTACTTCTCATATATATTTTTCTTCTTAAAATTATTTTCAAAAAAATCAAATGTAAACAACTTCTCAACACCTTCATCTTTAATCCAGGCATAACCCAAACAAGAGAAAAACCTTAAAAACTATTAATCATTTTATTCTCAATTAAATGTAGGCTTAGCATAAATTCTTTTTTTCATTCTTGTGTCCAAATTTGCTTGGGATATAAGTCTTGCTCCAATTAATTGAGTTAAAAAAAATTACATGAATAAAAAAAATTAAATCATTTTTAAGGGATTTACATTCATATCACTTTAATATTTTTTTTTTTAAAATAGCAACTGTGTAAATCCCCATAATTTTAATAGTCAATTTATCTAGGGGAGCTTAATATTACTGTATCAACAAAATCCATAATTCAAAGGTTCAGATTCTGTACAACTGTCATGATATCTCAATCGCAGCCCTACACTCCAACTTAAGCGTCTGATATTCAATTTAATTTTTTATTTAATGAGATTTCATCCACCCAAGTAATTAAGTATTAAAATTAACGGTCATAATCAATAATGGTAAGGCGGCGGCGGCGGTGGAGGCGGCGGTCGCGCGCTGCAGCCGTAAGCATCACAGTGCACTGGCTTGGACAGGAACGCCGCGCACTCCTCCGGCGACCTCTGCTCAGGCCGCCACGGTATACAGTTCCTACGGTCATCCCGCCGCCGCACCTTCAAGCACCTCTTCGGCTCGTCGCAGAAATAATTGTAGGAGTAAGTGAAGTTCTTGAGCCTCGGCAGCTCGCATATCCCTTCGGGTATTTCTCCAGAAAGCAAGTTGTGGGCCACATTGAGCTGCTCGAGCTTCTTCATCTCCCCCATGCTGGCCGGCAATGGCCCGACTAGCTCGTTAAAGCTGACGTCGAACACCGTCAGCCTCTTCAGTTTTCCGACCTCCAGTGGGATGCAGCCCGTCAGGTCCGTGTTCAGTATCACCTGTTGGATTTGATATTTCAGTTAATTTTCAGACTCGAATTTTAATTGGATCGTCAGAATTTGGATTATTTTTATCAGTTTTGATGATTTTTATTTAAGAAGCTATCGAAATTACTTTGAAATGAATCAAAACTGCTCAAACATCTACAGCCAAAACCACCGAAACTTTTAGTCAAACTCACGAAAATTCAGCTCAAACCACTGAAGGAGGTAAATTTGGTAAGATATACTAATCAAATTTTGACGAATGAATTTTTAAATATTGAAGTTTTTAATTTTTTTTTTCTTACATTAATGTAGTATGTCATTTATTATGGTATATTTTATTTATTTTAAAATAAATTTAAAAAATAAAATTTATTCTTATTAATTTCTTGTCACTTAATTTTTCTCCACCATTAAATCACATTAACAAAAAAGAGCATTTACATACATATTGCATACACACAATTCTTAATATTTATATATTTAAATACCTAAGTTTTCATATTTGTATAAGCATCACTTAAATTTTTAATATTATATAAAAATAATATCATCATTAATTTTTTTAAAATGAATTATATTATTTTTCATAAGTAAAAAAAAATATTATATTTATAAATATTAAATTTTAGATATTAAATATATAAATGTATAAGAATTATGTTTATGTATGTAAATTTTTCTAACAAAATTTATCCAATAAAGTAATATTTTATGATTTCAAAATTGATAAAAATAAGCCAATGAAGATGAAACCGACTTTAACATAAACTATTCATTTAATTGAAAAAATAAAATAAAAAATATATAACAGTACCAGTTGGTTTAGCGTCTTCCCCATCTCGCCAATGCTCGCCGGCAAACACCCTCCAATCCTGTTATTAGCGAGCACGATCACAGAAGCCGTAGAGTTTCCCAAATTGGTGGGAAGGGAAAATTTGAATTTATTATCATTAATGAAAAAAGCATCAAGCTTCGCCGCTGAACCGCCATCAAACGCCTCCGCCGGGACTGAGCCGCCAAACTGATTGAATCGAAGATCAAGAAACCGGAGCTCCGGTAGGCGAAGAAGGAAATCAGGGAAAGGGCCGGAGAGGTGGTTGTTGCTGACATCGAGTTCGAAGAGTCGGCGGAGCTCGCAGAGGGAAGAGGGAAGTGTGCCGGAGAAGCGATTGGAGTTGAGGTGGAAGAGGGCGAGGTCGGAGAGAAGGGAGAGGTGGTCGGGGAGGGTCCCGGAGATGCGGCCGTGGTTGAGGTCGATTCCGGCGACGGTGGTGAGGGAAGGATCGTCGGGAGCAGGGGCGCAGAAGACGCCGGTGTAGTTGCAGACGTGGGGTCCACACCAGTCGCCGGTGAGGTTCTTGGGGTCGGAGGTGATGGCGTGCTTCCAGGCTTGGAGGGCTATGTAGGCATTTTCGAGCCTGGGGTTGGGGAACGAGAATTGTGAAAGGGAATGTGAGGGGAAGGATGAGATTAGGAGGAAGATGAAGTAGAAGTTGAAGGGTTTGGCTATTGGCATTTTTGAAGGAGGTTTGGATGGAGCTGCGTGTGGGTTTGCCGAAGATTGAAGGAGGGTTTATTTATAGCAGGTATGCAATTCGCGTTTTATTTATTTATTTATTTATAATTAAAAACGAAATTTCCAACGAAACTTAGTTCGAGATTCAAGCGTAAGATTGTGTTTGAGGCGGCTGTAATTGTGCAGTTTAATATTAAAAGCAATAACAATATTTAAAATTTATAAAATTATAAATTAATATTCCATAATTTTATTTAAAATAATATCATTTAAATCAAGAAAAACATGATAAAATTCAAACAAATAATCGTCGCTTTATATAACTTATTGAAGAAATGATAGTAAGACGCTTTCATACATAAATTTATTGGTTCACTTTTTCAGCTACTGTCAGATATGTAAATAAATAATATTTGAGTGGCACGATAAATATTTTTCTTATAACTTCTCCACAAAACATTTCATGCACCCTAAGTTTTATTAACCTATGCCCAATTGGATAATCTATTTTAATTTCATATCGTAAATGTACATTTTTTAAAAATATTTATTAATAAAAAAATAAGATTTTTAAACTAAAATTTGATTAAATTCACATCCCAGAAATGAGGATTTTTTTTCTTTTAATAAAAATTATCAGTTTCAAACCATTTTACAAAATTTAATTTTTCTTTTTTCTTTAACCTTTGATATAATTTTTAGATAATTTTGATCGAATTCAGTTTTCATTTAGAATTCAGTATATATATATATATATATATGATAGTTTCGACCTTCTGAAATTTTAAATAAAAATAATCATACAGTCATTGAAAATTAAAAAAAATTTAAAAATTGATCAATTTCGGATATATTTCTGCAATTTCAAATCAATTTAGACTGAGTCAACAAATTTATAGTTGGTTTCACACGCATAGCACACGCCACCGGTATTAACAGCAACATTAAACTTATATTTATGGCTGGATATGTATATATAATTTCATTTTTCTTGAAGGTAATATATTGCAGGTCATGTGAGAATGGATGTCAGGTGCTTACAAATTCTAAAGGAATATTTACCTTTTTTGTCCGATGGGCACTTTTGAAAATGAGCAAAAGTGTCATCTTATTTATTTTAAATAGATTTTGGATTATAACATTACACAAAATGAGCGAAAGTATCATCTTATATATATATATATATATATATATATATATATCAATACGGTAACTAATATGAATTAAATTGTTATTGAATAATCCTCCAATCCAATGAATTGAGCTATTGTATAAATAATTTGCATTACAACTTCAACCTCTTTTCTTTTGTTTGGGAGAAATTGAACCTTAATGGCAATTAAATTAGAGATTCATGATTAATGTGTGTTTCAAACCTTAGTCTTTTCAATAGAGAAAAATCCTCAATAACTTTTCTATGGGTTAAGCACACCCTCAACTCATATGAGTAATCAATTAAGGAGCATGGGGTAAGTCTTGTAACTTAATCTCCAAGTCTTGTAACCCTACCATCCTTCACACTTGACAAAGATGGTGTAGATTGAGATTTCTCATTCATAATGAGAATTTGCTTAACAATACCCCAAAGTATTTGAACCACCTTGATGTCCATTGTATGCATATCATTCCTCTCATTAACTTTCTCACCGTATCTATCAAAAGCTAGGTTTTCTCAAGCATAGTGGCTAGGTCAGGGTCAATTGGGCTTGAGTAAGAAATGACATTACCATTGCTGACAGCCTCATCTCTTGACTTTACCACATTCCTCCCTCATGAAAGCTCCTTATTATCCGCCCTCAAGTAGCCTCTCCAACAACATTGCGCTTTTGGAGGAACCCTTTCTATTTGAGTCATTAATATTTTTATAATATGGGCTTCCTCTACAAAAATATTAGGTCTCCTTGATTCTCTTCTTTATTCAAATTCTTTTCAATATTTAAGCCTTGTACTTGCAATACCATCACTTTTTTAATCCAAACCTCCTCTCCACATTTCGTGTCATCTTTGGATTGCCTTCTAATTTCTCGAACTATATTAGTACATGAAAATCCTTCATTATTCATAACAAACACTCTATATCTTTTCATTTGTGGCATATTATAGTAATAACAAGGGGGTCATATATCATTGAACTCACCCCTTTATATTTTAATCATAAGCTCTTCCTTTGTTAGACATAGAAAAGTGAATAGCATTTCATATTTGCCTTCTTAATTAGGTCATTGATAACACAATGACAACTAAGTTGAATGAAGAAGAAAATATTAAAATGTACTTTCATTGCAATTATAATGCCTTGAAATAAATAAAACTGCAACTCTCAAAAAAAATTTCACACCCTTTGATGAGCTTTCTTAAACACTAATTCATGGAAATATGGAAATTGTGAAGGTGGAGAGATTATAAAATTTGCTTACGAACCTTAATTATCCATGATAATGCTAATTATTCATTAGGTGAGTCATTAATTATCTAAAATATATCTTCATTTCTTTTACTATTGTATGGTCATTTGGGACTAGTAAACAAAGTGATGACTTCTTCTCTCATTTATTTATTTTTTATTTTTTCACCAAAAACATGGATATAGTAGGTTTGTTTGACTTGTTATTTTCCATTATCATTCTTTGAGGCAACACAATAGCTGGACCATAA
The DNA here is from genome assembly GCA_021442155.1 of Cymbidium sinense. Lineage (NCBI taxonomy): Eukaryota > Viridiplantae > Streptophyta > Magnoliopsida > Asparagales > Orchidaceae > Cymbidium > Cymbidium sinense. The sequence goes on from CM038216.1 coordinate 6,476,717, forward strand.
GCAAAATAAAAAAAAAGTTTTTCTTGTTTTTATGGCATAGTTAAATATATAATTTAAATGAAGTGTGAGCTATAATCAATAGTTTCCAAACATAATTTCTAACGCTTTAAACCTTAGCTTTATTGTTTTTTTTTTAAAAAAAAATTTCAACGCCAATAATCGTTATAGAGTGCAAATGAATTCATTTTTATATAATAGATTTAGAGAATTTATATATTTATAGAATATATATATATATATATATATATATATATATATATATATATATATATATATATATATATATATATATAATTTTATGAGTTATGTATTTACGCGATTAAATTATTAAAAATTTGATAAAATAAAAAAATATATATGTTGGAATTTTATTGTGAATTTTGATATTTAATAATCTGAAAAATAGATGGAGGGTGCAGTTTGTAAATAGCAAACCTTCAAGTGTTAATATAGATGATCCTGAACTTCATGCAACCACAAGAGTGGTAAGAGGAATAATGGGGAAGTTGGGAGGGAGGCTTCTCATGAGCTATGATATGACATTGAAAATCTTAATGTTAGAAGCAAGCTGATCCGAACATAAAACTGATCAAGATCAAGTACTTAAAATATCATTAAAAACTTCGAGATATCAGTTAAATCCCTAAATAACTCTCAAATATTGAGTGTTTATATAAATCGAGCCCTCGAGGATCCAAGCCCAAGATCTTACAATTCCGACTTCATTTGAGCATTCAAATACTTAAAATATATCAAATGATCAAAGGAATCATTTTGGTTCGTCCTATGAAGTAGTGTGGTTCGGATTTTACATGTATTTACAGAGAAGCCACTCCTCCAATCTATAAATAGCTCCTCATTCCTCATATGAGGGGAGCCCAACCAAGAGAGAGGAGAGAGCCCTAAAGCTTGAAGATTCTCCAAGATCGCCACTGACCATCATCATCAACCACCGCCGCCCCGCCGTCGCCGATCTCGCCAAGCCAACCTCGTTTAGATCCATCATGACGACCTTCATCGTCAGTCACTATTCCTCGTTGTTCACTATCATCTGCTACCATTAGCAACTGTTACCATCTGAATGTGACTACATAGTTGTCCCTTTCTCATGTACAATTTTGTAATCCCGTTATCGGGAAATTTTGTACTCTGAAACAAATACATAGTAGAAGATTCTTCTGCCAGTGTGATTTTTCCATCTTTTCGAGGTTTTCCACATAAAATTTGAGTTTTCTTGTTCACTCTTTAAATACATATAACATGGCTAAGGCGTAAACTTTCACTCTACCACAACTGGTTTTCTAGCACGCAACAGTTTGGCGCCGTATGTGGGAAAGACCCTTCAATCATAATTTCTGTGAACACCCTCATTATGGCCAATAAGCGCAATATTCGTAATAACGGGGCCTCCCGCTCCAACTCCCGTCACTCTCGAAACTAATCCTTGAACCAAGGATATCAAGCTTCTACCTCACTCCCCCCTAATAGACGTGACCCTATCAGTGAAGGAGCGACAAGAATCTCTTTAGAAGATCGTGTCCGCCAAATAGAAGAGTCTCAAAATGAGATGATCCAACTTTTGCGAGGAACACAATAGCACTACCGCGGCAAACACATCTCCCCCAAGATCGATCGTTAGCCATGGGAGGTCAAAATGATAATCTCTTTGACACTGAAGTTCCTCCGCGTAAAGACCGTGATACTGATCTCGTTGACACTGCTAGTTCTACTCATTCATCACGTGCAGCTCAACCGACTGCTAATCCACCAATTATTGATGATAAATTGACACATTCTCGTCCTGTTAACCCCACTCATCATGTTAAACATGCAGAATTATGATGCTTAATGCAAGATGAATTTCACCTTCAAGATATAAATCATCCTCCCCCTCATCGCGACTATGAGGAGCCCTCACCTTTCGTTGAAGCTATTCTTCAACATCTTATTCCTGTAGGTTTCAAGCTTCAGAGCATTGATTCCTATGATGGGGCAATTGACCCATATGAACACATCGACCATTACAGGACCATCATGCATATCCAACGAGCTCCTGACACACTGCTTTATCAAGTCTTTCCCGTTACCCTTAAGGGGAAAGCTCGCACTTGGTTCTACTCCCTTCCAAGGGGATCCATCCATACCTTTGACAAACTCGCCAAGATTTTCGTAGAACAGTTCATTGCAAAGTGAAGGATCATTAAAGATTCCACTCATCTCTACGGCATTCATCAAAATGATGGTGAATCATTTAAAGTATACTTCCAGAGATTCTCCTCATATGCTCGCCAAATACCTGGGGTAGACCCTGAATTACTAAGAGGAGTTTTCCCTGGAGGGCTCCATCATGGACCTTTCTACTCATCGCTAATGCGAGATACGGTCCGCTCATAAGCCTATTTGATTCACCATGTGGAAGCGCAAATTTCTGCTGATGATGCTATTAATGCCCACTGAAAATAATTTAAACAATCCACAGGAAAACGTAAGAGTCCTCTAGGAAATACATATCAACAATCTCATCAGAAGAAGCAACAAGGCAGTCGTGATCTCCCTCCACGGACCTCACATCAACGACTAGAATACACGCCACTGAACACATCTCGTGTTAACGTCTTGACGGCTATTCGAGATGAAGAGACCATCAAGTGGCCACACCCACTGAAACCAAATTTAGAAAATCAGGAGCAATATTATCACTTCCATCGAAGTCGTGGACATGCTACAGAGGTGTGTAAACATCTTAAAGAAGAGATTGAGAGGCTCATTCAACAGGGATATCTATGTTAATTTGCGCAAAACCAACCAACTCAAATGAACAAAGCTCCAATTGGGGGCAATCGGGACAATCATCACAGAAACAACACAATAGCCGCCAAATAGTTGGAGAAATTGCAAGTGGGCTACTATCTAATCAAGTCTTCATCGCCTTTTGAAGAGTCGGAGTTAAAAAAATCTTATATTAATCATCCCATCACTTTTAATAACTGACTTGGAATGAGTCCAAGTTCGCATCAAGATCCTCGTCATCGCGGGATTGGTGACCCCTGTTATGTTGTTAAAAGAATTTTGATTGATAATGGGAGTTTCATTGATGTTTTATTTTACTCCACCTTTCTTAGTATGGGCCTGGTTAAGGAAAAACTTCAACCCGCTGTAGGACCATTATATGGGTTTGATAATCGCCTTGTATGAGTGGATGGGACAATCACCCTTCTCATTGTTCTCAGATAACTTCCTCAACAAGTTACTCACTTAGTTCAATTCATAGTGGTCAAGTCAAATTCAGCATACAACGCTATCTTTGGAAGACCCCTCTAATTAATCTTCGGTGCTGTCACCTCGGTACCTCATCTTAAGATGAAATTTCAAACTCCCATTGGGGTTGGAGTGGTCTGTGGAAACCAACAAATAGCATAATTATGTTACCTCAGATAAGCTCAATCACGCCTTTCGGTGACCTTCAATATCGAGAATTTTAATCTTCAAGATAAAGAAGTACCTCAGAGGGTTTTGCCTGTAAAAGACTTGCTCCCCACTCCATTATCAAATGACCAACCGTCAAGCTATGACCAAAGATCCAGAGGAAAAAATCTTTCCTAAAACTTAGAACATGGAGGGTCTCTGAAAAGTATTATATGTAATCCTTAGTGCATAAATATTATAGTCTTTAATTTACCACTTTTATCTTTTCCTCTCCACCTCTTATCTTTTGTTAACTCTCTCTAAAAATGTATCTCGTCCCTTTTGTTAAGTTATCTTGTGACAATATTGTATCACCAATATTATCAAAGTAATGAGTTTATAGCTTTTTCTTACAAGCTTGTTTCTTCTTCATTTAATCCTCCCACTTGAAAAATATACAACTCACGTTGTATCTTAATCGGGCATGATCAATCCCAAGGGGATTTGATCGGACCTCTTCCATACAGGTAAGAAGTAAAGTAACACTTTGGATGATACCTATGATAGGTCAAAAGGTCCTTGGTGGATATCCCGCGACCTCTTCCATACAAGTTAACGTCATCGGGTAACACTCTGACAAACAACCTCGGATAGGTCAAAAATTCTCAATGGATTCAATTCGACCTCTTCCATACAGGTTAACCTCATCGAGTCACACTCTGACAAATAACCTCGGTTAGGTCAAAAATCTTTAGCGGATTCAATTCAACCTCTTTCAAATAGGTTAACGTCATCGAGCAAAGACTCTGACAAATAACCTCGGATAGGTCAAGGAAAAATCGCCGACCATCGCCGGCAATCTCCACCGGTCACCACCATCATCGCCGATCATCCCGCCGACTACACGCTATACCACAGCCGACCACCGTTGCCGGCCACCACTGTCGGCTAACCACCGCTGCTGACATCTCGGCCCATCGCTGACAATCTCCGCTGGTCACCACCATCATCGCCATCATCCTCATATTTACCGACGCTCGCTTTGACATCATTTGAGCCGCTGGCGACTACCGACAACCACTTTACCGCCATGCCGACTATCGCCGGCAATCTCACGGCTATCACCATTATCGCCGGCTATCCTTATCGATACCGATAAGTTGCCACTGCATTGCCGCTATTGTGGCGCTGACCATCTCGACGGCCAATCCCCCATCGCCACCATCCAACCACTGCTGCTGATCACCATCTCACTATCGCCGGCAATATCAATTTGCCACCATCATCGCTGATATCTCGCCGACCACTCTGCCGCATTACTACACCACCGACGCCGGACGACCGACCACCATCGTCCGGCATCGCCGTCAACCCCCATCTCTGGTTATCGTCACCGATGACCACCTCCAAACCCGGACGGTCCGACGAGGCAGGTTGATTCCTCTTTTGAGGGAAAACCAGAACCACGACGTATGTACCGCGGGCCTTGATCGCCTCCAAACCCGGCCGGTCCGACGAGTACAGTTGAAGCCTCTTTCATGGGAAAACCGAACGACGATGTATGTGGCTTGACGCTCAACGGACGGTCCGACGAGGCTGACGCTCTCGAGGGAAACAGACACGACGATGTACGCTGGGCCTCATCACGACCTTTACTCAAGAATAAGAAGCACTGGACCATAGGAGTGCCTTCTCTCTTGGTCCTGGGGTTTTATCAGAGCAAAATCATCAAAATCACCTGTCGTTTTGTCCGAGGCGCTGCCTCGTTCAGCCTGCGGCGCACACACGCCAACCGCCGCTGCGGCCCCGCCTGCTGCTGCCACAAGCTGCATGGCGGCAGGTTCGCGACACGCGCCACGGGCAGGACCGCGATGGCTCGACGCACCAACCGACCCGCCAACCAGCACCAACCCGCGTCTGCTTCAGATTCCACAACTCGTTCCATGGTCCCACATCGCCCCATCCGACTTCTGACGCGACCTGCGGCGACCGCCTGATCCATGACCAGCGACCCACCCCACTGTGCCACCGACGCACACGGGCTGCAGACACGCCTGAAAGCACCCGCGAAGTCGCGGAGAGCCACGGGCATCCGTAAGAGCCCATTAGTGCCCTGATGGGTCCATAACCCCAAAATATTATCGGCTTCCGTGATCATAACCTTGTGCTCTCATGAAAACCTGTTCTCTCAAAATGTATGGCTAAATTACAAATTGAAGAATCATATTTTCAAATAATTGGCACATATATTTTTGGATGATTGAGATAATGTCATACAAAAATAGGGGGCAACTGATATGACACTGAAAATTTTACGAGTTGAAGTACGAATCTTGATGTTAGAAGCAAGCTGATCCGAAGATGAAACTGGTTGAGATCAAGCACTTAAAATATAATTGGAAATTTTGGAATATCAGTTAAATTTCTAAATAACTCCCAAATATGGAGTGTTTATAGTCAAATCGAGCGTCTCGACGAGCCGGATTCAACAAGCCAAAGATCTTACAATTCCGACATCATTTGAGTATTCAAATACTTAAAATATATCAAATCATCAAAAGAATCATTTTGAGCCGTCAGATGAAGTGGAGTGGTTCGAATTTTGCATGTATTTACAGAGTAGTCACTCATCCAATCTATAAATAGCTCCTCATTCCTCATATGAGAGGAACCCAAGCAAGAGAGAGGAGAGAGCCCTAAAGCTTGAAGATTCTCCAAGCACAATCGTGCCACCACTTGATGGTCGTCAACCACCGCCGCCGATCGTCGCTGATCCTCGCCATCGTCAACCTCTGCCGATCTCCATCATGACGACTTTCATCGTCAGTCGTTGTTCCTCGTTATTCACTATCATCTGCTACCACTAGCAATTGTTACCATCTGAACGTGACTATATAATTGTTGTCCCTTTCTCATGTACAATTTTGTAATCCCGTTATCGAAAAATTTTGTACTTTGAAACAAATATATAGTGGAAGATTCTTATTGGGCTAGGCCCCATGGTTTTTTCACATAAAATTTTCTGGAGTTTTCTTATTCACTCTTTAAATACCTGTGTGTGTTGGATTTCATAACAAGGCTAAGGCGCAAACTTTCACTCTACCACAATTGGTTTTCTAGCAAGCAACAAGCTATTTACTTATTTATTTTCAGTCTTGATGACATATATTGAATTAATTCATTATATAAGTTTTAATTAAAAAAGCTCAATAGTATTATTTATCGAAAATATTTTTCTTCAATTATAGTAGAATTTTGAAGTATTCATGACATGAATAGACAACATATTCAGATACTTGATTTTTTTTTCAGGCGAATTAATTAGTTAATCATCACATTTTTTTTTAATCATGCATAATTTAAAACTAAGAAAGCTTTTTTTTCTTGAATATAATGCATATAACAAATTTATCTATATGTTAAGATTATTCAAATAAAATATCATCTCTAAAAAAAATTGTGTTAGTATAGTAGAAATCCTCATGTGATCAAGTAAGATTTTTAGTGTGAAGCACATATCCCAAAAAAGAAAAGCTTAAATTAACTCAAAAAGAACTTAATTAACTACATAATACTTACAAAGTTATTTTGGAAGCCAAATTGACTTTAAATAGCAGAAAGGTATAGTTAAAAGGTTAATATCATGACAACAGTTACAATGACACCAATTTTTTAAAAAAAAATTTTTGAGAGTGTTTAGGCTTGAAAGTGCTAAACAAGTTAAAAATTACACTTTGAACCACAAAAAATCCTTCCCTTTTATCCTCTGACACATAGGGTGCATATGACCTAAGAAAAGGGTAGTGGCCACCATTAGTGCCACTCTATTTATAAAAAAAGGTCACTATATCAATTATATGGAAAGCTTTATTTGCAATCAACACATCTAAGCTATTTGTTCGAGGTAAGATGTAGCTATTTTCACCTAATATTGTACAATTATATATTACTTTTTTTTTTTTTGAAATTCTTATGATCTTCTGATGCCTTTATTCCAAAAGTAATTTGCAAAGTATGATTGATCATAAGAAATGAAAATTTTGATATAGAAGTAACAGTATATTATCATTTTTTTGGTGACCAGTATTTCAATCTAAAAACCCTCTCAAATTACTTTTATTAATTTGATTGAAAAATTTTCAATCCCACAACTCTATTGATTCTTAGTGTTGGAGTCTATGAGATGATCTACTTTATTTGATGACCAAATACTTTGTTGATATATCAATTTCATTGATTTATGATGTTGAGATCCTCTTGTCATAATGAAGTTTAAGGCACTATGTTTATAGCAGAATTAGGGCCATCTCATTTGCTCTAAGTAGTGCGAGACCAACTATAAGGATGGCGATTTTGCATCCCTTCTTGAAAATATGGTAAAGTGTTTTTTTCACTATAGTGATCATTTGGCATTAAATTACTAGATGAGAATGGCATAATGGCCTTACTTTGAACATGCATGAATTTGAAAGCTCTAATTGATGGCATATAATTCTCACATCAATAATATCTCATTATCTCAATTAGATTTAGAACTCCTTGGTAAATATAATAAAAACTCTAGTTAATACAAGTAGTTCTATATATATTATATCTCTCTTTGTCTTCATGAACTTAGACTAATCAATGTTAAGCTTTAGCCTCATTCTCATGACATTCACAATGTTTAAAATATATTACAAAAATTCTTGTTGATAGTCATTGTGGGTAATCACATTTATAGTCAACTCAAATAGTCTAGATCATATTGGTAGATAATGACTCAATTTATCATTTGATAAGATCACATAATATCCACATACAAATTTAGTTCGAAAATACATCATAATGTTCTTAGATGTTTGTTTACTTTAAGTATATTTATAAAAATATGTTTTCAATTAATATGATGCTCCATAATATATATATGTATATATATATATATATATATATATATATATATATATATATATATATATATATATATATATATATATATATATATATATATATATATATATATTTCCAACTCATTTTAGTGTTTGAATAAATTTACAAATATATTATTAAAAATAATGATATGATTTCTTAATTTTTATAAAATAAAATTTTGAGCTAAAATCTTTAAATAATTTTCTAAGTTTATTATTACTTTAATTTGTAACCTTTATTCACCATATTATCGAATATTATAAACTATATTTTAAAAGTATTTTTTTAATTTTTATGAGCATGGTAGGAATTTTATCTTTTAATAATTATAAACTTAAACTCAAGATTATATATATATAATTTATAATATCATATTAAGTTTATTAAGTTTATTTATATCTTATATTTTTAATAATAGATATATTCAACTCAACTAAGAGACATATTCAACTGGAAAGGAATTTAAAACATTAGCTATGCCTTTTTAATATTGAAAACGATAGTACGAGAATAACTTTCCCATATAAGCTCTGCTCTTTTAAAAGGATTTATGTCTGCTGATGATTGAATCCTTGAATTTGACTGATGTAACCTCTAACAACTATTGGCATGATTAAAGTGAATAAAAGGTCTTGGCCACATTCCATAATTATAAAATATATGTTCCTAATAAATTATATATATATATATATATATATATATATATATATATCATATTACCTTATTAATATATCTATCATGCTCAGTGAGTCGTCAATGGCTTGAGTTTGTCCGTAATATTCATTCTTATTATGTAGATTTGGACAATATATGAAAAAAAGGAAATTTTTTATATCTAAATATTTTAACAAAAAGGAAAAAAATTTAAAATTACTTTAAGATGAATATAATAATTATTATACTTATCATAAAATATATTTAATAATTTTGAAGCTCATTTTAGTTAAAATATACTCACAAAATTTTTGATATAAAAATAGTGTAATTGATCATAAAATTATAATCTTTTGCATGGCATTATCACTATTTTCAAAGGCGAACGTACTGTCATCACATTTCATCAAAGCCGAAAATTTTATTTGAATTTTATGATAGTTTTTATTTTATTTTTCAAGTTAATAATTTTTATTTAGCATAAATAAAGTTATTTATAACTTTTTAAATTATTATTTTATAAAACTAAAAAAATATTTTTATATTTGATAAAAATATCTCATCATGAAAAAAAACTAAATCCTAAGCTAAATTAATACTGATGCATTTGCATAATTCATATACAAATCCCATCAATAATCAGAATCGCTTAATATTCATAAATTCAAAATCTATTTTAATAGTATTAATGAATGATTAGTTAGACGTAATCTTTTTCACATAACATGGATTTTATATGCCTTGTTAGGTTTGGTAAAAGGAGTAGCTGAACAATCCCTTTCCCACATATGCTTCTTGTTTTCTTTGATTTTTTTTAATATTAAATTATTGGTTCATGCAGAGATGTATAATTTTATTTTATTTTTAATTCTTTTGGTTTCTTTGGTTCTAAGGGACATATTAGGAGAAGTCAAAGTCAGTGATCTAATTAGATGGAGATTGGATATGATTAATTGAGCTAATCCATCTTTTGGTTAATTATATTCTCTAATCTCATCAATTATTTTTGACAAAGTCTAAAAGTTGTGCATGAGTTATATTGAAGTAATCAATTAATTGGGTAGTAATAATATTAGAGAGCTATAATTGACACTATTTACTTTAGACAATATTTATCACAATTTTATCTAATTTGACTGAAGATGAGATCAAAATCATTAGCTTGAATATTCATCTAAGCCAACTCTTAGTATAGACTAATTAATTCATTATAATTTTAATTTAGTGGTATACAATATTTTAGTATATCTTTAAATTTAAATATTTTTTATATTTTCAAGCATTTTTGTACTTTCATAATCAATTATGTATGTAAGAATGTATTCATAAAATGTACGGTGAACATAATTGATTAGGGAAAGTAAACCAATATCCAAAGGGGATCAAAGTTGCTTTAATACACTTTAGATCTATATTTTAATAAAAAGTGAAATTTTATTGGGATATTAAATTGTGAAAATCAATTCAAGAGATCCGAAGCAAAATATTGAACTGAAAGAATAAAAGAATAAGATCACAAAAACACAAAATGTAAAGGACTTTGGAATTGATTAGGAGAAATTAAAAGGACTCCTCTTAGGGGTTGTTTGTTTTGAATGCTTTAGAGTGTAAAGTAATGCAAATGTAGGAGAATTCAATTTTTATTGTGTTCGAGAAGATGCAGAGTAACATTTTTAAAGTAATGTAATGTATTTAGAATTCTTTAGATTGATAAATTCTGGTGTATTTGGAATCTGTCTTAATTTGCGAATTTATCTGTAATATAAACTACTACATCACAACCTCAAAAATATTTTATATTACATTTATTTTATCAAACAGAAAAAAAAAAATAAACTCATGTATTTATATATTTTTCAACTAAATAACCTAAAGTAATCCAAATATATTGCATTCTTTTTACATTATATTTATTTTACACTGTATTTTTTTTCATGAAACTAAACATCCTCTTAAATTAGTAAAGAGTCTAGCCCAACCCAGCACATTAATAGCCCACTGAAAATAAATAGCCTTCCTTCAGCGATTTGAATTCGATCTGGAACTTTCTCTTTAGCAGCTCTTCTCTATCCTCTCGTTGACGGAATCCTAACAAACACATTTTTTTCTTCAGTTGTTCAACTTAGGAGAGATTTACGAATGGGATCCAATTCTTTCGGTGGATTCCTGGTGATGATGGTGCTACATTATTTAAAGGGTTTACTTCGTGCTTTGAAAATTGATTTGCGTTCGATTTTCTTGCTATGGTTTCCAGATTATTTACATTTACTTGATCTAGATTTATGCGATGCAACTCAATATTCATTTCATTTAAAACTTCGATAACATGTATGTGATTTGATGTGATGAATTTGGATAGAAAATTATCTCATAATACGTGCAAAAATTTATTTGTCTCATATCTACACCTTATGTCTGTTTGCATGATGTATTGCGAATCTAATGTCATAAAAAATTTAAGTTTATGATGTGATTTTAAGCAATGCATCGTTGTTTGCATTCATCTCTCAATTTGTTAAATTGAGATATTTAACTAAAGTTACGAGAGTCTCTTATGCCTCTAATGTTATTTCTTGCTCGTAAACAAATCATCGGATCCTTCGTAAGTTTTGATTTTGCTCAATAACAACAAAATTCTAAATATTTCTGCAAGTCTAGCTTATGCTTAATCTTGTTCTTTATTGTTCACTTAATTTAACCTATGCAAAAGCTCAAATGTCTATTGACGGTCCTCACTTCTGTCCTCTGGTAAGCATTTAATTTCACCATAAATTATATTCAAGTTCTTTCTGGCTCACCTCCATTTGTCCAATGAGAGCTACAGTATAGTTTAATGATCATTTAATAATTGTGCTTATACTCACTAGCAAGCTATCCAACCATGATCTTTATCATAAGTGAGCTATCCAATCCTCTATAGTCAAATTCTATATTTAATCTTTGTTTGAAGATAGGTATTCAGGAGGTTACATGCGCTTCATTTTTGCATCTAAATCTCTTACTTGAATAGTTTTTTAGTTGAAAGCAACCTTCCAAACTTGATGCATGCTCTTCCTATGTCTCTTGTAACTCCCATGACTGGTTTGCATTCGATATTGATTCTCCTGAGTGTTTCAAAGCGCGATATAGTACAACTTGCATAAAAATATATCACTAGTGCCCATGGCCCAACATTTTATTCACTGTCTATTTTGATTTAATTTCTGCATATTTATTATCATAGAAGTTTAAATTTCATATTTGATTTAATTATCAATTCACTTATCAGTTTATACTTCAAACAATTATTTAATTCATTTTGTTTGAATTTCTATCGATTTTATAATTTGACAAAAATTTGGCAGCATCTTGATGTTATTCTTGCGTAGTGGGCTGCATCGAGTATGATAGGCTTTTTGTAGGCTCCAAAAATTCGCCACTGACCTCTTCGATGAAAAGAGTATTTTAAAGTGTTGGTGTAATTTTTAGAACGCAGATGGAATAGTAGATAAGACACTACGCAGAGATTTCGTCCTCATTTGGTGAGAACTTTAGATCAGTTCTGGTTTCCTATATGAGCTATAATTAATTACCCTTCTCAATAAGTGAGAGAGAACTTTCGATTAAGGCTAGTCGTTAAATCACTGAATGCGTAGCGTATAGTAGCAGTATGTAGAGTTTCAAAATTTAGATTATGAAATTTATCATTTTAGCTTAAACCTATGGTTGGGGGAATGATGACATGCTCGATCTAGATCTCATGGTTCTGTCATCCCGGGCAGTCGCGGTCCCTAGTCTACTTAGTCGAGGAGAGGTTAGTAGAACCTAACAGAAGGATCCTCATCAAGAACATGGGTTACATCGTCAAGAAATCCTTGTACTAGGGTGATGTTTGTCAAGGAGACATGCTTAAGTCCTTCATGAGGGTTGTTTGTCTATCAAGTATACCCATGATTCACAACTCAAAGCGAGCCATTGGAGAGTATATAGCTATAATCGTGATCATAATATAATGGAGTCGGTGGCACCACCCACGATCAAAGGACTCGGTCATAACGCTGTATGGAGCCTCTTGGCCAGCCACGCTTCGAGGACGCGTCGCGTCCTTACTAGCAAGAGATTGATTGAAAGTGAACATAATAGAATACTTGATTTGACATTAGCTCATTTGTGAGCGAGAGTTTTCTTAATTTGTCACCCCCGACAAACAGTTGCGAAAGGTGGATAGATTATGTTTGATTTAAGTTTTTATGAAATAATTTCATTTAAGCCATTTTTTAGATTAATATTTGATTTGAATTGATTTGATTAAAAAAATTGATTGATTTGAATGTGTTTAAGAGCTTTAGATCCAGTCAACTCTGTTTAGCTACTAACAGAGGATTAGGTTTACTGTCACCTGACAGAATCGATTTCTCAGATGTTTCACTGATTTGAATCTCATATTATAGATTTTTAAGTTTTGTTATTAGCAGGACCCTAAGACTAAGAGGAAACACACCGGATTCGACACTTGAATTTAAGCATTGATAAGGTGGACGGTGTATTTAAGACTTTATGTAGTTTTTGTTTCTTAATTATGAAATTGATTTATTTTCATTTAATTCCGATTTAGCTTTTTGTACATTAAAATTTACACTTAAAATCTACAAAGCACAGTACTTATAGATAATTTCATCTAATTAATGAAATAATTAATTTTGAAAATTATAATTAGAATGAAATTTCTTAATTTTTGATTAAAGGAAGCCTTATAATTTTTATAGAACTGGATTTAGTATCCGCCTTTTTTTCATTTAATGCTATAAAATTAGCTGCAGGTTTTCTTACTTACCGTTCCTAATACAGCTCAATTTACCCTCCCCTTTTTTCTAAGTAAAAGATTCGAATTTGGTAGCCTCCGTCATCACAGGTGAGCGTCGAGGGTGTTTTGGCCTACTCAGATGCCTCTTGAAACAATGGCGGTGTCTTCGCGACATAGTCGGCTTTTCATCTCGTCGTGCCCTCTTGAGCACAACGAGGCCTTCAGATCTGAAAGAAAACATACAATGCAATATATAATCATCCTTTTTTTTTTTTTAAGTCTGGAAATTAGACAAAATTTCGGCAACATTTTATCTAAGAGGAGCGACATCTAACAAGTGTTGGCTTACTTGATACATTCTCTTGGCGTGGCATATTCTGACACACTATTTTTCATCCCGTATCTGCAAAGAGTGGTCTTCAAACCTGCAAAGCAACACAAGCATGTATATATATTCACATTCATAAATCTCACATATTATGTTTTATTTTGCAGCGCGCTGCAGTGCTCGGCAAAGGAATGGGGTTGGGCTGCGATTGGGGATGCAAGGTGAGAGGTGTGACGCTAAAAATCGAAAGCAAAATTCACCTCTTGACGATATTCTTCCCCGATTTTGCAGCGAAGTGAAGGTAGGAAGGCTAAAGCAAGGAATGCAATGCCGAAAATTAAAAGAAGAATTATTCTCTTGTGATGTTCTTTCTGATTCATGGCATGAAAAAAAGGTGAAATCACGACGTCGTCGAAAGAATCTCCTCTTAACGATGTTCTTCCCCCGATTTGTGGTGAAGCGAAAATTGGAAGGACTACGTGGCGTGCGACGCATGAAATCAAAGGAAAAAATTCGCCTCTTGACTATGTTTTTCCCCCGATTCATGGCGAGGTGTAAACTGGAAGAATTACGGGGTGTGCGATGCAGGAAATTGAAGAAAAAATTTATCTCTTGATGATATTTTTCTCCTGATTCACAGCGAGGCGCAAATGAGATGGACAAAAATAGTTGTGGGCTGTTTTACGTGCTGTAGGAATGGTTGGACGGGCCGTGGAAAGAAGGCTGGCAAGTTTGGCGCGGGTCAGGACGCACAGAACGCGGAACGGGCTCGGTTTCGGGCCAGAGCGGATCAGCGGGCGCGGGTGAGCGGGACAGCGCGGTTCCATGGGCTGGCCGGCAGGTTTGCGCGGGTCAGCGGGTCGCGGAAGCAGTGCGGGCTGTGGGCCGGCGGGTCGCACGACTGCGGGCTGGCGGGCGCGGTACGCGAGGCGCGGGACGGAGGGATCGACAGCGACGGAGCGGGCCACGGGAGACGCGGGTTCCAATAACGGAACGGCGGGCGGTTGAGGCGCGGACCGCGGGATTTGGACTGGAGCAGTGGGCCGGAGCGGGTTCGGATCGCGGAATTCCGCCGGAGCGGCGGCGCCGGCGCCGGCGGCGTGGTTTTACACAGAACAAAGGGAAATTCAGCCGGAGAGAAATAAAATCCGAAAAAGGGAGGGAGTTACATTTTCTGGGATATGAGAGGGGAATGTAGGAGAGAGAAATGAGGGGTTCAGAATGAGGCAGAAAAACTGTCCTAAATAGAAAATCAGAAGGGAAAAGAGGATTATTTTTAAAATAGGAACGTTATTAAACTTAATTAATAATATAAGCATCAAAAATTTTTTTATAAAAATAGGTCTAGTTGTCCGTATACGGACGACTGACATTAACGTGGATGCCACATCGGCGCCAGTCGGCGGGTTATTATTATTATTTTTTCTTTTTGTTTTCAGGGAGAGAGAGAAAGAGAGAGAGAGAGTTGCACCGAGGGAGAGGAGAGAGATAGATTAAATAAATAAATAAATAAATAATTAATTAATTAAGTATATATATTAATAATTAAATAAATTTTTAATAAAATAAATAAATTTTTTTTTAATTTACGTATTTTTATATGCATTAATAAATAAATAAATAAATAATTTTTAATAAATAAATAAATAATTATATATATATAATAATTTTTAATACATATATATTTCACATAATTAAAGATGAATTATTATTATTTTTTATATATTTATATTTTTTTATATTTTTTGTTATTATTATTATTTTAGATTTTTTATACTTTTATATTTTATATTTTTTTAGATTTTTTATATATTTATATATTTTATATTTTTTGTTATTATTATTATTATTTTAGACTTTTTTTTTTTTTTTCTTTTTTAATTTATAAATCTTCATGATTTTTAATAACTTTTATATACTAAATTAAGAAAATAATATATAAAAGTTATTAAAAATTATGAAGATTTATAAATTAAAAAAAAAAGAAAAAAAAAAGAAAAAGTAAAATCAATAATAATTCATCTTTAATCACGTGAAATATATATACATTAAAAATATAAAATATAAAAAATATTATATTTATGCATTAAAAATAATAATATAAAATATAAAAATATAAAATATATAAAATAAAAAATAAAATATAAAAATATAAATAAATAATAATAATAACAAAAAAATATAAAATATAAAAATATAAAAATATGAAATAACAAAATATAAAAAAAATAAAATAATTTAAAAAATATAAAATAATATAAAATATAAAAGTATAAAAAATCTAAATTAATAATAATAATAATAACAAAAAATATAAAAAATATAAATATTTAAAAAAAATAATTCATCTTTAATCACGTGAAATATATATGTATTAAAAAAATAAAATATAAAAAAATATTATACTTATCCATTAAAAATAATAATATAAAATATAAAAAATATAAAAAATATAAAAATATATAAAATATAAAATTTTGAGATTATTTTTAAAATAGGCACATTATTAACCTTAATTAGCAATATAAGCATCAAAAAAAATTTTATAAAAATAGGCACATTTTATAAAAAATATAAATAATATATAAAAGTTATTAAAAATTATGAAGATTTATAAATTAAAAAAGAAAAAAAAGAAATAAGTCTAAAATAATAATAATAATAATAATAAATATAAAAAATATAAATATATAAAAAATCTAAAAAAAATATAAAATAATATGAAATATAAAAGTATAAAAAATCTAAAATAATAATAATAATAAAAAATATAAAAAATATAAATATATAAAAAATAATAATAATTCATCTTTAATCATATGAAATATATATATATTAAAATTATTATATATATATATAATTATTTATTTATTTATTAAAAATTATTTATTTATTTAATTATTAATGCATATAAAAAATACATAAATTAAAAAAAATTTATTTGTTTATCTGTTTTATTTATTAAAAATTTATTTAATTATTAATAAATATATACTTAAATTAATTAATTAATTATTTATTTATTTTATTTAATCTCTCTTTCTCCTCTCCCTAAGTGCAACTCTCTCTCTCTCTCTCTCTCTCCCTGCTACGAAAATCAAAAAGCAAAAAAAAAAAAATAACCCGCCTGGTGCCGACGTTCTCGTCACTCCATCGTAATGATGAGTAGACCTATTTATAAAAAAAAAATTTTGATATCTATATTGCTAATTAAAATTAATAATTTATCTATTTTAAAAATAATTTCAAAAAAAAAGTAGGGGGAGTTGCTGGAAAAATGGGAGGGAGTGGTTATTCATTTTTTTTTGCTATTTTTTTTTCAGAAAACTAAAAATGGGGCGAAATGGAGGGGATTTTTAAATTATTTTAAATTTATTAAATAATTTTAAAGTGGATTTCATATCGATAATACACATAGTCAATATATATATCAATTTAAGGTAATTGTCGTTCTAAACGATGGCGTAGTGGTTTTTACCGATCGGGCTGATTTGGTTGAGTTAGCGTCGAGTGGTCGATTTTAACATGAAAATGCGGCGTCGTTGCTTTTGGCGATTTCAGCCGAACTTGTCGAATTGAGTGTGAACAGTCTTACTTGATAAATTTCGGCGTTTCGAAGCCAATGGCGTTATCAATTTCTCGAACGGATGTCGTTTGATTCTCGTCAGTGCCTCCTGACCTCGATATCGCGTCATCGCATTTGATATGGCTTCGGCCAATCCAGTTGATCGTTAAGTTGTCTGATATTTATATCGTTACGCGATGGCGAGAAGTCGTTAATTCGATCGAATCGTTTTTTTTCGATATCCATCTTTTAAACCTCGATTTGTGCATTGTGGTTTTCAAATTAATTTAATTTTGCTCTTGATTTATGACACATATGTGGAGGTCAACACTTTTCCATCATACTTATAAAGAAGCATGCATAATTAGTATCTTGTGACACTGTAATTGATGGGACTTCTTATATATCGTGTTTGTAAGAAGGGTTGCAGTTTTCAAATATATGCAATTTTTTCTTAAATTTTTTTTTAAATAAATGTGTATGAGTGATATTTTGCAATATCAAAGTTACATGTCTATCAATATATTCGTCTAAAAAGGTGCATATAAACCTTCAAATACCTGTATAAGTAAGATAATTTTTTCTCATCGCATTGATGCAATAAGCACGAATACTTAATTTGTTATTTTTTTTGTCAGATTGAAATAATATGTGCGGATACTTCAGCATTTTTTAAACATTTTATTGCGTTTTCATGTTCACATAAATTTTGAGATAACGCCCATGTGAATGGTACGAATTTCAAGTTATAAGTTAGGATTTATAAACTTTTATAGTGTTATTTATTCTAAATTATTTAGATATAACTATCTGACTAAAAATAAATGATGACAAATAGACCAAGATATGAATTAAGTGGTTCAATAAAATCAATTAGTTCATTATTTCACTCGTTCAACTACTAGTTCTACCCAAATTAATTGGACTATGAGCAAAAAATTGTTTTAAGTCTGGACTAAATTAGGTGTAGGCTCAACTCACCGTTAAATTGGTTGGATTGATTTCTCTCATCCATTTTTTAAAAACATTGGGTTTGGATATATATGTATTTGGTACTTTATTTTTTCTTATTTGGTTCATTGAAAAGATACTCTTTAACAAGGGCAGATTCAACCTCTATTTTGAGAGTGGGCAAAAAATAATTTTAAAAAATTAAAATGATTATCAAATAATTCAAAAGAGAACCTTATATTAAATTATCAATAATAAATTGAAATATGATTATAAGCTTTTCATTCTATAAAAGATCAAAGCACATCATCAACTATCTTTTAAATTAAAAGTATTTCTTAAAATGAATGCACAATTTCTCATAACAAACCTACAACAAATTCCCACTACGCAGCTGACGGTTACAGATTCTACACTACCTTCTGACAAACACGATCAAGGCATCACGGACGTTAGCTTACAACCACTTCTCCAAAACAACGGTGATCCATACTACTCAAGGAATATCATTCACGCTATAAATACATGTGCAGTAGCATGCAGGAATTACTATATACAACAAACTTATATCTTCCTCTCTCTTCTCTCCGAGGATGAACCTGCTCTCTCCTTCTTACTAATTCTCCTCTTCTACATGGTATCAGCTTGAAACTCCCACCGAGATGTCAGAATCCTCGCTCACTCAGACCGAACAAGGGACATACAACAAGAATGCTTCAGCAAACTTACTATCCCACCCAGCCCTCAAATTTCTCATCGGCAACATGAAATCCGTGACAAATACCACCCTTACCACCAATTATTCACTATGGAGCTCACAAATTCAGAAATTATTCAAAGCAAATGGATTCATTAGCTTCCTCGAAGGTACCACCCATGTCCCTCTAGATACTCTCGACACAAATGGACCGACAATATCAATCATAGTATGTGGAACTAATCGACCAAAATCTGCTCTCTACTCCACCATCTCACCATCTATTCTCCCATATGTTCTCAACCTAGAAACCTCGGATATTTGGACTACTCTAGCAAAAGGTTGCAGTCACAAAATAGATCCAGTCATTCAACTTAAAACGAACTTCACCACATATGCCTTGGCGACAAAACTATGACTCAATATCTAGAGATCAAATCCACTGACGGATCCGTGGATCCAACATGGACACCGAAGACATCATACTTTACACGCTGAACGGACTACCTCCCACATACCAGCCTTCAAAAGCGGATCCGCCGAGATCGAGATCAATCAACGTCGACGATCTTTATTCCCTCCTCTGCAGTGAAGAAATTAACATCACCACGGACCAAGAAAAAGAACTAGCACCATCTATCGCAGCTCTCCATCTCACCCGGCCACGGAAAACCGTAACAATGGCAGAAAGCAATAACAACTCCTCCTCACAAAACAGCCGCTTCAAATCACGACCAAATTCAGTAACTCAGCTTGCCAAATCTGCAACAAACTTGGCCATTCCTCGTGCCTGGCAGGTCGGATACCACAAACTACCCACCCAAAATCACTCGCCCTACAAAGCGATATCTACCTAACTCGGTGGATAGACTGGGCCTCTTCTCACCAGCGACACGGAGACATTACACAACCCAAAGACACCTCGGCAGCAATCCGTTCGGTTGGCAGGACAAAGTGCCCATTCTCCACAGGGAATTCTTCCGACCCTCACCGTAAGCTCCTCCTAAACAAACTCTTTTATGTACCACACTTATCTCACAATCTCCTCTCCAGATCTAATCTTTCCTGATAACAAGCTGTTATATTCGACACTAGCATTTCATATCAAGGATCGAACAACAAACCAACTTCTCCTAAAGGGTCTGACGGCCTCTACTCCATTCCTCATACACCACAGTTCAAGCACTCCATTCGGCAAATCCCTCACACCTATGGCAGCGGCTAGGCCATCCAAATAATGACACCCTTGACTCATCTCCAAACAAAAGCGAGATCAGTCCAACATCCTCCTCGTGCAACACTTGTATCCAGTCAAAAGCCACAAATTAGTTTTGAAAATCTACCTCTAGAACTAAACACCCTTTTGAATTAATTCTCCGATGTATGGGGTCCATCCCCAACTCCATCATTACAAGGATACAAATACTATGTTACGTTCATAGATGACTATTCGAGATTCACTTGGCTGTTTCCATTACAATATAAAACAGTACCATCTAAATTTCAGCAACTACACCAAATGATACAAACACAATTCTCCAAAAATATCAAAATATTCCGATCAGATAATGGCGGCGAATTTCTATCCATTGCATTACAAACCTACTTCATTCATCATGGAATCATTCATCAACGTAGTTGTCCCAATACCCCTGAACAAAATGGAGTCGCCGAAAGGAAACATAGACATATCATTGAACTAACACGGACTCTTTTACAAACGACCCATCTCCCACTACAATTTTGGGCAGAAGCAGCACTCACCGCAGTCCACCTTATCAATCGACTCCCAACAAAAACACTCTCCCTCATATCTCCCTATCAAGCTCTTTACAACAAAAAGCCAACCTATACAAATCTTAAAGTATTTGGCGACTTGCTTTCCTCTCCACCTCCAACGCAAACAATATCACCAAAGGCTCTATGCATCTTTATCGGTTACTCACCACCACAAGGCTACAAATGTTACAACCCGATCTTCCGGTCTCCCGACATGTCATATTTCAAGAGACTCTTTCATCACTTACCAAATCAAACACAAACTCCACCTACACTAACACATATACAAACCCCACCCTCAAAACAACACTACCTTCCCAACATTCTCTCCCATCAATACAGCATCCAATCAATACCACTCCACAAATACCACAACCAATCTCCACCGTCTCAGCCCCACCACTCACATGCAAACACGACTTCAAAGCAGGCCACTGGAAACCTAAAATAATCCTAGATCTTCACCATCACATCCCATAGAACCCACATGTACTGCTCTTCAAACCGTGAATGGGCAGCAATGTCAAGAATTTCTTGCTCTCCAAAACAAGCTACCTGGTCACTTGTCCCACCACCTAACAATCATACAATAATGGGATGCAAGTGGACATATAAAATCAAACTCCACTCAAACGGCTCCATAGCCCGATACAAAGCACGTCTAGTAGCTCAAGGATTCAACAAGAATATGGGATCCATTACACCGAGACATTCAGTCCGGTAGCCAAAATGCCCACCATCCGTTTCCTGCTCACCATAGCACTCCATTCCCACTGGCCGGTTCAACAACTCGACGTATCTAACGCATTCCTCCACGACCCTCTCCATGACACCATCTATATGTCTCAACCCCCCGGTTTTCCCGACTCTCAATTTCCAAATCATGTATGCCTCCTCCGAAAAGCTATCTACGGCCTCAAGCAGTCTCCAAGACAATGGTATTCTACATTTTATCAACTCAAACATCACGGTTTTATCACCAGACTGCACACTCTATTTCTCGTGAGCGAGGACGGATATATCTTCTCCTGCGTAGATGACATACTTATTACAGGAAATAACCCTACGTTATATCTCACATTATTCAACAACTCCAAACTGCCAGAACTCTGAAGGACCTGTCGGTTCTACCTTCCTCGGGATCAAAATACACCACAAGGATGATAAGCTTCTCCTAACTCAAGACTACATCACCGAACTCATACACGGCATGACCTCATGCAAAAGTGCCCCAACACCAACCTCCCATCAAAAGACCACTACTCAACAGCAAAACGAAGCATTCCAGAACCCACAGGAGTATCGCGGTTAGTTGGATCACTTCAATACCTTACAATCACTGCTATCGCTCTAGCCGTGTCGCCTCTGTCAACACATGCATAATCCACTCAATATACATCACCAACTACTCAAGCGCAGTAATACGCTATCTTCGGGAACCACACACAATGGACTCCCAATAACCATTGGGGATTTCACACTCTGATCCTATTCGATTCGATCAGAATCAATCGATCCACCACAGGCTACTGTACCTTCCTCGGCTCCACACTCATTTCATGGAAAGTCCAAAAACAACAAACCGTAGCTCGCTCCTCCACGGAAGCAGAGTACAGGGCCTTAGCAGCAGCAACAACAGACATAATATGGCTTCGCCGCTTAGCTCTCGAACTTGGAATACAAATGAAACATCCTACGCCGCTATACTGCGACAACACCTCGGCCATGGCAATCGCAACAAATCCTATACTACATGCCCGAACGAAACACATAGAAATCGACTATCACTTCGTCCGGGATCACATATCAGCAAATGCAATCCAGATTCGACACATCTCCACGGAAGATCAAGTAGCAGACATTCTAACCAAACCCCTTCCCGCGTCGATTCCTCACCTTACGCAACAACCTCACCATCCAACTTCCGGATCATTCGGTTGAAGGGGGATCATAACAAACCTACAACAAATTCCCACTACGCAGCTGAAGGTTACAGATTCTACACTACCTTCTGACAAACACGATCAAGGCATCACGGACGTTAGCTTACAACCACTTCTCCAAACAACGGTGATCCATACTGCTCAAGGAATATCATTCACGCTATAAATACATGTACAGTAGCATGCAGGAATTAGTGAATATACTACAAACTTATATCTACCTCTCTCGCTTCTCTCTGAGGATGAACCTGCTCTCTCCTTCTTACTAATTCTCTTCTCTTCTACAATTTCAACCATTTTTTTGAAATAAAAAATTGTTCACATGCATTAATTGAAGATAAAGAACATTTCAACGAAAAAAAAATTGAACGCTCAAATCCTCTAAGTTCACTTGAAGCCAAATTTCTAAATCAACAATGAAACATTATTAAACAAATGTCTAGATTCTCAATTCAAAAATATTTACGTGAAACATTACAAATCATAGGAATGTAAATGCCTATAAAAAATATTTATAGATAATCAGGTAACAAAACAAAAGAAAGAGGAAATATAACTACAAAATTATTATATATAAAGATTTTAATTTATTGGTTGCAACGAAATAACAAAAAAAAGAGTTATAATGACATTGTATCATATTTCAGCATATTTTAACAAATTTATTGTATAAATAAATCATAAATGCCCAAAAAATCAATTTTATTAAGAAAATGATTCAAAGATTTAATTTTTTGAAGTATTAAATCATTATATAATATTATCATATATCCATATTATAAAAATGCAATAAGAATAGAAACTATTTAACAGTGAGAACATAATATATTAGTCTTAAAAATATTGGTGAGATCTGATACTGAAAATCATATACATCAAACTTATAATTCACTGTCAATTCAAAAAAATAAAGATAAGATTTTTTAAAGATATGAGAATTATTCATTAGCTTTTTTTTATATGATAATATAGTTGAAATAAAATAAGTCTATAAATCCAAACAAAGCTGCCATAAAAAAAAAGGAGAAGAAATAGTTTAGCTAATTTATTAATTTTTGAGGAATATGAAATAACACTATTTTTTGGACGGAAGATTTCCGATTATCGTAAAAAAAAGGTTATTTAATTGCACTTTTCAGACAGATAAATTAGAAGTTAAGAAAAACATATCTTCTAAATCAAATAAAGAATTATTGGACCAATAAAAATAAAAAAAATCATATACATATTACATTTACACAACTTGGAGCACCCGTAACTTCAATAATTTAGCTCAAAAAAGATCAACAAAGAGCGCTATACTGAAATTAAAATTAAAAAAAGTTTAAACACTAATGCAAAAAGAATGAAGCAAAGAGGTTGATATTTGAAATTAAAGTTCAAAACAAAACAAAAGTGCTACCGAGTTTATGATTGGAGAACCTGTGAGCTTGCGGCTTCTTGGAGTGAGAATGAGAGAGACGAGAGCTAAGAGCTCAGACGGGAGACAATCTTTTTTATTAAAGAAAATTTTATAAAATGGAGGGTGGGCAATTGCCCACCTTGAAAGTATTGTGGGTCTGCCACCCACTGCATTCCTTAATAAAGCCTTGACAACTTCTAGTTGATCTAAGGATTAAAATTGAAGCACTACATGTTTAATATGTAAATCAGATCATCATACCTCTTAAAGTATCGATATAATTTTCAGAAGGGAGATAGAATAGTAGATAAGACACTACCCAGAGATTTCATCCTCATTTGGTGAGGACTTTAGATCTGGTTCCAGGTTTCCTATAGGTGCAAGCCCCTATAGTTAATTACCCCTCCCAATAAGTGAAAGAGAACTTTCGATTAAGGCTAGTCGTTAGATCGCTTAATGCGTAGGGTATAGTAGCAGCATGTAGAGTTTTAAAATCTAGATTATGAAATTTATCATTTTAACTTAAACTGGATGGTTGGGGGAATGATGGGGTGCCCGATCTAGATCCCATGGTTCCTTCATCCGGCGGTCCCGGTCAGTCTACTTAGTTGAGGAGGTAGTCAACGAAGGATCCTCATCGACGGTGGGTTATCGTCAAGAAATCCTTGTAGACCTATAGTGGTGTTAGTGATAAAGTTTCATTTAAGCAGTTTTAGATTGATACTTGACAATTGATTAATTAGAATATGTTTAAAAATTTTAGATCCTGTCAACTCTATTTAACTGTTAACAAAGGATTAGATCTACTTCATCATAATCGGTTTGATATTTCCATTTGATTTATTGGCTTTTAGTTTGTTAACCTCACAGACTAAACCGGGAAGCAACTTTTAGATTGATATTTTGATTTGAGTTAAAAATTTGATTAATTTGCATGCATTTAAAAGCTTTAGAACCTGTCAACTCTGTTTAGCTGCTAACAGAGGATTAGATCTACTTTTGAAACTCTTATTATAGATTTTTAGGTTTTGTTAACAATCATAAAACTAGGAAAACAATGGCGAAGCGTCCTCAGAATTTAAGCATTCAAGATAAGTGCCCATGCAGGAATTTATAGCTTATTTCATCTAACTAATGAAATCATTAATTGTGAAAATTATAGTTATGATGAAATCTTTTGATTTTTGGTTGAAGAAAGCCTTATGATTTTTATAGAATTGGATTTAGTATTGCCTTCTGTTTGCTTGTACAAAAAAGGTGCAGATCCGGTGGCGTAGAAGGCGTTTTGATGCTATAGGTTCAAAGGATAATTTAATTTGTCATTTTAAGAAGAAGATTTACCCCTCAAATTTGATTTTCCCCCTTTGTTTAAATTTGATTTCATCCTCTTATTCAAATTTGATTTTCCTCTTTTATTTGATTTCCTCTTTTTATTCAAATTTGATTTCTCTCTCTTTATTCAAATTTGATTTCCTCTCTTTCTAAGTCTGAAATCGATAAAATTTTGACGACCCTCCAACGTCATTTTGTAGAGTCAGATCAGAATATTTTAGACGCATGCGATGGCAGTGGTGTCTTAATGACACCACACTGTCTTTATCTCGTCCAGTACAGGTCTTCAAACGAAGAAAGTATATACAATATATACTCATTCCCCCTATTTTTCTAAGTCTAGGGTTTAGAAAAAATTTTGACAGCCTCCCAGCATCATCCCCCGTGTTTAGGGCTGCATCAAGATATTTTGGCTTTCGTGCGCCTAAGCGTGGTGTCTTCGCGTAACCTATTATATTTTTATCTCGTCGCGTCCTACTGAGCGTAACGAGTTCTTCACATCTGCAAGAATACATACAATGCAATATATAATTATCTTCTCTTATTTTTTTTTCTAAGTCTGAAATTTAGATAAAATTTCGGCAGTATTTCGTTTAGGGGGAACGACATCTAATAACTGGTTTGCTTTTATTACCTATTAAGTGTAGGAGTGTGTCTTGAGACCTCATATTTTCATCATCGTCGCCTCTTGGCCTTGAGATCTTCAAATCTGAAAATATATATATATATATATATATATATATATATATATATATATATATATATATATATATATATATATATATATATATATATATATATATATATATATATATATATATATATATATTCACATTCATGAATTATATTGATGCCCATCTCTTCGAGTATGTCAAAGCACTTGTGATTTGTTGAACTGCTGCCAAAGCCATATAGTTTGCTTGTAAGCTTCCTGCATGTAACTTCAGCAAGCTTCTGAAACTTCTGCCCAAGTAACATTTGCTTGCATCCCTTTTGGAGAAATTCTAAATTGGAGTGGGCCGACTCTTCAAGAATAAAGCCCGGTAACTCCTCCACAAATTGATAGTCTCTTGTAGAAAGATTAAAGTCATGCTTGAGGTTTGAGATTGCCTTTGCTGAATTGTTCATGAAGGAATATGTGTTAGAGATCTCAATTGGGTCCTTCTCCTCAGATCTCGTAACTTGAATAAGCTCTGAAGCTATATCTTGTGCAGCAATAGTGTCACTTGGAGGAAAAAATATTACATAGGGAGTCCGGATGCGTTCGGAGTTCAATCAAGTCTTTTTTTTTTTTTTTTTTTTATAAAATAAATATGGGAGCGTGTGATTGGACTCGGCATGGTGCGGGTCCGGCTTAATTTTTAAATTAGTCATAATTAAAAATATAATTAGCTAATTAATCTGTTTAAAAAAAAATTAAAAATAGAAATAATTTTAAAAAAAATCAATATGGTGCAGGAACGTCTTCCCTCTCTCTCTCTCTCTCTCTCTCTCTCTCTCTCTCTCGTTATAATAATGGAATTAAAAACTAAAAGGCTGAAACTTTTAAAAATGAAACTCTTTTCAAAATGTTAATATATTATATGATTATTAATATAAAATTAAAATAATTCAAATCAATTAATATATTATATGGATATTTAAATTTATAATTATTAAAAATATTATGTATATATAATATTTTTATTTTATGTTTATCATATATAATATTTTAGGAAAAATTTTAAAATAGACAATTAATCGTAATATAAAATTTTTTTTTTTATGAAAATATATACTCGTTTTTTTATGACGTATATATTCTACGTCCGCTTAATCGACTGGTAAACGGACGACTGGCAAAATTTAAAATTTTTTTTTCCGTGATTTTCGGAATCACGGAGAGAGAGAGAGAGAGAGCCGTTTTATTAATTTTTTTAATTAATATAATTATTTAAAATATTTAAAATATATAATTTAAAAATATTTTTTATAAAATATTTAATAACTAAATATTTATTTATTTAGTTATTAATTTTTTTATTTATATATATAATTAAATATATAATTTAAAAATATTTTTAATTATATAAATATTTAGTTATTTATATATTTATGAAATATTTAGTTATTTATATATTTATTTATTTATTATATATTTATTCCTTTCTTTATTTATTTATTAAAAATTATTTATTTATTTATTTTTTATATTTTATACTTTTTATATTTATTATTATTATTATTATTATGGACTTATATAATATATATATATATATATATATATATATATAAATTAAAATATTTTATAAAAATTATTTTAAATTATATATTTTAAATATTTTAAATTATTTATCTAACTTTAAAATATTTATATAATTTAAATATATAAATAACTAAATATTTTATAAATATATAAATAACTAAATATTTATATAATTTAAATTTTTTTTATTTATTTATTTAGCTAATTATATATTTTAAATAAATAAATATTTTTAAAAAAAAATAACTAATTAAATAAATATATAAATAATTATTTATATTAATATTTTTATTTTATATTATTATTTATATAATTTTAAAATACTAAATAAAATAAATATTTATATAATATATATATATATATATAATAACTAAATATATAATATATATATATATATATATATATATATATATATATATATATATATATACTTTATTTATATAATTTATAAAATATTTATATAATTTATTTATTTTAAAAATTATTTATTTATATATTTTAAATATTTTTAAATTATATATTAACAAAAATTAATAAAAATTATATATTTTAAATAAATATATTAATTAATAAAAAATTTATAAATTTGTATATATAATTAAAAATATTTTTAAATTATATATTTAATTATATATATATATATAAATAAAAAAATTAATAACTAAATAAATAAATATTTAGTTATTAAATATTTTATAAAAAATATTTTTAAATTATATATTTTAAATATTTTAAATAATTATATTAATTAAAAAAATTAATAAAATGGCTCTCTCTCTCTCTCTCTCTCTCTCCGTGATTCCGAAAATCACGGAAAAAAAATTTTAAATTCTGCCAGTCATCCAACTGGCGCGATCATTTTGTCCGTCAAACCACGACTACTATTTTCATAAAAAAAAAATTTATGCCTAAACGTCTAATTTTGATTAACATTGTGACTATTTTAAAAATTTTTTCTAAAATATTATATATGATAAACATAAAATAAAAATATTATATATACATAATATTTTTAATAATTATAAATTTAAATATCCATATAATATATTAATTGATTTGAATTATTTTGATTTCATATTAATAATCATATAATATATTAATATTTTGAAAAGACTTTCATTTTTAAAAATTTCAGCCTTTTAGTTTTTAATTCCATTATTATAATGAGAGAGAGAGAGAGAGAGAGAGAGAGGAAGACGTTCCTGCCCCATGTTAATTTTTTTTTTAATTATTTATATGTAAAGTCAGTCAGACTGGCGACTGAGCTCTGAGTCAGATGAATGACGTGCTATTTTAAATTTTTTTTTATAATTAATTTAATTATATTTTTAATTAGGACTAATTTAAAAATTAAGCCGCAGAGTCCACAAGTAATATTTTCTCTACTTGATGGGAGAGTCCACACGTAATATTTTCTCCACTGAAGATGGCATTAAATGAAGGAAACGTGTGATTGAGGGAAATGAAATTGCAGATTTCTCCATAAATGGCTTGCGTCTATATACCTGCATGCATGCATGCAGCCTTCGATTGAATAGTTGGATGGCACTGTCGGTTCGGTTAATGCAAGGATAGATCTTCCTCCACCACCCTGATTCTCCATAATAATCTCCAAAAGAGATACCTCCCTCATAATTTTCAGATCTCCTTTTGTTTTGCCTGGAAGAGGAGAATCCGGCTAGCGATCGAGATAGAGAGGGCAATTTTTTAAAAATAAGTATCATTAGAATAGTAATTAGTTAATTAAGTATAGTTAAAATAAAATTTAAGAATAGGTATAATCGTTCAATTAGGATACAGCCATGATAATGACGCAAGATAGACGCCACGCCAAAAATAAATGCTATTTAATAGACTTGGTTGTTTTAAATAATTACTATTTTTCAACGTTAAGCGGGAATGAGATTGTCAGATCAAAGATCTAAAGATGTCGCATTCATCGCCATAAATTATTTTTGAAAATAGAATAAGATAAATATTCTTTCGGAATGTGATTTTTTTTATTATTTTTAAATAATTATTTTTTCATTCATTAAAATAATTAACTATTTCAATAGTTTTATAAATATTTATAATTATATCTATATTATAAAATTATTATTATTGTAATTTGTAATTTCTAACATAAAATCTTGAATTTTCTGTAAAATATAATCTAAATATTAATATATTATTTTAACATTTATAATTTAATGATACATGCATACATAAAATATGAGTATGAGAATTGATATGACATGATTAAAATGCACGTATCATTAAATTATAAATGTTAAATTCTAATATATTAATATTTAGATTACATTTTTTATACAAAAAATTCAAGATTTTATATTAGAATTACAAATCACTTTAAATAATAATATTTTATAATATAGATATAATTATAAATATTTATAAAGCTATAAATAAATTATTTCACTCAATTTTAATGAATGAAAAATAATTATTTATTTTCAAATATAATAAAAAATAAATTATATTCCACTAATAATATTTATCTTATTAAAAAGAAATTCAGAAATTTATTTTTCAAAAAATAGAATTTAAATACAGTAAATATGGATCGAACACCGACTTTGGGATCTTAATGGACGATCTTCCAACCGGTTTATCTTGCAACGTTAAAGAATAAATAATTATTTAAATCATTATCGGAGTACCAATTAAGCATTAACACCACGTTATCGACGCGGGCCTCAAATTACCCACTAATTGAGTGATTATACTTATTCTTAAATTTTATTTTTACCCTACTTAATTAACTAATTATTATTCTAATAATACTTATTTTTAAAAAATTGCCGAGAGAGAGAGAGAGATCGCATGCGCACTCGAGAGGGAGGAGGAGTCACGTAAGTTTCTTCATGCATGCAGTTTGCTCCTGACGGTTGAGGGAGACGGAGCCGAGGGCGGAGAGAGAGCCATGCACGAGAGTGAGAAGCGGGAAGATGAGAGTGCGGGCTTCGTCAGTTTCTTTCTTGTGGTTCAGGGAAAATCCCCCTTTGCCGCTGTTTGCGGTTGAAGAAAAGGGAAAGAAGCAAAACAAGCGGCTGAAATGTTTGTAAGATTGTCGTCGGACTCAATAAATGAAGTTGTCCATTGCCAAGGGTTGAGCAGCGGAAACTTTTCTGCTAACGTCACTATTCTGCCGGCCATTCAAAGGAGAGCCAAGACAGATTGAGCCGTGAGATTTTTGGCCTTCGATTGAGGGAGGCTCGGTGCAGCAGAGAGAAAAATCGTGGCTCAGTTTTGACCGAAAGGGAGGATTGCGAGGAATAGAGGGAGAGTTGATCTTCATGCAGATGCGAGGATTGCTTCACTATAGTATGTAGGGCTACAAGCAGGAGAGAGATAGAGAAGAATAACCACTGATGAGAGAGAGAGAGAGAGAGCCATCAGAATTCATGCATGTCATTTTTTTTTTCTAATTCACGCTCCTCTCTTGCGGTTTTGGAAACCGAAGAAGCTAAAGGGCGGGAGCGGTTGAATGCCGACGGGGAAGAGTAAGAGCAACTGTTGTTGGAAGCAATTGAAATGAGAGAGCGGGGGTGGTTTTTTTTTTTTTCGGCTAAGAGGGAACGGTTGAGGAGCGGTTTTAGGTTTTATTTTAAAATTTAAGTTAATTAATATATTAATTATGCTAATTAATATACTAATTAATTATAATCTGAATTTTACAAAGACAAAAATATATAGTTAATATATATCCCTCTTAGATTGTTTTGATATTCAGCAATCGCTGTTTTACGATCATGGTCGAACGCCAACCAGTACCAAAATATGATCGCCGCTGACGCCGATTTTCATAACGTCAATTGAGCAACAGCCTTGTTTAATAGATTTCAACGCCGCCAAATGACGGCCAATTTTGTTGGTCGGATATCGCTCCAGCCCGACTATATGTGTGCCACATCGAGCAATAACGCTTAATCGGTTGATTGTTAGATTTTGTAATATCTATATTCTGATCAATTTCGACGTTCTGAACACGATAACCAAGTCCGTTCATCGATCAAAGGTCGTTTCAACCATTTTGGTGACGCCCAGATTTGAACCCGATACGACGCCGCTCAAGTCCCGAATTGATGTTTGTTTGTTTTGATTTGTGGCACACATATGGAGGTCAACAGATTGTTGCTTCATTCCATCCTGATTGTATGAGGATCACATGAACACTATTCTGTGGTGCCACCATATAGACACTATTATCATTAGTATTATCGTGAGTATGAGCAAATTATATAGTGATGATTCTTAAGAATGTATCAATGAGATTTCAAATGACATCATAAAAATTTCCAGAACACGGATCCACCATTGAACACACTTAAATACAATTAGTAGTAGAAGAATCACCTATGCAACGACAGAACAAAGTGCTAAAAACACAGACTTTAAAGAATACTGCAACAAATGCAGCTCTTACACATCATTGTGGACACTCCTAATTTGATGAATAAGAATATGCATGAAAAGCTTAGTAAAGTAAATGGGGGTTGTTACCAGAGGAACTAGCAGAATCAGCACAGAAAATGATAAGCATATCTCCAACAAAAACCACACCAATTAGAGTAGATATAGGAGAGATTTATGAATAACTTGTTTAGAATATAGGGGTGTTGTGCTCCCAATCTAATCAACCTAAGAAGTTTTTTCCTTGTGTCTTGCCGGGATGCACAGTGAAGCTGTTGATATTTTTGGGGCAAAATTTTTAAAATAGGCACAATGTCAATTATAATTAGGCGTTTAGTCATGAATTTTTTTTTTTTAATAAAATAGGCATAGTCGTTCGTACGACAGACGACTGGTGCCCGGATACCACATCGACGCCGAACAGACGATTGGCAGATTTTTTTTTTATTTGCATATTTTTTAGTAGCTGGGAGAGAGAGAGAGAGTTTTTTTTTATTTGTGTATTTTTTTGGTAGCAGACGGAGAGAGAGAGAGAGAGAGAGAGAGAGAGAGAGAGAGGGAGTGCTCCCACAGATTAAAAAAGAATTTTTTTTTATAAAAAAAACCGAAGGCTCATTTTCATTTAAATAAAAAAATTGAATTAAGATTCATTTGCAATAAAATTTTTTTGAATCTTTTGATGAGAACTATGACACTTAACATGCTTAATAATATATATATATATATATATATATATATATATATATATATATATATATATATATATATATATATATATATATCAATAAAATAGAAATATAATTAAATTTTAATATCAAATATAAATTTGATTAAATTAAATTAAAATAATTAATTATTAAATAAATAATAAATATATAATTGGCATAATCATTATTTATAAATTTCAGTTAAATTAAAACTATAATATCAAAGTTGTTAAAAATTATGAAGATTTATAAATTAAAAAAGAAAGAAAAAGAAAAAAAAGAAATGTCGAAAATAATAATAATAACAAAAATATAAAAAAATAATAATAATTCATCTTTAGTCACCTGAAATATATATGTATTAATAAATAAATAAATAAATAATTTTTAATAAATAAATAAATAACTATATATATGTATAATTTTTAATAAATATATATATATATATAAATAAATAATAATTTTGAATATATATATATATATATAAAATACATATATATTTCACATGACTAAAGATGAATTATTATTTATTTTTTTATATATTTATATTTTTTATATATTATTATTATTATTATTATTTTAAACTTATTTCTTTTTTTCTTTCTTTTTTAATTTATAAATCTTCATAATTTTTAATAACTTTGATATTATAGTTTTAATTTAACTGGAGTTTATAAATAATGATTATTCGAATTATATATTTATTATTTATTTAATAGTTAATTATTTTGATTTGATTTAATATATATATATATATATATATATATATATATATATATATATATATATATATATATATATATTTATTTATTTATTTATTTATTAAACATGTTAGCTCCTATGATTCTCACCAAAAGAATTAAAAATTTTTTATTGCAAGTGAATCTCTATTCAATTTTTTTATTTAAATGAAAATCAGCCCTCTATTTTTTTTATATAAAAAAAATTTTTCTTTTTTAATCTTGAGAGAGCACTTCCTCTCTCTCTCTCTCTCTCTCTCTCTCTCTGCCTCTCTGCCTGCTATCAAAAACAATAAGCAAATAAAAAAAATGCGCTCTCTCTCTCTCTCTCTACCAAAAAAATACGCAAATAAAAATAAAAAAAAATCTGACGATCCATGTCAACGTAAATCACGAAACCAGTCGTCATCGTTAATGACTATATCTATTTTCTTAAAAAAAAAATTTCATATCTAAACATCTAATTATGATTAACATTGTGACTATTTTAAAAATTTTGTCTATTTTTGGTGTAGGCGAATCTGAAATACCCATCCTTATCCCAAACAGCGATGTCATCGAAGTGTTGGATTTTAGACCACTCATGATCCTCATATTCTTTGTTGTAGCATATCTTCTTCACCAATTCCTCTTTGCAACTTATTTTTAGGTAAGTAGCGTTTAATTTGTTGCCGTCTCCATGGCCATCAGTACAAAACCACCCTGGCAGCATGTCGGTATTGAAGTCTTGCCAAAAGATTGATTGCAAATGATGCGTAAGTTCCACCAACTTAATTCCCGGGCAGTTCCATATATATAGTTCTTGAAGTGCTGGAAGTCCGGAGATCCTTTCCAGATTGGGGATGTTTTCAATTTCAAGTAAATTTAAACAAGGGAGGTCGTCCACCACCTTTAAGAGGAGTTCTCCGGTATTATGTATTCTTATTTCTCTCAAAGAAGCTCTTGCATGATGCAGGAGTTCTTCCGGAAATGACTTGAGCTTGGGGCAGTTAAAAATTGCTAAATTCTCCAAACGAGGCATCACAGGTATGGCTTTCCCCAAACCATTCCACTCCTCCCAGTCATTCATTTCTTTAATTGACAATACCTTAATACTTGGAAAGAATACAACATTCTGATATGCTGGCTCCAACGCACCATTCTCTATATTGCTTCTGTTGTTGCCTGAGTAGAATTCTGGGCCGATGCTCTTTATTGATAATGCGCCAATAATCCTAAGTATTTCCAAGCTGGCCAATAATCCTAAGCCATCAAAATGCTTGCAATTGCTGCAACCTATGAAATTCAAACAGAACAGAGATTTATACTGTCCATGTCCCAGCCAACTTGGTAGCTTGCTCCCAGAATAGTTACGAATAAGAAGATCTTGTAGTTGGGGAGGAGGACAGAGTTCCTCGAAAATCTCCTCCATTATATTGTTAACTTGGTTGACTTGCACACAATTCATCGACGCTACATGAGAATAACTTTTTGAGTAACACAGATTGAGTTTTTGAAGGTGTTGCTTGTCTTTGAGAGCAGCACTATTCACATGTGACTTGTCCAACAGCCTTTCCAACTTATATAAACCTATGCGTCTGGTGGCCGGTCCACATTATCCGTTAGTTTAGATTTTTACTTTTATACCATTTTCTAATTAAATTATTTTATTTTGAATGTATACACAAAAATTTAGTGCAAAAAGAAGGTTTAAAGCTTGATTAATAATATTCAATACAAACCTTAGTTCCGTGAGTGTCCCCAGCTCCTTTAGATTAGATGATTCCTGCGCGATGTCCTCCAGCGGTATAATTAAGTCGAGAAACTCTAGCTTTTTCAACCTTCCCAATCCGGGTGGTAGGTAGTCCAAGGAAGAATTGTAAAAATAAAGAGAACCTAAACGATGCAACTTCATTAAGCATGAAGGAAGTTTACAGAGGTTCACACATTCAGAAACATTAAGAAGCCTCAAACTTTTGAGATTTTGGATTGTTTTCGGCAACTTCCTTATAAGAGTCCCTGATAAGTTAAGGTATCTCAGCTGCTTAAGCGCACCAAGGGATTTAGGCAGCGTTGTAACTTCAGTATCTTTGAGCCATAGTATCCTCAGATGACGAAGATGATTGAAGAGGTCGTAGTCAATTTTACAGATGGATTTATCAAAGATCAAAAGAGCCCTCAGCGACACTTGTTCTTGTAGGCTTTTTGGGAGAATCTTCATTGTTTTGTCGCCCCTGCTCATAAAAGAAAGATGTCGTAGCTTCATTGTCCTTTCACTGCAGTTTAAAATATCTTTTTCGTCTGTAGTGACAAGACTCTCATTTTGCTTTAGAAATCGAGAGAACGAGTAGACGAGGTCGTGCA
Organism: Cymbidium sinense; assembly: GCA_021442155.1. Lineage (NCBI taxonomy): Eukaryota > Viridiplantae > Streptophyta > Magnoliopsida > Asparagales > Orchidaceae > Cymbidium > Cymbidium sinense. The sequence goes on from CM038216.1 coordinate 6,512,918, forward strand.
TTGTAAAAGAGGATGCATCAAGATTAATCTTCAGGAGGTTTCTTTGTACTAGTATTCTAAAATGACTTTCTGCAACATCATGCAATGATATACCCATTTCATCTTTGATAAGCCCTTCCTCGATCCAAAGGTTTTTAGCACTCTTAACACTAAAATATCTGTCGTTAGGAAACAAGGAACAATACAAGAAGCATTGCTTGATATTCGTAAGCAGGTGTTGATAGCTTAGGTATAATGCAGAGTGGATATCTTTAGGAAGCCCATTCACCTCCCACACGCTGCTCTTGAGAACCAACTCCCATGCTTCTCTTGTTCTGTTCTCCGCAGATAACATTCCTCCTATGACATCGATCGCTAGCGGCAGTCTATCACATTTTTTCACCAGCTCTAGGCCGATATCTTTGAGGTTCCATGCATCATCGTTTGCTTTCTGTTGCTCCCAAACAGGGAAAGTTGACTTGCAGAGCAGCGACCATCCATCTTCCAGAGACAATGGCTGCACCTCATGGGAGTGGATTGCCATCATCTGATCTGCAACCTCATTGTTTCTTGTGGTCACGAGCACCCTGCTCCCTTCTGCAGCGCCGCTCTTTAGCAAGCTTCTCAGCACGCCCTTCCACACCCTCTCAGTTTCCCACACGTCATCCAACGCCATAAATAACCTTTTGCCTTCCACAATATTCTTAACCTTCTCACTGAGCAAGTTTAAATTGTGTGATATCATCTCCACCAGCAGACGTTATGATGCTCCTCAATATATCAATTTCATCGTAATTCTGGGATACGATCCACGATCTTTACTTCAAAGCTGTTTTGATCACGTGATCATCAAATACCAATTTGGCCAGGGTGGTTTTGCCAATCCCTCCCATTCCAACGATAGCAAATACAAGAGGGTTGTCACGGTCATCCTCTTTGGTCAACGACTCGACCAAGCGCCTAGCATCATCATGTATACTGTTGCCCACTATATCTGAACGGATCAGTCCAGAAGGCGTCATCTGAGCGGTTAGCTGGTTCTGTGTTATTTTTTTTTGTTGCAAAGATTCTCATGCTGTAATATAGGTATCTGCTTCATGATTTCATCCTCCAACTTTTTATTAAGCTTTTGAATCTGGACGTCAATCCTATGATTGGATGCAGCCATCGTGATGCAAGACAGGATAGGGAAATTGCAGCTTACCTTTGTAGACGAAGAACTCGACTCGTCGCCTCCACTGCTTGAGCTTTCAGAATCATCGACTTTGAGGGCGAAGTATTCTTCGAGCAGATCCTCGATGTCGTACATGACATCCATGATTTGGTTGAGCCATCGATTCGTGGAAGCATCCTCGATGCTCTTCTTCTCAGCGTCTTGGAGATAGCACTGAAGATTTTCGAGGGTGCCCTGAAGCTTCTTCACATCTTCGGCCAACCCTAACAGGCTTGCTAACTCCTCCTTCGCCATTTTGAACAACGTCACAATAAGCTTGGAAACCAGGAAGTGTGCCATGTCGAGCGTTAGAGCCGATCTAATTGCTTTGATTAGCTGATCAGAACGATTGCAATTAACTCTCCCACAAGGCACTAAGGGAGATTCAGCTTCCTGCAAATAGGTATGGCATTTTAATGGAAGAGATTAGATCTAGAAGCCACTGACTGACTACTGAAGTCGTTCGGCCTGTTGGAAAGAAACTTCTCTCATCCTGCAAATAGCTATGGCATACAAGGCGTACGTGTGTATATATATATATATATATCATTGTAATATTCTTTTTAAAATTTTCAGAGATTTACATACTTATCACAAAATTCTTATATATTTATATATCTAATACATAAATTTTAATTTTTATATAACATACTAATCTTCAATATCTAATACATAAATATCTAACTTTAGGCATTAGATATGTAAATATATAAGAATTGTGTGGTATGTACATAAATCTCTCTAAAATTTAATGAATTATTCAATTTTATTAAATCATATAAACAATTTTTGGATGTGTTGATTTCATGTATCTATCGTTAATCATTATTATTTTTTAATCCAAACAGAAATTGCATTTTTGTCATGAATAAATATAACATATTTCAAAATAGATTTGTTTTTGAGGCAGAGAAGAACATAAGTATAATCTGGATCAGTCAAATTAAAAAAACATAAATCAAGTAATACATAGATTCATGTGAGAATTTTTTTGAGTAAAAAAAATGAATAGATGAAAGAAATTTACTACATCGAAGTTATAAGTTAGCAGTGATGATTCACGTAATAAAATATCATAAAAAATCTTATATATATATATATATATATATATATATATATATATATATATATATATATATATATATATACTATATCTATGGGCATCTCATAATTTAAGTTGCATGATATATCATAAATTTTTTGATCAAAGTACAATAGAGTTCCAATCAAAAACTCTAATAAAGAGATTAGGATTAGTCCAATAATAAAAATGATTTTAGAGAGATCAAAATCAGTGAAAAAAGGATTAAAATTTTTGTCGAACTTTGCCATCTTCAGCTCACTCAAGTTCCTACTTCTTAAGCTATAGGATAGAGACATAGAACCACCAGTAATTATTAACAATTTGTTAATGTGTAATATAACGCTCGAACCTTGGAATTATTGAAGCTCCGTGATTATTTTTTTTATTTTGAAATTTTAATCAAGAGTTGATCTCCAGAATTATTTTATACAAATAAATTTTATTTTCACATTCAGTATATGAGGTTGTTATATTTTCTTATTGGTAGTAAGGAGAGTAATAGCGAGGTCAATAATAAATTGCCGTCTCTTGTCAATAGTGGTAAACGTAGACCTCTTTTCTCAATCCTGTGCTGAAAAATCACATCCAATAGAGAGAAAAAATCGATTCCACATAGCCAATTTTGTTTATTTTTTAATGATGGATATCGATGCATGCATTTAATAAAGGCCAAACTCAAATTTAAAGTTTTAATAATATATTTTAAAGTAATATTATTCATATATATTCCAATTTAACAGTTTAGCTTTTCTTGACTGAGAAGTCAGTTCTAGAGGCCAAACAAGGGCCAAATCAGATTTAGTTTTCAATATGAGTAAATTTATATTTTAAAGTGAAAATGACTAATTTAATATTTTATATAATAGAAATTATAAAATTAAGGAAAAGGGTGGGGGGTAATTGTCTACCTTGAACTATATCTGAGTCCGTCCCCAGGCCAAATAATTTTTTTTTTTTAAAAAGAAAATGTATTGTTGTTGTACTGGGAAGACTAGCCTGTAATTAGGGTTATCAAAAAAGCTCATTATTCACGAACAGCTCGTTATTCGTGAACAGTTGTTCATGAATAACTTCGTTGTCAACTGTTAAATTTTAAATCTTTTTGATTTGTTAGTTGCTAGCGGACAAATAAATACTTAAAGCTCGATTTATAAATGAACGAGCATGAACAATCCTTTATTATCGATGGTTTATTTACTTCGAAATAAAATAATAATATTATTATTATTATTATTATTTATATTTTTATATTATTTTATTATTATTATTATATTTTTATATTATTATTATTATTATTATTATTATATTTTATATTATTATAATATTATTATATTATTATATTATTGAAATAAAGAAAAATGCAACTCTTAAAAGTTTTCACTCCCATTGATGGAATTATAAGGATGCATGGCAGCATGAGGACATTGCTATCAGTATTATTTCTACCTCTATGAATTCTCTTATCTCTCTCAATGGAGCAGGATCACATGCTCACACTTCTAAAATGAAATCAATTCGAGTATTCTTGAATCGAGGGTGAAATCCTTCAGTTTAGCTTATAGTTAAAGATTTTGAAAAGTAGATTGAACACTAAATTAAAAGATAGAGTGATTCAACTATCAATAAGTCAACTAGGATTTAATTGATCATAATTGAATTGAATGATACAATAAATATTAAAATTATTTTAATTTATTTAAAATTATAATAATGATGTAATCATGCAATATTGATATTTTTACTAATTCAATATATAATATTCTAATTCAGGATACGTTAATCTTAAAAAATTATAATATAATTTTAAATTATTAAAATTTTGAGATATTATATATATATATATATATATATATATATATATATATATATATATATATATATATATATATATATATATATATATATTATATGAAAAAATCAATTACGGTAGAATAAACTTTCACGTCTTAACTTTGTATGGAAATCCAACACTTGATTAAAGAAAGCTTTAAAATGTGAAAAAACCCGAAATAGGGAAAAAATCGGATCTGGCACTAAAAATCTTTATATATCAACTTTGAGTATAAAGTTTGAATCTTCCCGATAGCGTGATTACAAGGTTATATGTTAGAAATCCTGATAATGAGAATTACATATTCTGATACTGTGATAGTAGTTGGGATATGCGTCTTTTTTGTAGCGATAAAGGCGGCGATAATACGTCGATGACGGTGATGTGAACTTGACTTATAGTTCTCCGCTTTCTTAAGTTCACTCTTTCTTCTATGTACATCCCCATTCATTGTAATCATTCATATATTCTTTTTAAAATTTAATGAATTATTCAATTTTATTAAATCATATAAACAATTATATATATATATATATATATATATATATATATATATATATATATATATATATATATATATATATATATATATATATGATTACTATAAAAATATAATTAGCAAAATAGGCATAGTCGTCCGTCAAACGGACGACTGGCGTCGACGTGTTTTCTTTTTTTTTTGTGGTTTGTAACGGCGGGGAGAGAGAGGAGATTTTATTTTTTTAATTTTTTTAAATAATATAATTATTTAAAGTATATAATTAGTTAAATAAATATTTATTTCTTTAAAATATATAATTAGTTAAATAAATAAATAAATAATTGTAAATTATATAAATATTTAGTTATTTATATATTTATAAAATATTTAGTTATATATATATATATATATATATATATATATATATATATATATATATATATATTATATATATTTATTCATTTCTTTATTTATTTATTAAAATTTATTTATTTTTTATATTTTTTATTTTTTATATTTTTTGTTATTATTATTATTAAAGACTTATATTAATAAATAAAAATATATATATATATATATATAAAATTAAATATTCTATAAAATTATTTTTAAATTATTTATATAACTTAAAATATTTATATATAATTTAAACATATAAATAACTAAATAAATTTATAAATATAAATATATATATAATTACTTTATTTATATGGTTTATAAAATATTTATATAATTTATTCTTTTCTTTATTTATTTATTTATATATTTTAAATATTTTTTATATTATATATTAACAAAATTAATAAAAAAATATATTATACATAATTATATTAATTTAAAAAAATATTAAATAAATTTATAAATTTATATATATAATTAAAATATTTTTAAATTATATATTTAATTATATATAAATAAAAAAATTAATAACTAAATATATAAATATTTGGTTATTAAATATTTTATAAAAATATTTTTAAATTATATACTTTTAAATATATTATTTAAAATTAATAAAAAAAATCTCTCTCTCTCTCTCTCTCTCTCTCTCTCTCTCTCTCTCTCTCTCTCCCCCCTTTCTCTCCCATAGTTACAAACCACAAAAAAAAAAAAAAAAAAAAAAAAGTAGGGGCGCCGTGTTTGACGGACGACTGGCACCGACGTGAAAAGCGTCGTCGTCGTCATTGATTATCTTTCTTTAATTATATTTTTTTTTCTAAATAATTAATTAATATCAATATTAGCTATTTTAAAATAATAATCCCCTTGAGGAGGGGCCGTGGGCTAATTTTCTTTATTTTTATTTATTTTGACGTGAGTGACTTAGAGAGAGAGAGAGAGAGAGAGAGAGAGGCAAAGACTTTTTATTTTTATATTTTATTTATGAAGAATATAAATAATTTTTTTTTAATGAGAAATGTGAAGAATTTTTTTATATTAGTAATATGAATAGTTTTTTTTATTATGAGTAATGTGAAGAGTTTTTTTTTCTCCTTTTTTAAAGAGGTATATGAAGAGGTTTTTTTATTTTAAATGAGGAATATAAAATGGGTTTTTTTTTTAAAATTTAAGATGAAAAGTGTTTTTAATGATAAATGTCAAGAATTTTTTATTTAAAATATGAATAACTTTTTCTTTTCTTTTTTAAGGAAGTTGAAAAGTTTTAATTTTTTTTATTTTTTAATGAGGTATATGAAGAGTTTTTTTTAATTATTATTTTATTTTTTAAAAGAATTTGAAGAGTCATTTTTTTCTAATATAAATACCCCCAAAAAAGTAAGAGAAAACTCGCTCCTTCCTCGTTGGATCGATCGGGTTTGGAGGTGATAAAGGCGTAGTTAAATGCTGACTCAGGTTTTCTCGAGAAGTCAATGTCGTGACCTGGGTTTGGAAGCAATCAGACATGGTTCATCTGACAGATTTTCTCTCGAAGAGGCGTCAAGCTCTGGATTAGTTTTGGATGATCAAGACTAGTTCATGGAGGCTCGATTTTCTCTCGAGAGAGGTGTTCTTGTTCTCGTCGGAGGGTTTGAAGCGTCAGGCGTTCATCTTCTGAGGCTCAGTTTTCCTCGAAGAGTTAAGCGTGTCATGGGACTAACGGGTTTGGGCGATCAGGCCAAGTTCATCTGGCGAGCTCGGTTTTCCCTGAGAGCGCTTTCGTCGGTTGGCCGGGTTTGGAGGCGATGGGACTTAGTTCATCTGGCGATCTCAGGTTTTCCACGAGATCGTCGATTGTCCTCGTCGGGCCGACGGGTTTGGAGATCAAGGCATGGTTTATCTGGAGGCTCCTTTTCTCTCTGAGGCGTTAAGCGTCATCAGAGAGGTTTGGAGGTGATTAGGCCATGGTTTATATGGCTGGTTTTCCCTCGAGAGGCATCGTATCCTCGTCGGTGGGGTTTGGAGATAAAGGCCCGTAGTAAAATTTTCTTAAAACTCCAATAGATGGTTCAATAGTTGACAATAGGACTATCTGATGTAATGTATCAGCAATGATACTTTGATAATATTCTAGAAGAAATTTCATTTACTAAATGATTTGGTGGCTATTCCTCATAAAGATGCATAAGCTTATCCTCCTCGTCATTACTTACATCCCAGAGCTTTTGCCTTTTGAGATTGTCATGTACTTTACTTTCGAGGCTTTCTCTTGAGATTTTGATGTACTTGTACTTTCACGAGATTTTTTTTACTCTAAGGTTTTAATGTACTTGTACCTTTTGAGGCTTTTTTCTTTTGAGATTAGATTTTTTTGTATACGGGGCTTTACTCTTGAGATTTTGATATATCTGTACCTTCTAAGATTTTCGCCTACTGAGATTTTTGATGTACCTGTACCTTTTGAGGTTTTCAATTTATCTATACCTTCTGAAGCTTTTAATATACATGTATCTTCTGAGGCTTTTGTCTTCTGAGATTTTTGATATACATGTACCTTTTGAGGCTTTTGTCTTCTAAGATTTTTGATAAGTGGAGATCTTGTCAACCACTTGCTCTCTTAGAGTCTTTCTAGTGAGGATCTTGCCCACTGCTAGCTTCCCATTGAGGCTTCCTCAGGAGCGTGCCTTCCAGGGATTATCAGTGAAGATTTTGTCTACCACTTGCCTTCTTGAGGTCTTGTTAGTGAGTAACTTATTCAGTATCAGCTTCCCATATAGGCCTCCTCATGGGTATGGGTTTAATTGGTCAAAGGAAGATTTCATTGATAATAAAAACTTCTTTTAGAAAATAAAATCTTATAAACTTTTCAATAGAGTAAAGAAGAAACTTAACTTTCTTTAGTCACTTGCCTTAGTGAGATCTTTCCTTAGATAAGTATTTGTGATATTTCTTACTCAATAACTCCAACAATATATTTACCATGATTCCTCTGATCTCCTTTTTGATAATCTGTTCGTTGTTCTAACAAGTAGCGTCCTAGATGTCATTGTCGTATTAAACGTTCAATTTCTTCCTTTAGATGAACACAGCTTTCAGTTGAATGCCCTTTCAAACGATGAAAGTGACAATATTGTGATTGATTTCCGCCATTTTGGATTTCTCAATGGGTTTGACCATTTGAGATATTCAGAATTTTGAATCTCAATTATGATATCAGTTCTAGATGTATTTAATGGAGTATATCTAAAAGTATCTTATTGTCATCGATCTTTTGAATATTTTTTTTGTTTTGGGATACTATTATAAGATCTTCTGATGCGTACTTACGCTTAGAGTTATTCTCAAATTGTCTTCTATGAGCTGTAATAGTTTCATCAGTAGTAATTTGTGCCTCTACTCGATGAATAAGATTAGTGTATGATCATACTGTATCTTGCATTAATGAAGAGTAGAAAAGCCTGGGTCGAAGACCTCCAAAGAAGATGCCTCGGAGTAGCTCTAGATCTACTCCTGGAATTTGATGAGCTTCTGAAGAGAATCTTTGAAAGTATTCTTTGAGGGTTTCTCCTTCATTTTGGCGAATTCCAGAAAGATGAGAAGAGTCTTTGATGATTCTTTGATTTGAGATAAATTGTTCGACAAAGAGTTTAACTAAATGAGCAAAGTTGAGAATGGTCCCTTGGGGGAGGGAATTAAACCACATACAAGCTTGCCCTTTAAGATTGATAGAAAAAACTTGGCAGAGCAAAGTATTTAGGGCTTGTTGAATATGCATAATAGTTCTATAATGATCGATGTGCTCATAAGGATCAGAGGATCCATCATAAGGTTCAATGTTAGGTAGTTTAAACCCCACCGGAATCGGTTGTTGAAGAACCATATCATGCAAAAGAGAAGATTCTTGAATACTATGATGAGGGATGAACTATTTATCTCCTAACAAAATTTCATCTCGAACAAGGCATTGTATTTCATCTCGAATAACTTCACGAGTTATTTTTATGAAACGGTGGTGATTCAATCCCATCAAAGAGGTAGAGGGATTCAATGTTGGTCGAGCAATACGAGTAGGAGGAGTTGAGCTGACAGTATAGTCATGATCCATATCAGGATGATGTACGAGAGGAATTCTCACATAATCATGAGGGGGTTCTTCATTAACTCTATCATGTTGTTGATATGGTCGATTTCCTCAAGTTTGTGGTAGCATTCTCGATTGTTCATCTCCTAATAAGACCTAAAGGATCTGAGCTGGATGTTCCTCCATTCTCGCATGCGCTCCTCAAAAGTATGAAGTGCTTCACATGGTTGGTGGTTTTGATCTTGTTGAGAAACTTAGTTATCTGACATGATAATGTAATGTAAATCTCTTACCCACAAATGACGTCAAACTATTGGGTGCCAGAAAACTAGTTGCGGCAGAATAAACCTTCACACCTTAGCTTTGTATGAAAATCCAACATGCATGCATATAATTGAAAGGAGAATAAGAAACTCTCAAATTTTTATATGGTAAAATCTCAGAAAGAGGGGAAAAAATCACGAGGCCTCGCTCAGTAAAGATGTTTCACTATATATCAACTTTAGAGTACAAAGTTTGAATCTTCCCAATAGGGGATTACAAGGTTGTATGTGAGAAATTCTGATAATGAGAATTCCAAAATCAGGTTACAACAGCTATGTAGTAGTAGTTGTGATGTAACGGTTATTGGTAGCAGTCGACAACAACAATAAGCTGCGATCGGTGACAATGGCGGTGATGATGGACTTCAAACTTTTAGTTTTCTCCCAGCTTTCTTCCAAGTTCACTTCTAGCTCATTCCTCCCTTCATGACAAGAATGGAGTCCTATTTATAGGATTTTGAGAGGGTATTTAGGTCATTATTGTCAAAATCTCAAAACACTTCATCGGACGGTTCATATCAATTCATTTTATCATAGATAATTTTTTGGTGATTTGACCATCCAAATGATCTTCGATTTGAGTGATCTTAGAGTCATTGGATTTGTCTCGTCGAGCCGCTCGATTCGACTACAAGCACATCAAATTTGGAAGTTACTTGTTTTAACTTGAAATCTATGCTTGATTTATAAATTTTAGAGGGATATATCAATGCTTTATATATATATATAAATGTCATCTAATATATATTTGAAGTCATCTAATCATAATCAAAATGTCAAAATTTGATCAATATCAAAATTATTGAACGGGATGATTTTCAAATGATTTTCAAATTTGATTTGGTTCATCATTTCTTCAATTCAACCGTCAATTCTGTGTTTTTGGAGCTAAACTAAATGGTTGGAGGACCAATTCATGATGTAATCGTTCAAATTAACTATTCTGATTTGATTTTTAAAATCATGTATAAGTCTATATTTAAGCTCATAAGTACCTCTCCAGTCCTTAGCAATGTTTGCAAGGAACATAACTCCTCTTCGCTAAGCCTTTGAAACCTTTATAAGAACATTTGAGAATGTCTCCACTATATAATTAAAATTAACAAATTATATTTTTTTCATAAGTTACCAAAAAATATTTAATTCACACAACCACACTGTCGAGAGACTCCATGCCTATTCACATCATCAGGATGATGATGCCATACATGCAAGTATGACATTACTTGAGCAAGCTCATCTATACTTAGGGATGCTCCTTACATATCATAACTATCATTATTTAAGTTCTCCCTCTATCAACAATATCTAAATTAAGTTATCTCATTTGATTTGGTAATTGAATCAAAGGTATGTTGTTGAAATCTTCTCAATTTATAATATCTACAAAATACAACCTTAGATGATCTAATGCCTTCATAAATATGATTACTATCAAAAGGGTACAAAGCTTTTTTTAAGGTAGGGCTTATTAAAATTTTGAGAAGGTTTTTGGTTTAAAATTTGTGGCCATTATTAAATGGTGTCAATAAGTTACTATTATTGTATTAAAATATTTGATAATCAGTATTACTATTATTCATGATGTGTTGGAATTCAGATGATGCATTTTTAAGACCGAATGACACAACATTCCATTCATAATGCCCAAAAGGTACAGTAAAGGCTATTTTATAGCAATCGGATTCATTAATCTGGATCTGCCAATAGTCAGATTTCAAATCAAATTTAGAAAAAAATTTTGCATTATGAAGCTTATTAAGAAGATCTCTTTTATTAGGAAGAGGGTACATAACCTACTTAGGAAATTCATTAAGTGGCTTGTAATTTATTACAAGTCTAGATTTTCCTCTTTTATTTTCTGTAGCATTTATAACATAAAATGCGGTGCAGCTCTAGGGAGAATAAGATTGCCAGATTATTATTTTTGGATAATAATTTGGCAATCTCGGCTTTGCATAAAGAAAGATAATGCTCATTCATTTAACAAGGACGAGCTTTAGTGGAAATATCCCGTTCATTGAAATTATCAATGTATAGAAGTGCCACTGAATGAATTTTTCTATCCCATAACGCAATTAGGTTTTCACCGCAAACATCCTTTTGGAAATCTTGTAAAAAAAATTGAATTTTATTTTTTATTTGAGGAGAAGAAATTTTTTATTTAATAGTTAAATCAAGAATTTCTTCTTTCAAATAATTTAAATGCATTGACTTATTATTAAATCTATTCATTTCATTTATAATGATTTTCTTGGGGTTGGTTATAAAACGGAATGTAATCTCTTTATTCTAGATTTCACTTTGAATTTTAGTATCATCAATCCTTGTTATGGGCATAATTTTAAGCAGAAAAAGAGTTCCCAAAATAATATTGAGTTAAATTTTTAACTAAAGCAAAAGGCATTTGAAGACAAATATCATTTTGGCAAATAACAACGGATTATAATTTGTAGTTGATTTATAAAGACTCACCATTAGAAGCTTTAAGCCTCTGAGTGGGTTTTTAAAAATATTTTGAAGGAACGAGTCATTCTTGCATGAAATTTAAGTCTGCTCCACTGTCAACCAGGGTAGTTAAATTAGGTAAAATAAATTCTTTAGTAATAATTAATTGAATAGAGATGTACCATTTTTAGTATATCGTTTTTTGTATACAATGTAAGAATTCTGGTTTTTGACTAGAAGAGGCTTTAGGATCATTGTTAGAATGTACTGTCTTTTGGTTTAATTCTAAATCCATAAGGCTTCTATTCATATGATCTGGTTCAACCTTAATCTATTGAACTACTTATTGCAGTTGTTTTAACTCAGATTTAATATCAGTTAAAGAAAATGCTGTAGATAATGAACTGAGAGATCTTATTTTGTAATTCATTAAGACTAAAATTCATTTCTGAAGGAGTGGGAGATCTATTTTCTCTTACTTGTGATAAATATCATTTCGATTTAATTGAAGTGCTTCAATCGATGGTTCATCTACAGATGTAGGAAAACCTGTAGATCTAGCTCTTTCCAAAGTTTTGGAACGAAAAGAAACTCTCAGAATGGTTATAGATCTTCGAGGATTAAATCTAACTTCAACATCACCGTCAGATATTTGTATAATCTGATCGATGTCTTGATCAATGGAGGATCTTAGTGTGATCGCAGAGGGTATTGTCCATGAGTTAGGAAATATCACCTCATTCCATTTAATAACTTTGTTAGTTGCTATATGAGAAGCTAACAAATTTGTTTTTATTAAGGTCGTTAGATCGGATGGTTAAACAACCTTTTTAACTCTAGGGTTTAAGGTATTAAAAACCCTAAAGTGAATTCTGAAAATCAATGCAATAGTTTCAGATCTAGGAAGAAAATCACACCCATGAAGTTGTAATTGCAACTTAACAGCTTCAAATAAATTTATATCGGATAAATATAAGCTTAAATGAGGAAATGCATTAAAATAAATTGGTCCGTGACAAAGACTAGTTTCAATGACGCCCATAAGGGATTGAGCCCAATGAAGGCATCTACCGTCACGTAGGCAAGCAAGGATAGAGGCATTTAATCCCTTTAAACTTAAGGGTTTAAATGCTATTTGAATCATTCCAATATGAATGTACTTAAAGTTTTGCATATATCAATTTGTTCTTGAGATCTTCTACCATTTTCATTTTAAAAAACTCCAATTAATAAATAAAGATTTATTAATTAGATAATTTCTTCTAATCATAAGATTAGAAGTTGGCTCAGAAAAATAGGAAGCCATAACAAGGAAGGGGGGAAGAAGATAGTAGAAGATGAAATGTAAAGATAGATCATATGATTTGAATCTATAATAAAATAGGTTCAGTAAACCAAGGAACATCTAGAATATTTAACGAAACTAGGACTTACGACTTGGAATATTACACTTGGGATAGACTCTTTTAATTAATTAGTCTTTCAGAAATAATTTATGCTTAAATGGTGGAACTAGATTAGTACTGATAGTTTAACAAAGACTAGTTTTGAGTCCTTATCTTTTAGCATAATGACCCATACGATCACATTTATTGTATTTGATCTCTTATTTACCTTTAGGTTTACCATTATTGCTACCACTACATTAAAGTTAGTGCCACTTTACAGCTCTAAAATGACACACTATCCTGCACATAAATAGCTATGACATATAAGGCATACGTATACATATATGTACGTACGTCTCCATTCATTGTAATCATTCATATATTCTTTTTAAAATTTAATGAATTATTGAATTTTATTAAATCATATAAACGATTTTTGGATGTGTTGATTTCATGTATCTATCGTTAATCATTATTTTTTTAAATCCAAACAGAAATTGCATTTTGTGATGAATAAGTATAACATATTTCAAAATAGATTTGTGAGAGAAGAACATAAGTATAATGCGGATGTCAAATTAAAAAAACATAAATCAAGTAATACATAGATTCATGTGAGAATATTTAGATGAGTAAAAATAATGAATAGATGAAAGAAATTTACTACATCGAAGTTATAAGTTAGCAGGGATGATTCACATAATAAAATATCATAAAAATATGATATTGATACATCCTCAAAATTAATGATCAACGCGAAGGCATTTTTAATGCTTCGATCTAATCACCGATTTGGCAAACTTGAGTCAAGCGTCGATGAGGCGAACATAACAACATCAGCATAGTCGATCAAATCCGAATCGACTCGGATCAAATGGAGCATGAAAATATCTTGATCCGTTTAATGGTCACCAAAGCGACATATTTATAGTTAGATCAAGGCGGATCCAAGCGAATCCAAGATCACCCAATTCCGATCATTAAGGCACCGGATCATCAAAATACGTCGATCGGGGGGGATGCAGCGTCCAGATGGAGTGGTTAGAGTTTTCCACAATTTACAAGGCACACTCCCAAAATCTATAAATAGAGCTTCATTCTCATCTTAGAGGGGGGCCAGAAATGGATTTGAAGACCGAGAGCTCGAGAACCACCGGTCGACCTTGGCGACGATCTATCACCAGTGCCACCACCAGTGGTGCACGAAGATCGAGCTTCGCCCAGGAGATGGCCCCAGGGGACTAGAAAGACCGTTGCGCTCCTTTCTCCGAAGATCGAGGTTGCTCCCGGAAGATCGGTTCTGCGCTTTTGGGAAACTTCTCCCTTGGGTTGGAGTTGACGATGTTATATTTTCTATACTGGAATATTGTTTAGCTCTGTAAATATTCTCAGAACGAGAAGCAAGGACACATCTTTGAACATAGTGAAAGTTCTCTGGTGGGTCGTGGTTTTCCTTGGTTTTCCACATATAACCCTGTGTTCATATCCCACTGCTTGTGTATAATTTTTGGGCTATGGCGAAGATCTAGCATCTAGGAATAAAATTCTCTAACGCATGGTTTAGTCTGTGGGAAAATAGTTCCCCATTGCTATATCTCCAATATGGTTGGTAAGCGGGGTTTTGCTCCAAGCTCCTCATTCTCGGGATCAGGGCGTCTCAACACTTCTCTACACATGGACTTACGTCCCCGGTGAGGTCAGTCGGGCCCCTCTTTGGAAGATCACATTCAAGGATGGAGGATTCCCAGAATGAAATTCTTGACTCTGCGAGAGGCAGGCAAAATGTTCCAACCGCTGGAAGAGCCACGAGGTTCCGACCCTCGGCATAATCAGTTTTCTTCACGAGAATGATTGCAGGAATCTGGGATCGAGTAGAGAACCCTTGGCACCACATCCAGATCTTTGAACACGGATACCGATTCTACTCACCCACGAATGGCTCCTTATCGGTGAAACTCCACGTCACCTCTGCGATGAACTACGGCGGGTGCGGGAAGAGTTCGAATGATCCATTCTCCTCTTCCAAAACTCATCCCGAGATCATCTCCGATTAGGCGACATTCAAGCTTCCGGCATGGACCCCGATAGCCGATCCGTCGAGCATCGATCACTTTTGAGCGATCATGCATTCATTGACTCTCTCTTGTGTGTATTCCAGGCTCTCAAAGGGAGGCTTACTTGGTTATTCGCTGTTAAGGGGTCCGTCAGATCATTTGGAGAGCTTCCTTGATTTTTTAGAGCATTTCACGGCGAACAAAGAAATCATCGAGATTCATCACATCTCTCATCGCGAGCGATGGAGAGTCCCTCAAAATACTTCGAGGTTCTCCTCGAGCGGCAGTCTGGGAGTAGATCCAGAACTTTTGAGGGGCGTGCTTCTTGGAGGACTCCGGGATACTTATTCATCATTAATGCGGAGCGGTCCATTCTATCGCGACTGGTCCAGAATAGAGCACAAATCTCGGCAAGCTATCGGTGCTCATCGACCAGTTTGAACCACGCGACAAGCGGAAGAAGGTTCCCAAAGGTGATGTTCAAACATCTCGAGAAAAAAGAAGAGAAGCAACCTCCCCAAAACCTCCTCGGCGACCTCGGATGACTCGAGAGGAAATATCTGACTCTCAACCGTCATGCGAACATCCCTGGCTATTCGGGAAGAGGATAGTCTCAAGTGGCGACCTTTAAAGCGGGTGGAAATCAAGAGAATTACTTTCGCGGGCACTGCGAAGAGTGCCACCAGGAAGGAGGAGATTGAAAGACTATCCGGGGGATCTAGGCCGTTTTATACAAAACCAACCAGCTCGTCAAAATCTTTCTTTGAGCAACTCGGAGGAATGGGTGGAGATAGAAACAATTGCGGGAGGGCGGTGTTATCAGCCAAATATTCATTGCCAAAAGAGCGAAGAAGTCTCGGGTTGACCATTCTATCACCTTTGATGATTTAGATTTAGAGGGCTTAGCATCCCACATCAAGATCCCGTCATGCGGTGGTGATCCATGCTTCAATATTAAAGGATATTGATCGACAATGGGAGTTGGTTGATGTTCTTTTTTACTCCACTTTCCTTAGCATGGGTATAGAAGAAGCTTCAACAGCGGTGTATGGATTTGATAATCGGTATTAGTGGAAGGGACAATCGATCTTCAAACTCTTGGAGAATTTCCCGACGCAACCCACTTGATTTATTGTAGTCAAGTGCAGTCGCGTACAATGCAATATTTGGAGACCTCTCCGGTCTATACCGGTGCGGTCACATGCCTCACCTCAGATGAAATTCCCAACACCGGTGGCATCGGCGTGGTAAGAATCGCGAATCTTATATCAAACAAACCATTTCGACCGGTAACCCTCAACATCGAGAACTACGAGATGAGGATGCCTCGAAGGCTTCTCCGGTTGAAGATGTAATTTGTCTTCCTATCAAGTTGATCCGAAGGTGAAGGTGGGATCGTTCTTTGTCTGATCAATCGTAGATTTTACGGTAAAATCAAGATATCTTTGCACGGCGCTCGATATTACGGGCATTGACGAAGTCATTATGCACTCCTCGACTCAACCTACAAGCGGTGTCTGAAGAAAAGAACCTTCGAGCGATTGCGGGTCATAGAACAAGAAATCAAACTTACGGAAGTCAAGTTCATTGAGAAGTCTACTGGTTGGCTAACGTGGTGTTAGTCAAGAAACAGCGGTTCACGGAGAATGTGCATCGACGACCTTGTCGTGCATGCCCAAAGATAGCTTCCCCTTCCTCGTATCGACCAACTAGTTGATGACATCGGACATCGAATCTTTGAGCTTCATGGATGCCTATTTTGGCTACAATCAAATCGGGATGAACAAAAGCAGATGAGAAGCAACATCCTTCCAAGCAGATAAGGGACTATCTGCTTTATGGTCATGCCATTTGGACTAAAAATCTTTGGAGCAACATATCAGCCTTATGAATAAGATCTTCAAGGATCTTATAGGGAATATATGGAGGTGTATGTTGATGATATCTTTGGTGAAAACTTGGAAATATCACGACATATTTACGATGCTTTGACATTCTTGACACTACAAGATGCGGCTCAACCAAGCAAGTGCATTTTGGAGTTTCCTCAGGAAATTCTAGGCTTCATGGTCACTCGGTAGCGGGATAGAGGCCAACCAGAAGATAAAAGCACTCAAGGACATGTCACCTCAGAGCGATCAAGGAAGTCCAGCGTTTGTGGAAGGATTGACTTTATCACGATTCTTGGCATTTCGGAGATAAGTATCTACCATTCTTCAAAATCTTAAGGGGTGCAGAAATGGATTCCGTGGAGATGAATGTCAGGCGCTTTTGAGCAACTTAGTCTATTTCCCCCCTCTATTATCAAAGCCTATCAAGGAGAGAAGGCGTACATCTATCTTCTTTGTTTCTTCTCATGCAGCTCTCGTCTGGCGAGGAGAATTCATTTACAACGACCCATTTTATGTCGGCAAAATCCTTTCGATCTGGATCCAGCAGATAAGGCGTTTAGTGCATTACGAAAATTACGGCCGTACTTTCAGGCCCACCATCAGCGTCTACACTCATCTTCCATTAAGAACTATTACGCAAAAGCGATGTATGGAAGGTTGATGAAGTGGTCGGTCGAGCTTGGAGAGTTTGACATCCATTTTCTTCCGTCACGATATAAAGTCACAAGTGCTCGGACGTTGTAGAATGTACCATCCATCACCACACGAGCATCACTCCATGACAAATCAATGGACATTATATGTTGATGGAGCTTGGTACCAGTCGGGAGGCGAGAATTTTGCTTATCTCCCAGTAAAATAACTTTAGAGTCGGGCTTAACTAAAGTTCCGACCATAATGTCGGCGATGCGAGGCCCTCGTAGCGGGACTAAGGCTTCATTTGTGAGGTCAGAACTTAGCCATCTACAGACTCACGACTTGTGGCCTCACGGGTTGAAGGAGACTTGATACAGTCATCCGCGACTTGCTGATGCAGTCTTTTGGCAAAGTCACTTCTTGCGAATCGAGACCCATCGGATAACTCATATTCTAGGAGGCGAGAACGGCGGATGCCCTCTCAAGTTAGCCACAACAGCGGGGAGATCTTTTCAAGAGAAAATACATAGGGACATCCACTTTCCGGTATTGAGGCCCATACTGATCTCTGGAGGACCCAAAAGAATCTTCATGGATTGACATCATGTCCTTTCTTCCAAGCGGGGGAGACCCCACCGATCTATCCGTCTCAGGCGTGAAAGCGAACTTCACCATGTCGGTGATGAACTCTGGCGCGGTCCTTCTTAGGGCCCTACTTAAAGTGTCACCACCTTGAGGCTAACTTGTGCAATCACGAGAGGTTCATTAGAATTTGTGGTGAACATTTGGGAGGAAAAGCCCTGCCCTCAAAATCATGAGGCAAGGTTTTTCTTGGCCTACAATGAAAGAAGGTTTGTAAAGTGTAACAAGTGTCGGTTACATTCCAATCTCACTCATGCCATCAGAACTCACCACAATCCAGGCAGGTGGCCCTTTTGCTCATGGGGATCGATATAATGGGACCCTTTCCCATTGCAGCGAAAATTCATAATCTTGGCGTTGATTACTTCCACGAAGTGGGTGGAAAGGCGGCGGCCAAAATCACGAAACAAATGCCAAACAATTTATGCGGAAAAAATATTTGTCGTTTATTCCGGCAAAAATCATCACCGGGGCCTTCACGGAAAGACATTCACATCTTTACGCGGGGGCATATCGGTTAATCCACACGGTATCCCATCCACGGGCAAATGGGCAGACCGAAGTCACCAATAGGACAATAAAGAGTAAAGACACGGAACCGTGGGCGAAGAAGCTATCAATGTTCTTTGGGCTTCTACATCAAGGACCCCTGGAGAAAACATTATCGTGTTTGGGCGGTATTATTCTCGGTCATAGCGACCCATAACTTTGATCGCGGCCGGCGATAAGCTTGATTCCATGGATCTCTGCGAGAGACGCGACATGTCGACTCAGAATGGCTTCATCGACAAAGGATTGCTCGAGGTTTCATAATATCGACCCAGGGGACCTCGTCGACTGGGAAAAGGCAGAGACAAACTCTCACCGTTTGGGAAGGCAGTATGTGGTGGTGTCTAAAATCAAGCACAGCGTTCAAGCTTAAGGATAGTATGGGGAAGACTCTCCCATGCACGGAATGCTACAAACCTCGAAGTACCGGTGATGTATCGACTTTTTTATTCTAGTGAATGCGGAAAACATTATCATCGTGTATGTATGTTTGTGCAATTGTTGTTATCGAATTAAACATTTATGATCTTTGTTTGTATACTTATTGTCAATGCATCAAGGTGTTTGGATTTATGTTTATCTATGTTAAAGTTCTCATACTTATTGTGACTTTTTTCTTGCTTATGCTTGCATTTTAAAACACCCAACTCAAGAGATCTTGTTGTTGTATCTCATTCGAGGATCGATCCCAGGGAATTGATCGATCTTCTATCTGAGTTAACATGAATTAGCTCGATAAACAACCTTGGATAAGTTGGCAATCCTCTATAGGCACTGACTTTCTCCATAGCGGGTTAACATCATGGTAAGCGCTCAGATACACACTAGGATAGATGGTTACGAGAACCTCATAAATATATTATGCAGTTTGTCATCAGTAGCTTCTCAGATCTTAGAATAGATCGAATTATCTAAAGGGATTCAGATGATCTCTTCAGAATCTTTATCATCAGTACACTTTGACACAACTCGAAATATTCACAAACAATTTTTTGTGGATTGTTAATATTTCTGAGAACATACTGATGTACAATGAGAAATAATATACAACAACTTGAGTGAACATAAAGGAACTACAACCGATCTTGATGGTCTCATGTAGATGATGAAGAACTATCTCGAGTCATCCGTCATTAGAAGGGTGGGAAGCTAGGCTAGGAGAAAGGACCTCAACACCGACTCCCCAGCTTGCGTCATGGCGTGTCCCTTGAAACCTCGGATGAAGCCTTCATCAACCTTGCCGCTCAAAGCCTTCACCATCATACGTGGTCTCGGCCTCACGAGCGTGATCTGTATGATACTCTTGAAGGTCAGTTCTTGAAGTCCTCCCACGGCATGATCGGCTCCACTGCAGAGATAAAGGCCTCTTTCTCACGAAGTAACTCTCGGTTCTTTGCCTCAGACACAACCTTCTCAGAAAAGATCTTGGATCCTGCGCCAACCTCTGTTCTAGCCTCCACTAATTCATCCAGGTCATCAAACTTCACGTGAAAAGAAAAGTGGCAGGTAAGCCAACTTCGGTCCTCATCAAGTTGATTCTCCAACCGGGACATCTCTTTTACTTTCTCCATGCAGCTTCTTATATTCACCATGGAGAAACTTGACCTTCTGAACTCGAATTCAGTCATTGACACAAATGTTCATTTTGAAGTCAAGTTCTTGCTTCTTCGATATCGAAATAAGAAAAAATTACGTTAACAAGGAAATGGGAAATAAAAGATGATGAACGCAAGAAGGATTGTTACCTTCTGATGCGACGACCTACGCAGAATGATTCAACACGCCCGAATGAAGATCCTTGGGACGACTACTGAAGGCCGACTCTTTCGTATCGATATCACCATCACCTCTTCGCCCTTTTCCTCTTCTATTGGAGACAGTCCTTCACGGAAGAAGCTGAGGACGCTTGGGAGATCTACTGGAAACCTCTTTTTGGGCTTTCAACGCAATCGCATAAGACCTCCGGGATGAATAGAAAGCCCCGAACAAAGATTCCTCCCGCACAAATCTGATATATCAATCTCAAATCAAGATCTTCAATATTCGAATTTCGGCCCCGCAGATATCTTCATCACCAACTCAGTAGGGAATGGGTAAATCTCTCGCCTTTCCCCATTTATCGAGAAGACCGCCATTCTTCACAAAAAGAATCGCTGCCCAACTCTTGGGAGGATCCTTCGTCCGGAGGTCAGTCAACTGCAGTGATACGACCATGTGCATCGCAGTAAACTTGCACATCCGGTAGGTAATCAGTCGCGCCGCACTCAAAAAGACTATGAGTCCCATCACGATCGCCACCCTCGCTCAAAACCTGGGAAATGCAAACCTCGATGCTAACAAAATGGCGATCATCATCTGGGGAAACCGCAATCCCGCGCCCAAACTCATCTCGTAAGTGGTGAAATACCCCGACGGCGGAGATTGGCCTCTATTAGACTTCTTCGGACACTTAAGAACCAAATCATTCGAAAAATAATATTTTTTCCGAAGCACGATCAATGTGTCTCCCGTGATCGACTAATTCCCACCTAATCTTCCCTCCCATTTTAGAAGGTTCCCCGTCACCGCTATACAAGGGGGGACGTGTCTCTTCAAAAGATTCTCACCCATCTACAAACACCCAACAACACGCATCGATCGAGATGAAAATTATTCCAAGGAGAGTGCCCAAACTCCCACCGTGGGAGGCACTCGCTCGGGTGAGATCGATCCAAAACGAGTGCCCAAACTCCCACCCGTGAGGGCTATGCACTCTAAGAGGAGAAGAGAGATGAGAGTGTGCCTTTCCCTCTTACCTGGGGTTTTATAGACCCCTTCTAGGGACAAAATGTAAAACCGCCAAACCGCTCAAAATCACAAAACCGCCGCCCGTGGCCATACAAGGCCATAGCGAAGCTCAAGACACGCGCTGCCCCACGCTATGGTCAACTGCCGGTTGGCCCGACAAATGACGCTGTCAACCCGGTCCACGGTCAAAAGCCCATCCGACCTCCGACCACGTCAAACCACGGCCACGGTCGAACCGCCGGTAGAAACTATCCCAGTTTCAACCAACCTCCGGCCGAAACCCAACCCGGGCCGGTTCGACTCAGCTCGACCAGGAAAGCCTCTCCATCGCTGACCCGACGGCTCACGGCCGAACCGCCAACCCGACCGATCCTGGCCGCCGGACCAGGACACGAAGGCATGGCTTGGGTGTATACAGCCTATAGACGCCGCTGAGCGCATCTATATACCGGTTCGGCGCAAATAACCTCGACCCGGATCGATCCAGAACCTCAATTCGCCGAAATACCTATGCGCTGACGCCCACAATTATAATATTGTCATGAAAATTTGTTCTCTCAAAATGCGCAATGGACTCAAATTTCAGAAGAATGCTATTTTCAAGTATTTGACATATATTTGTGGATGACTGAGATAATCTCACCCAAAATAAAATAACCGATACATCCTCGAAAATTAATCGATCAAGCACGAATCTCAAGGCATTTTAGAAATGCTTCGATCTAATCACCGATTTCAGAAACTTACAAGAACTGCCACGGACATACAAGAACATCAAGCATAGTCGATCCGAAGCTCGAATCGACTCGGATCAAGCTATTGGAGCGAAAACATCGATCCGCTTAATGGTCACCAAATCCATATATTTATCCGATCGAGCTCGTCAAGACGAATAATCCAACGAATCCAAGATCACCCAATTCGACATCATTAAGGCACGATCATCAAAATACACCGTCGATCGGGGATCGCCGTCCGATGGGAGTGGTTGGAGTTTTCCACGAATTTACAAGCACTCCCAAAATCTATAAATATTCATTCTCATCTTAGAGACCTAATCCGATTTGAAGACCAGAGCTCGAGAACCATCGACTCGACGACCGATCTATCACCACCGCCACCACCAAGGCTCAAGATCGAGTCGCCTGGAGATCGCTCTGTGGGACTAGAAAAGACTGCCGCCCTTTCTCCAAGATCAAGAGGTTGCTAAGATCGTTCTCCGCTTTTGGGAAACTTCTCCTCGGAGTTGAGAGATTTTATTTTTCTACACTCTAATATTGTTTCCGTCAGAAATATCTTCTCCAACTAACGGTAGAAGGACTATCTTTGAACACATAGTGAAAGTTCTACGACCGCAGCACTCGGTTTTTTTCCTTAATGGGTTTTCCACGATAACCCTTCATATCGCATGTGTTGATAATTTTGAATAAGATCTCGTGATCTATAATAAAATTTTCTAAGACGAACATATATATATATATATATATATATATATATATATATATATATATATATATATATATATATATATATATATATATATATATACTATTCTATGGGCATCTCATAATTTAAGTTGCATGACATATCATAATTTTTTTTGATCTAAGTACAATAGAGTTCCAATCAAAAACTCTAATAAAAAGATTAAGATGAGTCCAATATTAAAAATGATTTTACAGAGATAAAATCAGTGAAAAAAAGATTAAAACTTTTGTCGAACCCTGCCATCTTCAGCTCACTCAAGATCCTACTTCTTAAGCTGTAGGATAGAGACATAGAACCACCAGTAATTATTAACAATTTGTTAATGTGTAATATAACACTCGAACCTTAGAATTATTGAAGCTCCGTGATTTTTTATTTTTTATTTTTTGAAATTTTAATCAAGAGTTGATCTCCAGAATTATTTTATACAAATAAATTTTATTTTCACATTCAGTATATGAGGTGGTTATATTTTCTTATTGGTAGCAAGGAGAGTAAAAGCAAGGTTAATAATAAATTTTATGTTATCGAGAAGTTGGCTTTAATGGAGACGCAGGCCTAATTGCCGTCTCTTGTCAAAAGTGGGAAACGTAGACCTCTTTTCTCAGTCGTGTGCTGAAAAATTACAATACTTTTTTTTTTAAATTAAATATCATTAGAAACTTAATTAGATAATTAAGTATGATAAAAAAAATTTAAATATGATATAATCCACTTAAAATGACTGGTATTTACATCAAAATGACGCAGGCGTAATATTATTATGAGTGTACTAAGCAACTTGCTTGGAGATGAAATTTTTTTTTACATGATTGATTATTTTGACACAACTAACCTTAGAGTTTGTAAGTTTTCATTGAAGTGGATCTATAACATCTAAGAACAAAGAATAACTAATAGGTAAAATAAAATTGATTATTTATAAGTTTTCATTCCAAGAAGTGAGTACAAGTATTCACATAAATTGATGATACATAAATAACAATAAAATAGATTAGAATAAATGTAGTACAGATGCACAAATAGACTATCCTAAATATCAAACGCATCCGTCGTCTGCGTGGAATCGCACTCACTCGAGCGGCCGGTAATCGAATGGACGATCACGCAATTAATGGTGGCCCTCAAATGCAAGATTTTTAGAAGTCGGCTTGGATGGTCTGCGGAAGAAGATGGTTGTCACTATATGTAGGACGTAATGATAAATGGACGATATGAATCGACAATCCAATCATGGTGTAGGACACCCTTTGTAGGCTCCCATCCGTAATGTGTGTCCCCGATACATACACACAATCACAAGTCTCTGCATAGCACCTCGAAGGTATTGGTCTGTGGAGACCATCTCTCAACCAGGGTAGTAAGCAGATGATGATCTAGGTAGATGAAGCGAAGTTAAGACACTATAGCCTACCGCTTCAGCCTAATGATGAAAGGGTGATGGACCACTCCTTCAAAGATCAAGTATGACGCATTTCTAAAAACAGAAAAAAGGATCGATCCGTCATTAACCAAAATAAAAAGCATGCAGACGTAACATCGTAAAAAAATATTATTTATAGTATCGGGCGAGCCAATTTGTCGCCCACCTGAGGCTATGCTAGGGTGAACCTCGTGCCCAACGGGTGTGGCCTCCTAGCATGGCCATGACTCCGACGTCTAACCTCAGTAGGTGGCTACTCCGTAATACTTTTATTCCCTTATGCCTTGCATCCCAGGTCTTAATGTACAAAATTTTAACATTGAATTTTGACTCTATTCTACCTATAATCTCCCTAGGTTTTAGATCAATTTGATGCCTGATCACAGGTATAATGAAGTAAGCTTTAAATTTAAAACTACACTGCCGATGATCGGCTGCACTTATTGCATTGATACATTTATGGTTTTCTCCAACTCTGGATATTCTCCAAGCACCCCTTAAGTGTCTGCTGCTATTACAATGCAAACGCCAATTACATGATCTTGTAGGACTATCATGCTGTATGCATATAACCGTATAACTCTTTTGGTTAGAGGTAACTGTTTGGAATTGAATATTATTCACTATGCACCACCCAACAATAACAAATTGAAGACTGCTACTAAAACACATACAATCGAAAGGTCACGGGATTTCGATCATCTGTTAGGACATTTTCGGATGGACCGTCAAAGTGAATATCGTCCCAATTTTTGACACATCCGGATGTACTCGTTTGTGGACAACATCTGACTTTTACTCTCAATATTTCGGAGTGAATTATTTTTTGAAAGATCGTGACTATTTAGATTCCCAAGCATAGTGGCTTCTAACCCAAGTGAATAATCATCATTACTAATATTCTGCTTAGACTCACTGCTTGAACCACTGCTCATAGTTTGATACTCATCATCGCCTGTAGCACTCTGAGGCACATACGGTTCCTCTGAACGATAAATAACATCATCGTTGCCACAAAACTCATAAGTTGGATGGTAAACTATTATATTAATTATTACAAGTACAAACAAGGAAATATTGACAAGGTATTATCAAGGAATCAACTCATCAAAGCTGCGCTGTGTCGCCAGAGGTGCATGTGTGATGAAATCCTGTGCATGCGTCATTGGTATATCTACTGACCTTATTATTGGATCAGCTGTGGATGCAACATTAACATCATCCATTTCGACATACAACACTAATATCTGACGGGAAGCTTCGTCCAGTGTAACATCGCAAACGTCATCGTCAGATATAACAGACGCCATAAATCCGTTACCCACCGGATAAAGGCATGTAAGAGTGATTATGTGACGCTCTGAATTAATGTGGAAGAATCTCATAATTCTTTGCTTCAATTCCAGTAAGGTGCTGTGACGCATAACCTTAATTGGAAGATTTCGACCTCTCACATAACTTGGACTGAATTGCTCGTCGATACTTAGTTCGCCTCCATAGAAAAGGATCAGCGAAACAAATTCTCTATTCATTCTTGTAAAACAAACTACATAAACAATTAAAAATTTATATCAATCGACACCCTAAATAATACTATACTCGAGATCTTATCTCTTGAACCGCAACGCTAACACAAATATACAAATCAAACTAAATCACAAAATTCTAACCTTACAACTCTAATCTCTACCACGCATACTACATTAATTTATAAATGGAAAGAAATAGGTATTTACCGTATGTTCACAAAGAACGTAATTTGTGCAAAAAATGGTAGAATTCGCCGCAGGAAACTTCTTCGAACAAAATGGAGCCGCCGGAAGCTAATGTTGGCTTCCAACGACTGCTAGATGGAGAGGGAAGTCGTCATATGCCGTGGACGCGACTGTTGGGAAGAAAATGAGTTACTTTCGGATAGAAGGAGAAGATGGCACAATGCCGGCGGGATACCGACCCGGAAGAGACGGAGAGGCGTTTCGGAAAGAGAAAACCGACCGACAACACGAGTGGAGGCGACGGAACCTCGGGTCGGAAACGTCGGGCGAGAATCGAACGAAAACAGAGATAGGGCCGATCAGTGCGATCGACCCTATTTTATTTCGTCTGCTAGTCGCCCACTGTAATCATTCATATATTCTTTTTAAAATTTAATGAATTATTCAATTTTATTAAATCATATAAACAATTTTTGGATGTGTTGATTTCATGTATCTACCGTTAATCATTATTTTTTTAAGCCAAACAGAAATTGCATTTTGTCATGAATAAATATAAAATATTTTAAAATAGATTTGTTTTTGAGGCAGAGAAAAACATAAGTATAATCTGGATCAGTCAAATTAAAAAACATAAATCAAGTAATACATAGATTCATGTGAGAATTTTTAGATGAGTAAAAATAATGAATAGATGAAAGAAATTTACTACATCGAAGTTATAAGTTAGCAGTGATGATTCACGTAATAAAATATCATAAAAATCTTAATTCAGCTTGTAGTTATGTAAAGACTTCAAAATGCGCAAGTATTGCTTTTAAATTTTTTTATTTTTTTTTAATATGCCTACAAAATAATTATTGTAATGGAGCTCAACAGTTACTATTTAATATTAATATTTTAGCTAAAATTTTAAAATAGACTTAATTAATTAATAATCAAACTAATTAGCCACGTTTAAAAAAAAGTAACAAATAGGCCTAGTCGCTCGTTCAACCGGCAAGTAATGCCAATGTGAAATCCACGTCAATACTAGTCTTCAATTGAATGGACGACTAGCATGCGCCCTAAATGATAACAGAGTTGGAATGAAAAAGAAAATATTAAAATTTAATTCCATTGCAATTACAGTGCTTTAAAATAAAGAAAAATGCAACTCTTAAAAAGTTTTCACACCCATTGATAAAATTATAAGGATGCATGAGGACATTGCTATCAGTATTATTTCTACCTCTATAAATCCTCTTCTCTCTCAGTGGAGCAACATCACTCACACTTCTCAAATGAAATCAATTCGTGTATTCTTGAATCGACGGTGAAATTCTTTAGTTTAGCTTATAGTTCAAAATTTTGAAAATTAGATCGAACAGTTAAATTAAAAGATAGATGATTCAACGGTCAATGATTCAACTAGGATTCAATTGATTATGATTGAATTAAATGATGTAATAAATATTAAAATTATTTTAATTTATTTAAAAAATATAATAATGATGCAATGATGCAATGTTGATATTTTTACTAATTCAGTATATATATATATATATATATATATATATATATATATATATATTTGACTTATCATTTTTCTTTATCATTCTTAGAGGCAACACAATAGCTGGATCATAAGCAAAATAATTTTCTTTGAAAAAAGTATTTTCTTATTCTTATGGCCTAGTTAAACATAATATTTAAATGAAGCTAGAGCTATAATTAATAGTTTCCAAACATAAGTTCTACGATTTAAACCTTAGCTTTATTATTTTTTCTTTAATTTCAATGCCAATAATCGTTATAGAGTGCAAATTAATTCATTTTTATATAATATATTTAGAGAAATTACATACATAAAATTCAAAATTTATATATTTATAGAATTAACATCTATATTATTTTTATGAGTTATGTATTTATGCATGCTATCTATTGGAGTTTTATTGTGAATTTTGATATTTAATAATTTGAAAAATAGATGAAGGAGGGTGTAGTTTGTAAATAGCAAAATTTTAAGTGTTATCGATGATCCTGGACTTCAACCAACCAAGAGTCCTAAGAGGAAAAATGGGTAAGGTGGGAGGCGAGGCTTCTCATAAGCTATTCATTATTTATTATTTCCATTCTTAATGATATACATTGAATTAATGCATTATAGAAGTTTTAATTAAAAAATCTAATAGTATTATTTATTGAAATTATTTTTCTTGGATTATAGAGGACTTTTGAAGTATTCATTGCATGAATAGACAATATATTCAAATCCTTGATTTTTTTTTTTTCATGGCGGTAGGCGAGCTAATCAGCTAACCACCACGTTTTGTTCTAATCATGCATAATATAAAACGAAGAAAGTTTTTTTTCTTTAGAATAATGCATAGAACAAATTTATCTATATGTTAAGATTATTCAAATAAAATTTCATCTCTAAAAAAATTCTATTATTATAGTCGAAATCCTCATGTGATCAAGTAAGATTTTTAGTGTAAAGCACATATCCCAAAAAGTTTAAATCAACTCAAAAAAACATAATCAACTACATAATACTTACAAACTTATTTTGGAGACCAAATTGACTTTAAACGAAAGAAAGATATAGTCAAATGGTTAATATCATGACAACAATTGCGATGACACCAAAATTATTTGAATTTGAGAGTGTATAGTATCACACTCTGCCGAAATTCTAGGAGCTTAGCCATACGAACCTAAGCATGACATGATATGGCTAAAGAAGGCAAGGAGACTAACCAAAGTCATTATGTGCTAGAGGGTTTTGGAAGATGCTACACATGCCTAGAACCCTTCAGAAGACTATGGAAGTCCACAAGGTTCTACATGTCTCTGTAGATATTTAAAATTACTTAAGGGCTTGGAGAGTATTCTGAGAGACTCTAGAATTTTCCAGAATATTATAGAATGTAATATTATGGGCTCCAAAAATTCTCCACTAACCTCTCGACAAATGAATGAAGAGAGTATGATTTGAAATGTCAGTATAATTTTAAGAAAGCAGATGAGATAGTAGATAAGACACTACCGAGAGATTTCATCCTCATTTGGTGAGGACTTTAGATCTGGTTTCAGGTTTCCTATAGGTGCAATCCCCTATAGTTAATTATCCCTCCCAATTTTGAGAGATAACTTTCGATTATGGCTAGTCGTTAGATCACTAAATGCATAGCGTATAATAGTAGCATGTGGAGTTTCGAAATTTTATTTAGAATTTATGAAATTCATCATTTTAGCTTAAATTGGATGATTAAGGGAATGATGACATGCCCGATCTAGATCCCATGGTTCCGTCATCCCGGTCCATCGTGGTCCCTAGTCTACTTAGTCAGAGGAGGTAGTCGACCCAACCAAACCAAAGGATTCTTATCAGCAACACATGGGTTACGTCGTCCAAGAAATCTTTGCAGACTTGGAGTTGTGTTTGTCTAAGGAGACTATCTTAAGACTATTTTAGTTGACAGAGGGCTATTTACCCTATCAAGTATACCCTATGATTCACAACTCAAAGGGTAGAGCCATTAAGGAGCATACGAGCTACGGTCACGATCGTAATATAATGGAGCCTCATTGGCCACATCATCCGATCAGAGGACTCTGGTCATAACTGCATCACTGTGGAGCCTACAGGCCAAGCTACACAACATGAAGACACGGGCCACATCCTTACGAGTGAACATAGAAGAACACTTGATTTGACATTAGCTCATTTATGAGCTAGAGTTTTCTTAATTTGTCGCCTCCGACAAACAGTTGCAGAAAGTGGATAGATTGAATTTTGCTTTAAGCTTTTAATGATTGAATTTTATTTAAGCAATTTTTTAGATTGATACTTGATTTAAGTTAATTTGATTTGAAATTAAAATCACATTTTGATGGAAGTATCCCCTTCTGTTGAAATTACCAATCAACACAATCATCATCGGGGTAGTTACTTGATTAATTTGAATATATTTGAGAACTTTAGATTATGTCAACTCTATTTAGCTCATAATAGAGGATCGGATCTACTATCACATGACAAAATTAGCTTCTCAGATATTTTATTAAGTTGAAATTCTTATAATAGGTTTTTAGATTTTGTTAACCTAAATCCAATCCTAAGACTAAATTGGGAAGCAATCCGCACAACATCCTTAGATACTTGAAACTAAACATTCAACATAATTTCTGGGCCCATACAGGTGTATTTGAGAATGCCTTAATTAACGCCTTCTGTTTGCTTGTATGATGTGTTACAAATCTGGTGGTATTAGTTGATACTTACTTTGAGTTAATTTTATTTGAAATTAGAATAATATTTTGTTGGAAGTATCCCCTCCGGTTGAAATCACAATTCAACACAACCATCATTGGGGTATATAAGTTTGTTTGATCTTCGAATTTATTGTTTCAGATCTTATCGACTTTATTAATTTAATAATAAAGGATCAGATCTAATGTCATATGATAGAATTAGGTTCTCAGATATTTTAATAAGTTGAAAATTTTATAATAATTGAATTTTAAGTTTTGTTAACCCGAACCTGGTCCTAGGACCAAATCGGGAAGCAACCCGCACAGCCTCCTCAAACACTAGGTTTAAGCATTTAGCATAGTGTCGGGGCCCATGCGGATATTTAATAATTCAGATAATTTTATTTATAAGTTAAGAGATTAACTTCATATTTTATTTAATTCTAACTTAGCATGCACAACCTTTTTAGACATTAAAATTTACACTCTAAATTTCTATGTTCGAGCACATACAGATATTTATAGCTTAGATAATTCATCTAATTAATGTAATCATTGATTTTAAATCATAAATAGAATGAAATTTCTTAATTTTTGGATTGAAAGAAGCTCCTTCATTTGTGCAAAATTTAATTTAGTGTCGCTTTAAAGTCAATCCGCATTTGGATAATTATATTTATATTTGCACTTAAAATGTTATATTTCTTCTTGCATTCTATTTATTCATAGAATTTTCTAAATTTCAATGGTAGGCTTATGTTCACTAAATACCTGTTAGATCTTTACAAATTCAACATTCAAATTTGATATTCGCTCATGCAAGCTGTTGTACTTCCACTAAGCGAGCTTATTTGAATTCAAGCTTCTTTTGAATACAAGTCGATTATTTAGTAAGAAGTCTCAATCTTGCTGATACATAGGCTATCAAGCTTCATATAAATTCTTTAAATTTGATTGTGTTCAATTCAACTCATTTTTAATTCACTTGAAATAAGTTATAATAACTTCAGTGCTTATTGCCTTAGCCATATTCATGCTTATTGGCTAGCTTTGTATTCACATCCATATTCATATAAGAACTATTAAATCCAATTTCGATTCATTCTTAACTCCACATCAAGTTTCATATTTATTTGAAAACTAGACTTCAAATTTATTATAAGTTTCTTATGATAAGTTTGACATTTACCTCCCCAAGTTTTAAATAAAGCTTATTTAATTTTGAGAAATTTGACGAAAGGAGAACTCGCTTTACCACTTTAATTTAAGCTATAGAGAATCACAATTAGAACTTGTAAGTTTAATATTAGCCTCCCCAAATTTTACTTGCATTTTAAATAAGTGTTCTACTCTTTTCAAAATTTTTTTTAAGTGCTTTCCCTATATTTGTCTTTGATTTAATATTTACCTTCATATTTATTATATATCTTTTTGTTTAACTTAAGTTTAGATGATTTCCATTTGAATTTGCTTAAGTCTTAAATTTTAGTCTAAATTTTGATGGTATTTCGAGAGTATTCCGGCGTCATCCTCACGTGGAGGGGCTACATCAGAATTATTTTGGCCTACTCGTCACGCCCTAATAAGCATGACGGTTGGTGTTTTGAATCACCTCGGCCAAATTTCAATCTCATTATGCCCTGATAAGCATAATAAGGCCTCCAATCACCTACATAAAAGTAAATATATATGCAAATAGTCTAAATTTTGGCAGCTTTCGACATAGGGGATGTCACATCTGATAGTTTTGGCTTACTCGGTACGACCTGATGAGCATATCTAGTAGTGTCTTACGACACGACAACCAAATTTCATCTCGTCATGCCCTGATGAGCATGAAGAAGTCTTCAAACCTACATAAAGACAAGCACATGCATATACAATCTTTTTCTTTCAGGTATTTCGCCAAACACCTTCCTTGCCTCTCTTGCAGAACCATTTTCGACATACATCTTTATCAATGATACACTTACTCGGTACCCCCTGATGAACGTAGCAAGTGGTGTCTTATAACACCACAGTTAGTTTTCATCTCGTGATGCTTTGATGAGCGTGACGAGATCTTCAAATCTGTATAAAGACAAGCATATATTCCATATAGACATTCATATATATATATATATATATATATATATATATATATATATATATATAATTCTACTAATGAAGCACAAATCTTGATGTTAAAAGCAAGATCCAAGTTGAAACCGGTGAGAGCACTTAAAAATATCATTGGAAATTTTGGGATATCAATTAAATCCCTAAATAGCTCTCAAACATTGAGTGTTTATAGTCAAATTGAGTGTCTCAACAAGCCGGATCTAACAAGCCCAAGATCTTACAATTCCGACTTCATTTAAGCATTCAAATACTTAAAATATATCAAATGATCAAAGGAATCATTCTGAGCCGTCCGATGAAGTGGAGTGGTTCAGATTTTGCAGAGATGCCACTCCTCCAATCTATAAATAGCCTCTCATTACTCATATGAGGAGAGGCCAAGCAAGAGAGAGGAGAGAGCTCTAAAGCTTGAAAATCTTCCAGGCATAATCGTGCCACCACTCGACGGTCGTCGATCACCCCCGTTGGTTATCAACCACGGCCGCTGCCATCAGCCGCCACCGCTGATCCTCGCCATCGTCAATCTTCGTCAGTCTCCATCATGAATACCTTCATCATCAGTGGCTATTTCCCATTGTTCACCATCATCTACTACCATTAGCAACTGTTACAACCTGAACGGACTATATGGGTATTGTTGTCTGATTTTGGGATTCCCATTGTTAGCCCTTCTCATATACAATTATGTAATCCAGTTATCGAAAAAACTTGTACTTCAAAACAAATGTATAGTCGAAGCTTTTTACTAGGCTAGGCCTCGTGATTTTTTTCCCTCTTTTCGAGGTTTTTTACGTGAAATTTTTTGGAGTTTTCTTGTCCACTCTTTAAATATCTATGTGTGTGCTGAATTTCACAACAAGGCTTAGGTGTAAACTTTTATTCTACCACAACTAGTTTTTTAGCACGCAATAGTTTGGCACCGTCTGTGGGAAACTGATTCTCATTATTTCATCTTGTATGACGACCAAGTTTCCCAACAAGATCAAAACCACCATCGAGGTGGAGCATTTCAAGATTTTAAGGAGCGCAAGCAAAGAATGAAGATTCATCAAACTTCGTTCTTTCAGATGTTGTCGGAAACTGGGTCAACTCTTAATCTCAGAAGATCGCCCATGTTAAGCATCTAATCGATTACCATCCCAAGAAATAAGTCAAAGTTGGAGGATATTTCAACATTAAGAAGAGATATAGCTTTGCAAATTATGATTTTCCAATCATACTCATGGAAAAACAAGATCAAGGTTAATGAACAACTTTGGCTACAACCACAAACGGATGTTTTGATTCGACCTCTTCCATACAGGTTAACGTCATCAAGTAATACTCTGACAAACAACCTCGGATAGGTCAAAAATCTTCAATGGATTCAATTCAATCTCTACCACATAGGTTAACATCATCAAGTTATACTTTGATAAACAACCTCAGATGGGTCAAAAATCCTCAGTGGATTCAATTCAACGTCATCCATACAGGTTAACGTCATCGGGTAATACCCTGACAAACAACCTTGGATAGGTCAAAAATTCTCAGCGGATTCAATTCGACCTCTTCCATACAGGTTAACGTCATCAGGTAACACTTTGACAAACAACTTAGGATAGGTCAAAAGGTCCTTAGTGGACTTCCCACGACCTCTTCCACACAAGCCAACATCATCGGGTAATACTCTGGCAAACAATCTCGGATGGATCAAAATTCTCAATAGATTCAATTCAACCTTTTCCACATAGGTTAATGTCATCGTGTAACACTCTGATAAACAACCTCGGATGGGTCAAAATTCTTAGCGGATTCAATTCAATATCTTCTACACAGGTTAACGTCGTCGAGCAAACACTCTGATAAACAACCTAAGATAGGTCAAAAGGTCCTTAGTAGACTTCGGCCTCTTCCCACCCGGTTAGCGTCGCCGGTAACACTCGATAAACAACTCCGGATGGGTCAAAATCCTTAGCGGATTCAATTGACCTCTTCCACACGAGTTACGTCATGGTAACACTCTGATAAACAACCTTGGATAGGTCAAAATCCTCAGCGGATTCAATTCAACCTCTTCTATACAAGTTAACATCATTGAGTCACACTCTGACAAACAACCTCGGATAGGTCAAAAATCATCACCGTCGCCGGTCACCGCCGCCAATCTCCGCCGGTCACCTGCCGACTACTGTCGTTGGTCATCACTGTCGACCATCGCAGGTCATCTCCGACGGTGAGTACCATTGTCACCAGTCACTGCCGCCGACCATCGTCGACAATCTCTGTCGGTCACCACCATCGTCATCGGTCATCCTGCCGTACCATACGCCCAGTCAATACCATCGCCAATTGTCGTGCCGCCACCCTCGTCGCAACCAGATCCGGTCATCGCTGTAGACCATCCGGCAATTTCCGCACCATCGTTCTTGGTCATCCGCCCATTACCGTCTTGGTAAATACCGTGACTACAGGTCCATTGCGTAGACCACCCCATCGACCAACCAACATCGCGGTCCGCGGCCCGGTGATCGCCGACAATCTCCGCAGGTCACCACCATGCGTCGGTCATCATCCCCACGCTTACGCTGATTGCCCATTTTACCGCGGACCACCCGTTGATTGCGACCATCGCCGACAATCTCCGGTCACCACCATGCGTGCCGGTCATCCTGCACAGATGCCGTCGCCGGTTATTAGCTGGAGACCACCGTCGGCCGTAACCATCGTCTCGGTCACCGTCACTATCGCTTTACAATCTCCGTTGGTCACCACCGGCGCCGACCATCTCTGCGGTCATCACCATCGTCGCCGGTCATCCCCGCCGACTACTGACGTCGGCCGCCACCGCCCATCATCACCGTCGCCGGTTATCATCGCCGATCATCACCTCCAAACCTGATCGGTCCGACAAGGGCAGTTGATGCCTCTTTCGAGGGAAAATCGGAGCCTCGCCATATGAACTACAGGCTTTGATCGCCCCTGAACCCGGTTAGTCCAACAAGGGAAGTTGATGCCTCTTTCGAGCGGAGCTCGCCCGTATGGTAGGGGCCTTGATGCCTCAGAACCGGTCGGTCGACAAGGCGGTTGGCGCCTCTTTCAAGGGAAAATGGGCCTCGTCGTATGAACTACGGGCTTGATCTCCTCAAATCGGTCGATCGACAAAGTGGTTTTCTTTGAGGAAAGCGCCATGAGCTACGGGCGCTGCCTCAAACTTCGGTCGGTCTGACAAGGGTAGTTAACGCCTCTTTTAAGGGAAAACCAAAGCCTCACCGTATGAACTACGGGCCTTGATGGCCGAACGTCGGTCAGACAAGGCGGTTGGCCTCTTCGAGGAAAACCAGTCGCCGTATGAACTACGAGCCTTGATCGCCTCCAAACGACCTTCTCTCAAGAAGAAGAGAAGGTGTCTTCTCCCTTGACCTTAGGGGGGTCTTTATAGATCCCTTATAGGGGCAAAAAAGTCAAAAATTACTAAAAATCGCCCAAAATCATCCAAAAGCGCTCAAAAGCACGGGCAGGCGAAAATGGATGTTTAAACAGCATCGATGCGCCATGCTCGCCAGCTGTCGCCCTTACGCGTGTGGCCGCTCATCCGACTCAGGCCAGCGTTGACCCGTGCCAGGCCGCACTCTGGCGAATCAGCCAGGGAACAAGAACTCCCTGCGCCGCCAGCAGCCCATTTGTTGTTCCGATCACCCTCGACCCTGGCAGCCCTGCGCATTTCTGCGATTGCGGGCCATTGGCTGGCTGGCGACCAGACCCGGCACTCAGCCGACCGTCCCAGACGTCCGATTCGCCGCCTCCTGCGAATTCGCGACCCGCATACATACACACATGTACAGATCGCTTGAGTCATAATCTTGTACTGCTATGAAGATCTGTTATCTCAAAATGTGTGATTAATGAACCCTTAAATTTCATTGAAGAATTTGTTATTTTCAAGTACTTGTCACATATATTTTTGGATGATTGAGATAATGTCATCCAAAAATAGGGGGACAACTGATATGACACTGAAAATTCTACCGGTCAAAATGGATGTTAAAAGCAAGGCGATCAAGTTGGCGGTGATCAAGCACTTAAATATCATTGAAAACTTTAGGATATCGTTAAATCCCTAAATAGCTCTTAAACGAGTGTTTATAGTCAAATCGAGTGTCTTGGCGACGGATCTAAGCCAAGATCTTACAATTCGACTTCATTTGAGCATTCAAATACTTAAATACATTAAATGATCAAAGAAATCATTAGCCATCCGATGAAGTGGAATGGTTGGATTTTTTGAGATGTCACTCTCCATCTATAAATAGCCATTTCCTATGAGGGGAGCAAGAGAGGAGAGAAGCTTGAAAATCTTAGAGCATAATTGTATACTCGGCCGCCACCTGGTTGGTTACCAACCACGCATGCCGTCGGCCGCCACCGTTGATCCCGTCATCACTCTTCGTCGGTCTCTCATCCTTATCATCGATTGGTTGTTCATTGTTAAATCGTCATTCTACATTAGCAACATTCAACGCTTGTATTTATATGGTTGTTGTCTGATTTTGGGATTCCCATTATGCCTTCTCATATAATTATGTAATCAGGTTATCGGAAAACACAAAACAAATATATATGGTATCTTTTTGCGTGATTTTCCTCTTTTGAGTTTTTCACGTGAAAATTTTTGGAGTTTTTTCATTCTTTTACGCGTATTGTGTCTTTGGATTTATGATAAGACATAAATTTTTTTCTAATAATTTTACAATAATATATATATATATATATATATATATATATATATATATATATATATATATATATATATATATATATATATATATATATATATATAATCAACAACTATTTCACTATATCATTCACATTGAAGAGCAACAGACTCTCTCTCAGCTATTGATCTTTTGAGATCATCAATGCTCTTGCCAATCTTCTTGTCAACATTTTGTTCTGAACGAGGAAATTCATCTACAGTAAGTGAACTTCTTCATCTCACCATCTAAATTTGCTTCTTTCTCGGAAATCAATTTAGACAAATTACTCTTCATTGCTTCTATATCTTTTTTTTTTTTTTTTGATCTTTCTGTTCTTTCATCAAGTTCAGCAATTCTAATCTCTATCTGTGCAACTCCACTCACCGCACTATCACACACCTGCACATATTCATAAGCGATGTAAAACTTTTTAAGATAGCCCAATTCTACATTGTCGTTGGTCCATTGCATGTACTACACCCTCTCCTTTCCGAGTTTTTC
This sequence comes from Cymbidium sinense, assembly GCA_021442155.1. Taxonomy (NCBI): domain Eukaryota; kingdom Viridiplantae; phylum Streptophyta; class Magnoliopsida; order Asparagales; family Orchidaceae; genus Cymbidium; species Cymbidium sinense. The sequence continues at coordinate 6,550,910 of CM038216.1, forward strand.
AAAAGATGGAAGAATCTCCCGGTCAAGAAATTTATCCATCTCATATGATTCTTCAATCTCTATTCTGTCATCACCATTGACGGACTGAGTTGAAGATGATTTGGCTGCAGTTCTCTGCTTCCTTCCTCATAACAGCCTCTAACACCTATAGGATTGGCATTTCCCCAGTATGTTTCCTTCTGAGGGTACTCAAGTGTGTCTCCGTCAACCTCACTGTGAACTGAGCTTTAAAATCTGGCGGAGATCACGATGACAGCTCCAGTTGACGAAAAGTAGAGATATCCTCTCACGAGAATTATGGATATTGAGACCAGCAAAATTTTCAATGTCACTGAATGAGGATACAGGTAGACAGAATAGCGGAGAGAATCGGATCTGCTCGCCCTCCAACCCCTCGATCAGCGTCGACCCACACCAAGCACCGGAGACCCAGGCGACGAGAGTCGTACAGCGGATATGTGTAAGGATCTTGGCGATCTGGCACAGATCTTCGAATCCCGCAGCCACGCAAGTGCCCCCGGCTTCAGGAACCGCTGCAGCTTCTCGTCCGTCCTAGCCACCACCCTCCTGCACGGGCTCCACATCCTCCGGTTCATTCCGATGATGCAGAGAGAGAGTAAATCTTTAATAGGCTTCAGAAAGCACAGAACAACTACAAAGCCTAGTACAACCTCAAGCAAGAACAAAAATATTATCAAAGTGCCAACTTCATGTATTTGAGGGCTGAACACAGCATGGCTCTAGCTTTCCTATCAGGTGTGATGCTAGATTAAATAATTTCTTCATAAATAGATGGAACCCTTTCAAACTTCTCAACACGAATTAGAGCTTTCATAAGAGTTGTATACGTCACAACATGTGGTTGCATATCCTGCAGAGATGCTGCTTCATAAATCCCAATACAAAGAAGGCGTCAGCATCCCTTTGAACAGCTTCATGGTTGGTCATGTCTACCAGCCTTTGAATGTGCATCAATAAGTGTGTTCCATGTGACAACGTCAAGCTCGATGCCATCAGCCCTCATCTGATCAAAAGCATCCATGGCATGGTGAAGACAGTTGTACTTTCCAAAAGAATCAATCATCACATTGTAGAAATGGCGATCTGGGTGGATGTCATTGTTCCTCATCTCTCTTAACACAACGAAAGACCTCTACCACTCACCCTTATCTCGGGAACTTGCTAATATCCGGCCAGCATTGGTGGTGTAGGCATCAATCAAAAGGCTATAAGTGTGCTCATCAAGTGCGACACTACAGCGTTCCAGTTCGTCAAACACCTGCTATGCATCTTTAAGTGCGTCTATTTCACATAACCGTTGAGGAGAGCATTGTAAGCACTGGTGCGGGGTTCAAGGCCCCAGTGACGGAGCTCTACGAATATGGCCTCTGCCTCATCAATGCGACCAGAATTGCCCAGTGCAGAGCTGAGCTCGACATCAGCCGAAGATTTGGGGGTGATGCCCTGGGCCTGGGTCTAGGCAAGCAAGGAAAGAGCGGTGTCAGGGTTGGCACGGGAGGAGGCCACTATGAGATCAAAGAGGAGCCTTCCTTTTTTTTAACTAAGAGGGAGCATTTTTTTTATGAAGAGAGGGAGCAATTTTTTTTTTTTTATTTAAGAATCGAGAGAGAGGGAGCAGTTTTTTTTTTTTTTGAGGTTAAGGAAAAAGTGAAGGGAATGGTTGCTCTTTTGTGGTTTTTCAATCGAATTATGGTTCCTCAACTGAACAAAGAGGGGATGAGAGGCTTTCATCATTATTTATTATTTACAGGAGGTCGAACAAGTGAAGGAATGAATCCAATCGAGCGAGTGAGTTGTAGGTAGAAAAGAGGGCTTTCGATTTTCTCTCTTTTCTTTATATATATATATATATATGCACATATATATGTGGGCTCCAAAAATTTGCCCTCGACCTCTAGACAATTTTTTGAATATTAAATTAAAGAGAATGTGATTTGAATGTCAGTGAAATTTTCAGAAGGCAGATGACGTAGTAGATAAGGCACTACCTAGAGATTTCGCCCTCGTTTTGCCAGGAATTTAGATCTAGTTCTAGGTTTCCTATAGGCGCAAGCCTCTATAGTTAATTACCTCTCTCAATAAATGAGAGAGAACTTTCAATTAAGGCTAGTCGTTAGATCACTAAATGCGTAGCGTATAGTAGTAACATATAGAGTTTCAGAATTTGGAATATGAAATTCATCATTTTAAAACAAGCGAATGGTTGGGGAATGATGGCGTGCGATCTAGATCCCATGGTTCATCATCCAGGGTAGTCAGCGTTCTTAGTCTACTTAATCGGAGGTAGTTGACCCGGCGATGAAGGATCCTTATCAATACACATTACGTTGTCCAAGCAATTCTTGTAGGCAGGGTGGTATTTGTCGAGGAGATAAAGTCTACCTTAATAATAAATTTGCCTATCAAGTATACCCTATGATTCACAACTCAAAGGCGAGCCATTAGAACATACGGTATGATATCGTAATATATGGAGCGGACTTAAAGCAGATCGACTCCGGTCGTGCTTGCTTTAGTGGAGCTGGTCAAACCATGCAATTAGGACACCCGCGTCCTTCGGCATGAGATTGATTGAGAGTGAATAGTAGACACTTGATTTGACATTGGCTCCTTTTGATTTAGAATAATTTGTCACAACCGTTCGGAAGGTGGATAGATTGAGTTTTGATTTACGCTTTTAATGATAGAATTCTATTTAAATAATTTCAGATTGATAGTTGATTTGATTTGAAAAATTGATTAATTGGAATATGTTTAAGAGCTTTAGATCTTGCCAACTCTGTTTAACTGCTAACAGAGGATTAGATCTACTGTCACCTAACATAATAAGTTTTTAAGTTATTTCACTGATTTGAAACTTTTATTATAGGTATTTAGATTTTGTTAACGCCTAGTTCTAAGAGTAGACTAGGAAGCAACCTACGAAGCATCCTCAGACACTTGAATTTAAGCATTCAGCGAAGTGTAGGGGCCCATGCGGGTATATTTAAGAATTTAGGCAATTTATATTTCTGAGTTATGAGATTGATTTTAGATTTTCATTTAATTCCAAGTTTAGCATGTGCAACCTTTTCAATCATTAAAGTTTGCACTTGAAATCTCTATGTCCGAGCACATACAGGTGTTTATAGCTTAACTAATTTCATCTAATTAATGAAATCATTGATTTTGAATATCATAATTAGAATGAAATCCCTTAATTTTTGATTAAAGGAAGCCCTATGATTTTTATAGAATTGGATTTAGTATCATCTTCTATCTACTTGTACAAAGAGTTTCAGATCCCGTGGCGAAGAAGGCGTTTTGATTTAGATTGTAGTTTAAAATATTATTTACATTTAGTTTACTTATTGAGTTTTTGCAATTCCCCCAACTTGATTATGTTCAATTTACATCACTTTTGAGAAGTTATGCCAATTTTAGTGTTTATTTCTCTAGCCCTACTTATGCTTATTAGCTAGCATAATGATCACCTCCATATTCACATAAGAGTTATTAAACCCAATTTGGATTCATCCTTAGACTATAAGTTTATTGCAAATTTATTATGAGTTTAGTATTAATCTCCCCAAATTTCAATTAAAGCTTGTTTAATTTTGAGAAATTTGCAAGAAAAAAGAACTCACTTTATTATTTTAATTTAAGTCGTAGAGAATTACAATTAAAGTTTGTGAGTTTAATATTAGCCTCCCCAAAGTTTGTGAGTTTAATATTAGCCTCCAACAAATTTCACTTAGATTTTAAATTAATGTTCTATTCTTTCCAAAATTTTCTTTAAAGAGTTCCTCCTTTTTTCTTGTTTGATGCTTTTAGTTTAAAATTAGCTGTAGGTTTCCTTACTTAGCATTCTTAAGTCAGTTCATTTCATTCTCCCCATTTTTTCTAAATCAAAAGATTTGACGTAATTTTGGCGACCTCTGGCGTCATCCGTGTAAGATCGTGTTTTGGCTTAGTCGGTATGGCTATGAGCATAGCGGCGGTGTCTTCTCTACCATTTTATCTCGTCATGCTCTTAGCAGAGGCCTTGATCTAAAGAAGAATCTGATACAATATATATTCATCTCCTTTTTTTTTAGAAATTAGACAAAATTTTGGCTTCATTTAGGGGGTGACATCAAGTGTTACTCGATGCCTCCTTGAGCATAGTGGCGGTCTTACACTACAATTTTTTTGATCTCGTCGCACCCTATTGAGAACAACGAGGTTTTTAAACCTATAAAGAAATACAAGCATATAAATAAATAAATAAATAAATAAATAAATAAATAAATAAATAAATATATATATATATATATATCCACATTCCTAACATGTTTCGTATTTTTTTGGAAGCGATGCTCGGTAAAGGCGGGTTAGGCATGTATGAGAATGCGAGCGATCTCGAAAAAAAATTCTTTTGTTGATGTTATTCCAGTTTTACGGTGAAGAAAAATGGGAAAGTAAAAGCGAGAGTCTCGAATAAAAGAAGAATTGCGTGTTAACGATGTTAAATTTGTGTGAAAGCAAGATGTGCGGATGGGCCGGAACAGCTTGTTGCGGGCAACGGGTCGGAGTGAGATGCGGGACGGCGGGACGGGCCGCGGGAAGGAGGCAGGCTAGCGGGCCGTGGGATGAAGGTTTGCGGGCCGGAGGTGGGTCGAGATGCAGCAGCGTGGGCCGTGGCAGCGGCGGAACGCGGGTCGGCAAGCATCGGGCCGGAGGACCCTTGCGCGGGATAGCGTGGGTGCTAGTGGGTCGGCATGAGGGTGCGGGCCGAAGTGGGCCGTGGAGAGGGTTTAAGCCGTGGGCTCGTTGCATGGGACACGCGGAATTGCACGTGAGTTAGCGGGACGGCCGGAGGCAGAGATCAGACAGGCTGGCGCTTGCGGTAGAATTATGACATGGAGCGGGCAAGAATAGCGGCGGGCTCATGCGCGGGACGCACAGAGCGGCGGGCTCATGCGCGGGATGCACAGAGCGGCGGGTGCGGTTTCATGGGCCGCGGTGGACGGAGTGTGGGCCAGAGTGGGCCGTGGAGCGGGATGGCACCGGCGCGCTGGACAGCAGAATGCGGGATGCGCGGAGGACACCGGCACGCGCAGCGAAATAGTAGAAATTGAGGGGGGAAATGATGAAAATTACATGTGCAGAGAACATTTAAGAGAGGAGAGGAACTATTGGAAAAATGGGGAGAGTGGAAACCAATCATCCTTTTCTTATTTTTTTCTTTTCTGCAATTTAAGGAAAACTGAATGGGAGAAAGAGGAGGAATGGTTGAGCATGAGGAAGATAATTTAGGGATTTTAAATAATTTCAAAATTAAATAATCATCTTTAAATTATGTTTAATGCTGATGTGATTAGATAATCAATATACATATATCAATTTAAGATTATTCTGATATTCCGAACGCAACGACATTGTTCATTTCATGATCGGAGGCCATTTAGTTCAAATCAGCGTTAAATTGAGTCCATTTTAGCTCAAAAATGCGCATCACCACTTTCGATCAATCGATTTTCATGCAAACTTGTCCAAATTGAGTGTGAATAGTCTTACTTGATAGATTTTGATATTTTGAAGCCAATGACATGTTCAATTTAATGAGCAGAGATCGTTTGATCCTCGTCGGTGCCTCTTGACCTCGATATGCATGTAGGCGCGTTAACGACTTGAGCGTTTGATAGGTTGATCATCAAGTTGAGCAGTATTTATATTCTTTCATTGAACATGATGACAAGTCGTTCGATCGAGGTCATTTAAGTTAATTTTGGTGACGTCGCAGTTTATTTCGATTTGTGCACTGTCACTTCAAATCATTTGACATTTGTATGAACTCATCCAAATTGAGCGCAGATAGTCTCATTTGATAGATTTCAATATTTTGAAGCAAACAGTGCAATCAATTTCATGAACGGGGGTCGTTTGGCTTATATTAGTGCCTCTTGACTTTGATATGCGCATTGACACTATGATAGCTTAAGCGCTTAATCAATTGCTCGTTAGATTTTACAATATTTGTATTCCAATCAATTTGGATGTTTTGAATGCGACGGTGAAGTCTGTTCATCGATAGGAGGTCATTTTGACCATTTTTAAAGATGTCTAGTGCATTTTGAACTTCAGTTTACGCACTGTCACCTCTGAAGTCTTGCAGGCTTGACTTTGACTTACGACACACATATGGAGGTCAACAAATGCCCCTCAAGAAATGTGATTCATGCATGAAGTGAGTCACGTTTGGTGAAAACTGATTGATCCTTTTGGCTGGCTACAAAACTTGGATCATTTCAGCTTCGATTGCAATAACTTACGGAGCATTGACAGGATTTATCATTAGTATGCTGCCTTATTTAGGACATGTTAAATGGAGGGCTTGATCGATTTATTAGAATCGACTTATCGAATAGATAAGAGTTCTTATACCATCTACTATCTGCTTCAATGGCTTTGCTGAAGATCTCTTTCTTTTATATCATTGCAATTTGAGTTTCCTCCAACTCTAGTTTTGTGCTTGGTTGGGTCTGATGGAGGAATTGATTTTATTGCTTGATGGTTTGAAATTCTTTCGTCTAGCTTTAAGCAGCTTGATGAAGGAATGACCGATTTATCATATTGACTTGTCGAAGTGTATGTATACCATGAATCATGTGCTCGCTTTTTGGATTTGTTGAAGGGTACATCTGAGATAACCTTCCGACTTATATAGGGTCAATGTTGAGTTATTAGTATAGCAACGTGTGCTTTAATAGACTGAATAACTATGAAATTCCTTTAATTCAGCCATCGGCTTTGTTTGAACTATAGAATTACGTCCTCGGTCTTGTGCTTTCTGCTTTGACGGACTTGATGAGGATATTGACTTTGATTTGTGCTTAGAGCTTGATCAGGTCATTTAAGAATAAATTGATATATCACCCTGCGGGTAATATATAGATTGATTTGAGGTAGCCCTGAAGTGAGCATTTTCTCAACTTGCCTTGATCTATCGATCAAGTAAAGAGATCTTTTGGATCCTGATTGCTTGTAATAACTAAGCTGGATCTATTTAAGATTGAATAGCTATCATCATTGGACTAACGAGCAGGGGCTCTTTCACTATGATCTTTTCTTGTGGCTTGTTGAGTGAGGAGAGCGTTAGCAACTCGACCATATTTGGGCTTGTTGAGTTTTTAGAACTTTTCGAGTTTTGACTTAAGCTATAGTGGGTTGGTGGTTTTGTCATCGGATGAGCGGGGTTCTTTCACGCGCCTTTTCTTATGGCTTGTTGAGTGAGGAGCATCGACAACTCGATCATTTGTGGGCTTGTTGAGTTCCTTTCCGTGTCCTAGACTTCAGGATGTAGAGGTTGATGTTTCTTCAACTTAATTGATTGAAGCTTCCAACATCAAGAGTTCTTTTGATTTGATCTCTAAAATTTGGCAAATCTGAGAGATAAACTTTTTTGACATTTAGGGTTTTCCTTTCATGCTTAAAAATAGATTCTTTTTGTTCCTACAAGAATATGCAACTTAATAATGATAATTATAGATATATTCAAGGATTTTGGCATAACACTTGATGTCAACTTGAATTAGAATATATTTGAGGATCTCATCTTATGGCATGATGCCAACTCAAATAAACTTGATATAAATTAAAAAATGGCCCTATCTTGCAGGGGGAATTCTAAAGTACATTTAGGAAAATTTTTAAGATGAAAATATACAAATACATCCACATTTGAATTGATGTACTCTAAAGGAGATTTTAACGTATAACATTGATTTCATTTATATATAAAAATTTAAAATGCCCCTGTAATTTTCATGAAAAGTTCTTCATCTGAGTATGTTTATTTAGGGATCTCATGAAGCACGTAAATAGATATACTAAAAAAAATGCCCCTTGTCTTGCAGGAAAATTTCTATTGTACCTCGAGAATGTGGTCATCAAGTATAGTACTTTTCAAGTATTGGCCATTAATTGGCGGCATTAGTCTTTCACCCTTTAGGTTGATGAGTTGGTATGCCCCTTTTTGATACACTTTTTCAATGACAAAAGGGCCTTCCCAATTAGGCTCAAATTTGTCACCAAATTTTTGATTAGAATAATTGGTCTTCTGACACGACAATTCTCCTTTTGGAATGTTGAGGGATGGTCAAAAGCTCTAAGCATCTTTTCTCGATAGACTTCTAGATTTTGATGAGCTTGTAATCTAACTTCATCAAGCGCGTTGAGTTCCTCCATTCTCATACGAGCATTTTGATCTTCAGCTAGATTATATTGGATGGCTACTAGAAGTGTAGGCAACTCAACTTCAAGCGAAAGAACTGCTTCAGTTCCAAATACCAATGAATAGGGAGTGGCTTTAGTCGGCGTCTTGTAGGTAGTTCAATATGCCCATAGAGCCTCTACTAGCATGGTATGCCATTCTTTCTTATTTTAGTGAGAATCTTCTTGAGCAATTTGACTAATGTCTTGTTGAAGGCCTTCGCCAAACCATTTGCTCTTGGATTATATATTAAAGAGTATCACCAATCAATTTTGTGTCGATCAACGAATCTATAAATCTTTGCACTTTTGAAAGTTGTGCCATTGTTAGAAATTATTTGGTGTGACACTCCAAATTTATAGACCACATTATGCATGATGAAGGTGATCACTCGGTTGGCAGTAACTTCTTTAAATAGGGTAGGTTTAGCCCACTTAGAGAAATAGTTAGTCGCTGCTAGGATGAAGCGATGTCTAGCTGATGACGGTGGATCAATTGGTCCAATTACATCTATGCCCTAACATTTGATTGTCCAGGATGCTATTGTTGGGTGTAATGGATTTGGAGGTTGATGAATGAGATTCCTATGTACTTAACACTCATGACACTTCTTAGCGTGATTAATATAGTCTCTCATCATAGATGACCAATAATAACCCATCCTTTTGATCTTTACTATCATCTTGGGACCTGACTGATGCGCACCACAAAGTTCTTCATGAATTTCAACCATCACTTTGCTAGCTTCATCTACACCTAGGAATCTAGCCACATTTGTTCAAAGGATCTACGATATAAAGTGTTATTGACGAAAGAATAACATAGCATTCTCTTTTCGATTTGAGATGCTAGTGATTTATTACTTGGTAATTTTCTTTCTTTAAAGTAGTCGATGAAGGCTTGCCTCCAATCACGCGACTCTTCTACAACAAAGGCTTCACACTACTTTTTTGAGGCAATATCATTCTTAGCTCTTCTTGGTATAAATTTTTTGTTGATTTTGAGGAGTATAAGAAGCAATCTGAGTCACAACCTGCTTGGTTAGATTTTTTAATCCCTCTACCTACTGGGGTTGATATTTTATAGGCTCTAGAACTCATCGAGTAAATATGCTGATCACGATATAATCACCATTCATACTTGCTATTTCTTTAGCTAATTTTGCTAAGCAATTGGCTTTACTATTCTTGGATCGAGTGATTCGAGTTAATGTGATATTTGGTATCTACTTCATAAGCTCGAGAACTTGCTAATGATAGAAAGCTAACTCAAGCTTGTTGATTCTATAGATGCCAAGTACTTGATTTATAATAAGCTGAGAATCGCCAAAAATATGCAAGTTTTGAATGCCTATGAGAATAGCTTCTTCTAGACCTGCCATTACTGCTTCATATTCAGCTTCATTATTAGTTCTTGGCTTTATCAATCCATTTGATCGTCTCATTATCCCTCCTTCTAGTGTTATGAAGATGATGCCGATTCCTACTCTTGCTCTTGGGAAATTTAGAGATTGGACTTGTTTGATCGATGAGGCTCCATTAAAATCCATTTTCCAAATTTGTGATTTTTTCTCTTTTATGAATGAGCATAATTTGCTCATCAGGCAAATCGTCATTAAGAGAAGAGTCAGCAGGGATAGGATGTGCAGCTAGAAAATTTGCTAAGACTTGTTCCTTCACTAATTTTTGTGGAATGTATGTGATATCAAATTGTAGAAGCAATATTATCCATCTTGCCAAGCGACCTGTCAATGCTAGTCTTGTCATCAAGTACTTCAACGGATCGATCCTTGAGACAAGGGTAATCTTGTGAGATAACATATAATGACAAAGCTTTTGGACTGCAAAGATTAATGCTAAACAGTGCTTCTCTATCAGAGAGTATCTCATTTGTGCTCTAATCAGCCCCTGACTGATATAATAAAGAGCATTCTCTTTACTTTCTTCATTGTGTTATGCCAATAATACCCCGAGAGACTCTTCTAATATAACTGTGTATAGAATGAGGGGCTTCCCGGAAGTAGGCTCTATAAGGATTTGTGGATTTAACAGGTAGCTTTTAATTCTATTGAAAGCTTCTTGGCACTCCATGTCCCACTTGAATCGATCATCCTTCTTCATTAATCTTGCAAATGGTTGACAACATCCTGATAAATTTGATATAAATCGATGGATGAATGCAAGTTATCCTTGTAAAGAACGGAGCTGACACAAACTCTTTGGCGGAGGCATTTCCACAATTATCTTGATTTTAGCAGGATCAATTTCAATACCTCTATTATGTACAATGTTCCCAAATAATTTTTCAGAGGATATCCCAAATTCATATTTTAGAGGATTTATCTTGAGATCATATTTTCTGATTCTCTCCAGTATAATTCTCAAGTCTTCGAAGTGGTTTTCACGATTTAAGCTTTTCACCACCAGATCGTCAACATAACATTCCACTTTCTGGTGAATCAACTCATCAAAAATATGCGTCATGGCTCTTTGGTATGTAGTTCCCACATTTTTTAGGCCAAAAGACATGACCAGGTAGTAATAGATGCCAATAGAGCGATATATGTTTTTTTATCTTTAGGTGCCATTTTGATTTGGTTGTATCCTGACGATCCATCCATGAATGAGAACATGTCATAGTTGGAAGTGCTGTCCACCAATAGTTCTAATATTGGAAGTGAAAAGTCATCTTTTGGGCATACCTTATTTAGGTCTCTGAAGTCACTGCAGAGACGGATTTGTTCTTCTTTCTAACTAGGATAATGTGGCTATCCAATCTGCATACTTTTTCTCCCGGATGAAGCCTACTTCGATCAGTTTCTTAGTTTCTACAATTACCTGTTCTTCAATCTCCAATCTCATTCACCTAGGAGCTTGCTTAATGGGCATTGCATCTAGTTTAATAGCTAGTTTATGAACTGCTACATCAGGGGATAAACCTAGCATTTCAAAATATGTCCAGGCAAAGCAATCCCTGAATTCACAAAGTAGCATTTTTAGCTCTTCAACTTTCGTGTAAGGGCAAACGAAAGTTGGATGGGATCATCCTCTAGGTTGACTTTTTTAAGTTCATCCACAGTAGCTATTTGTCCACCATCTTCACGTTCTTCAGGTGCGAGCTTGGCTTCTACTTCTTTATCATTTTTAAGAAGAATTTCATGCGAATCATCTTCTTCATCACTATAAGTTTTTATCTCAACATCTATTATATTATAACAGGCTCTATTTTGATGAGATTTGTGGATGAACCCAAGACCTTTAGTTATAAACTTATCACTTATTCATGATGCTTGAGGACTTCTTTGGCTCCACATCTTGTTAAAGACTTGAGTCCTATGTTTAGTAATTCTCATATGAATTCTAAGCTTATGCATCATTCTTTGTAATTTTTGTGAAAAATATATTGGTATTCTTGTTGGTACTATCTCATCAGAACTTTTATGTTGAGCAGGTTGTTCAAAATTTTGAGGCTGAAAATATTCAAATTTATAAAATAGAGTTCCTGTTCCGCCACTCTCACTCAACAGAGGCACATAGAATGTTATCAATTCTTCAATATTATGAACTTCTAGTGGACTAATTTCTTTGAAGCACTGCTGAGGGATGGGTATAATTTTGAGTGAGCCATTTAACTCTGCCAAGTGAGCTATCCTCCTTGATGCAGCCATCTGAACTCTATTTCTATAAGTATATTCAAAATCATAACCTGAATCGGAATCACTTATTTCATACTCCACTTTTCTTGAGAGCTTATAAGTTCCCTTAGGTTTGAAAGGAATATCTTCTCCTTCTTCTATGTCACTTTCCAAATGAGGAACTAATTTTCTTGATTTAGGTGCAGAATTAAAAGTTTTAGGAGAGTCATCATTGCCTTCTTTCTTTCTATTTACTTCTGCATTTTCACTTTGTGAAATTGGTTTTTAGTTTGAAGTGGATGCTACTGCTTCAAGTGGCTCTGTTGGCTTAGGCTCTTTAGGAATGAAATATTTTATATCTTCATAGATCTTTGCTTCATTGATGGAGAATGGTTATAGGTTACCAGAAATTTTGAATTCTTCTCCATCTTTCAGATACTTCATACATTGATGCATGATTGATGGGACCATGCCATACTCATGTAGCCACGACCAGCCCAAGAGAGCTCTAAATGATGTATCAGCATCGATTACATGAAACTTGGCTTCTGTATATAAATCCCTAAACTTGAGCGGGAGAAGAAAAAACCCAGAGATTTCTACCCCTTTTCATTGAATCCATGAACCATCAATTTATCTCTCCCAAGATGTTGGATATCGAGTGATAATCTTCTCAATACCTTTAGACTCATAAGATTGATAAAAGAACTTGGATCAATCAATATTCAGCTGATCGAGATGCCATCACTCTCTGCAGTAACATAAAGAGGATAGTTGTGATCTACCATTCCCAACATAAGATCTTTTTCAGAAAATGTGATTACTGGGAGATCTTGAATTTGCAATGCTTCAGTCATGCATTTTTCAATAAAGTAAGCTTCATAACTCTTCGGATCTTTGAGAGCTTGTATCAAATTTTCTTGGAGATCTTTTGACATCAAGAGAGCCTCATACACACTTAATTGTGCAGGGATCTTTCTCAAGTGTAACAAAATATTATAATCTATCTTCTCGCTTGGTTTAGGCTTTATCCTAAGATTTCTGGGAATAATATCCTCGTTGACTTCAATTTGTCTACCTTTGTATTTATTTGCACTTCCCTTCTTTGATGAAGGTGGTAAGAATTTACTGTTTTTCAACTAAACTTGAATCACCTTATCTTGCACAGATTCTTCTAAAGAGGTAGTTTCTTCAATTCCCTTCTTATTCTAGAAGATTGGCTGAAAGAGCTAGACTCATTTTTCAACATCATACATTTCATACGTGATGATATCGATGAGTCTGACTCTTCTCCATCAGAAAAACATAAATCTTTAACTGAACTATTATTATCTTATTGAGTCATTAAATAAAATTCAGATGTTAGCTCCTCAGGCTCTTCTTGCTTTCCTAAAAAAATTTTTGATGGGTTGGTCAAGTTTATCTGACTACCCTTGCCGCTTAGGAGTAACTGATATTGAAGAATATCTAACATCACGCAGATGATTCTGTATGTTTCTACTAGACAAGATTCACCATTATCTTCTTTACCTAATTCAATAATGCGAAGTTTAGGCATGAAGTTTGCAAGCCTAAATAGTTGTCTTGCCAGCTGGTGATACTCTTCTAGATTGTTAATGATCTTTTGAGTTATAGTTCTCTTCTTGATCTTCCTTTTCTTTGCCAGCTTCTTTGATTTATGAGGCATACATTTAGTAGACTACTTCTCATGCTATAATAAAGTAACTTTATCAAAATGCCACTGAGAAGCCCAAATACTTGGTTTAGGCATCTCTCTTAAGTCCAATATAGGTTCAAGTGGTAATTTCTACTTAACACTAGGGACGTGTTTTCGTTGCTTCAACATCTTCACGGTCTTTTTGGATACTACTATTTTCCATTCTTCCATCTAAACTGATTTCTGCTTCTTTTTGTCTTTGCTGGATGATATGAAAGAGGACATCATCATCCTTGTCGACTCTCTTTTGGTTGACTAGAATGCTGTTGGATAGTGTAAATTCACCTCACTGATACTTCCTTTCTAGCCAATCTTTGAAGACATAACAGTCTTCAATAGGATGACTGATCATCCGATGATAGTGATAGTAGTTTAGATTATTGACTTGATGCCTTTTTCGTGCCTTTTAATTTATAAGTAGCCCAACTTTGACTGCCAAATAAATAATAGCCACATTGTCTTCTAAAGAAATATTTTGTATTCATCTTTTCCTTAAGAGTTGGCTGCATTCGCTCATCATCTCTTATCACTTGTTTTGAATGCTCCCCACCACTTGGAAAAGTTGGGACTTGTCATTGCCTCCTAATATCAGTTTTAATTGTGGATTAGAATAAACAGGCTTTTTACCCTTATCATCATTGTACATCAGCTGTTTTTCTTTATCCACATTGTATATCACCCGCCATTATTTGAGCTATAGAAGGATGAATTTCATTTCTTCTTGAGTATGAAGGTTTGTTTCTCATTGCTTTATCTGCATAGACTTCAGACTTAGGACGATTCAACTTTTCAAATTTAGCCACCGTATCGAGCAAGTCCTGGAATGTTGCAATCGATGCCATGCATAGAAATGGTGTCATTTTATCATCTATATTGCCCATTAGCAATTGGATCTCATGTTCTTCTTCCAATTGTTGCTCGCACTTCATACTTAGATTATGCCAATGACTTATGAATTTCATCATTGACTCACCTTTTCTTCTTTTCAACAAGGCAAGGTCTGCGAATATGATTTTCTCGGTTGCACTAGCGTTCCTCTTCATAAATATAATCTCTAATTCAGCAAAGATTTTAACTAAATTATTTGATAATTCTACATACCATTTGAAAGCAGCTGAGGTCAAGCTACTAACGAATTGACAGAAAAGTAGTGCATCATTCCCTCATCTGTTACCACAAGTAGCCTTAAATTGGGCCAGATGTTGCTTTGGATTACCAAGCTCGCTGAAAATATTAAATTATGACATTGAGTAACCTTTTGGGTATGACACTTGATCATATTTAGCGGGGTAAGGGCGACCCTTACTCACCAGCTTTTCACCCCGTTCTGAGGTTATGACTGCATTTATCTTTTCATTGATTGTTGTTTCTAGCTGAGCGACTGTTACAGTTCCCGATGTGCTAGCTAGATTTTGAATTATCGGCTGGAGAGGTCTTGGGTTAACTTCATTCCTCACTTTATGCATCATATGTACTATAGGACCTTGAGGTACCATAGTAGCTAGTGGTATAGAAGTTGCATTATTAGCTGCCTATTGATTAACAGACTAGACATGTGCTGCACTTGATGTAATATTTTTTTGCAACATCTCCATTATGATGTTGATTTGTACTATCATATCATTCATTTTGGTACCAAGTTGTGCAATCTCCTTGTCTTTGACTTCCATTTGAAGCTGCATTTCTCTTTGCTCTTTAGCTAGCACCATGGCGTCAACCATTACAGGCTCTTCTTCTTCTTCTATTTCTTATTGTTGGTTTGTTCTTTGCTCATTTTCAGGGGAAGAACTTGACTACCCTTCTCCTTGTTCATTTGCATAGACATCTGTTGTTGGGGCTGTATGACGATGCAGATTATAAAAGTGTGTACCAGGCTGATCATTTCCTGGTTCAACCATATAGACAGCTTTGACACCCATGATTTCTTTCTCATTCTAGTCTCCTTTTTCTTCATCTTCAGCAAAGATTGAAGATCCGTCCTCTATTTGCTTCTGTGAAGACTCTTCTTCATAAATGTCAAAATCAGGTTCTGGTTCCCTGAGTTCACATTGCTGCTGATGGTGCTGAGCGGAGAGTTCATCTATATCTCTGATCATACAGACAACTTCCACTTCCATAGTGTCCTCTTCATTATTTTCTTCCTGCACATGAATTTCTAATCAACATTTTCAGTGGATCTCTGGTTCAATGTGTGGAACAACCACTTCTTCTATTAAAGAACCATGATCAACATCAACCTTCTCTTGTAGGGGTGAAACGGATCGACGATGGGATCCCCTAGAGGATTCTTCAGGGTGTCGACCATCATATTTTTCATCAATGATATCCTTTCTTTTAGGCATCTACTTCTAATGAGTTAATTTTGAGGTAGATTTCTGAGTATATGTATCAGATGTTACACCTCTTCTATTACTCAAAGTTTTATTATGGGGCCTTGGCCTCTATATTTGCTTATTCTTTTGCTGGGACCTTTCGACAACAGATTCTTGGACACACGGTCTAAGTGTCATGCCCTGATGCTCACCATGCGAAGCGTACTGGGCTTGATGACTTGTTACTAGAAGAGATGACAACTTTTTTAGTGGAGCCTCAGAATTTTCCATCACCACATCCTCTAAAATTTTTTTTTCATTAGGCCTCTGTCCTTAGCTACTATGAGAACTTTATGTATCCTGGCAGACAATGTTTCAGGCTATCTCCTCTGTGGTGGTGGAGCTTGACATGGTTGGTTCTAGAAGGACTGCTTTATTTTGCCACTAAAGCTATTCCTCTTTACCCACTCTAGATTTTCAAAGTTATTGTGGGTATGAATACTCGCTTCTGGCGGCAGTATTGCTTATTCACTAGGTCATTCAAAGGGGATCTGTTGAGCCCTCAACTTGGTGTTTCTCCTTCTTTGCCTTTTGGTTAATTTGCTTCTTGATGAAGAAGCTTCATGATCATGCTTTCCAGGTACAAAAGGTTCAGTCGGTGCTGCAACTGTACCATGAGAAATTAAAGACATAGTTTGCCCATTGTTGGTTCTTTTCATCATGGGAGCTTCAGATTGACCTAGCATTTTGAAAACTTAAGTTCTCTATCAAGAGAACTCGATACTGGTCTGAACCGGTTGACATGGCTAGTAGGAGCTTGACTGATTCCAAAGATGGCTAAATGTACCAATGTGGGTACTTCAGAGTCAGCCTATGATAGCAGAGAAATTCAAGCTACTAAATCGAGTGGTTGCCCCAACATCTCCAGTGTTGATGATGGCGTTGGCCAGACAGATGTTCACACCACGACCTAACTGAATGATGAAAGGAGTGCTTTGTTGATCCATTTCTGTAAAAGTGAAAGATGGGAATTAGTAATTAGTAATTATTATTTCACCCCATACTTTCAAGATGTAGAGTACTATAACAATAATGTGTAATAAAGATATACTCTACGGAATGATTAATTCTACATAGAGCCTCATATTGAATTTATTACACACTTAAATCATCATTTCGTTGTTTTGAATTTTTAAAATTTTTTATTGCTTCTATAACACATATATGACTAGTCAAAGATGGAAAGAGAATCCTTTCCCTAGCAAAGTTGCCAGAAATCTATGGGCTCCGAAAATTCGCCACCGACCTCTTGACAATTTTTTGAATATTGAATTGAAGAGAGTGTGATTTGAATGTCGATGAAATTTTCAGAAGGCAGATGAGGTAGTAGATAAGACACTACCCAGAGATTTCGCCCTCATTTTGTGAGGACTTTAGATCTGGTTCTAGGTTTCCTATAGGCACAAGCCCCTGTAGTTAATTACCCCTCTCAATAAACGAGAGAGAACTTTCAATTAAGGCTAGTCATTAGATCGCTAAATGCATAGCATATAGTAGCAACATATGGAGTTTCAAAATTTAGAATATGAAATTCATCATTTCACCTTAAACCAAATGGTTGGAGGAATGATGACATGCCCGATCTATATCTCATGGTTCTATCATATCGGGCAGTCGCGATTCTTAGTCTACTTAATTAGAGGAGGTAGTCAAACCAACCTAATAGAAGGATCCTGATAAGCAACACATGGGTTACATCATCCAAGAAATCATTATAGACTTGGGGTGGTGTTTATCTAAAGAGACAGGCTTAAGTCCACCTTAGCTGACAGAGGGCTATTTTCCCTATCAAGTATACCCAATGATTCACAACTCAAAGGGAAGAGTCATTGACGGGCTACGATCATGATCATACTATAATGGAGCCAAACTGGCCAAACCACTCGATCAGAGGACTCTAATCGTAACTACTTCATATGTAGAGTTTATTAGTTAAGCCACATAGTCAGAGGACATGTGCCACATCCTTACTCGTGTGAGATTGATTGAGAGTGAACATATAGAACACTTGATTTGACATTGACTTCTTTGTGAGCTAGAGTTTTCTTAATTTGTCACCCTCGATAAACAACTGTGGAAGGTGGATAGATTGAGTTTTGATTTAAGCTTTTAATGATAGAATTCCATTTAAGCAATTTCAAATTAATATTTGATTTGATTTAAAAATTGATTAATTTGAATATGTTTAAGAGCTTTAGATCTTCAACTCTATTTAGCTAACAGGATTAGATCTCACACCACGATTCAATTTTTAGATATTTCACCGATTTGAAACTCTTATTATAAGTTTTAGATTTTGTTAACTGGATCCAATAAGACTAAACCGGAGCAGCAAAAGATCCTCGACACTTGAATTTAAGCATTCAAAGACAAAGGTTCGGCCCATGTGGGTATATTTAAGAATTTAGACAATTTTTATTTCTGAGTTATGAGATTGATTTTAGATTTTCATTTAATTCCAATTTTAGCCCGCGAAGCCTTTTCAGACATTAAAATTTACACTTGAAATCTCTATGTCCGAGCATATGTAGGTGTTTATAGCTTAGCTAATTTCATCTAATTAATGAAATCATTGATTTTGAAAATCATAATTAGAATGAAATCCCTTAATTTTTGATTAAAGGAAGCCTTATGATTTTTATAGAATTGGATTTAGTATTATCTTTATGTGCTTGTACAAAGAGTTGCAGATCCATTGGTGAAAAAGGCAGTTTGATTTCGATTGTAGTTTAAAATATTACTTGCACTTAGTTTACTTGTTGAGTTTTCGCAATTCTCCCAACTTGATTATATTCAATTTACATCACTTTTAATAAGTTATGCCGATTTCAATGTTTATTACTCTAGCCTTACTTATGCTTATTAGCTAGCATAATGATCACCTCCATATTTGCATAAGAGTTATTAAACTCAATTTGGATTCATCTTTAGACTGTAAATTTATTGCAAGTTTGTTATGAGTTTAGTATTAATCCCTCCCAAATTCCAATTAAAGCTTGTTTAATTTTGAAGAATTTGCAAGAAAAGAGAACTCACTTTATCACTTTAATTTAAGCCATAGAAAATTACAATTAAAGTTTGTGAGTTTAATATTAGCCTCCCCAAAGTTTGTGAGTTTAATATTAGCCTCTCTCAAATTTCACTTAGATTTTAAATGAATATTCTATTCTTTCTAAAATTTTCTTTAAAGGCTCACCTCTTTTTTTTCTTGTTTGAAGCTTTTAGTTTAAAATTATCTTTCTTTAGTCAGTTTATTTCATTCTCCCCTTTTTTTTCTAAGTCAAAAGATTTGATATAATTTTGGACCTCAACATCATCCTCGTATGTTGCATCAGTATTTTGGCTTACCAGTGCATACTGAGCATAGTGCGTGTTTTATATACACAGTTGATTTTTTTATCTTGTTGCACCCCCTTAAGCATGACGAGGCCTTCATACCTGAAAGAAGACATACAATGCAATATATGTTTGTGCCCCCTTTTTTTAAGCCTAGAAATTAGACAAAATTTCGATAGCATTTCATCTAGGAAGAGCGACATCTAATGAGTGTTGGCTTACTCGGTACGCCCTGTTGAGCAAAGTAAATGGTGTCTTGCGACACCACATCCAATTTTTTCATGTCGTCGCACCCTATTGAGCATAATGAGGTCTTCAAATAGGAGGAGCAACATCTAATGAGTGTTGGCTTACTCGGTATGCCCTGTTGAGCAAAGCAAATGGTGTCTTGCGACGCCACATCTAATTTTTTCATGTCATCGCACCCTATTGAGCATCATGAGGTCTTCAAACATGCAAAGAAACACAGTATATATATATATATATATATATATATATATATATATATATTCACATTCATAGATCACACATGTTCTGCCGCATTTTTTGATATGCTGTAATACTCGACAAAGGAACGAGGTTAGGTATGCAATTGGGAATGTAATGCAAGGAGTGTGACGCTGAAAATCGAAAGAAGAATTCGCCTGTTGACAATGTTCTTCCCCGGTTTATGGAGAACCGAAAATGGGAAGACTAAAGTGAGGGATGTGATACCAGAAATCGAAAGAAGAATTCCCCTGTTGGCGATGTTCTTCCCCGATTTGTGGTGAAGAGAAAATGGGATGGGGTGGGATAGAACAACTTGCTGCGTGCAGCGGGCCAGAGTGGGATGCGGGTTGGCGGGCCATGGGATGTAGGTTTGTGGCGGAGCAGGTTGAATCACGCGAATAGGTGCGATGGAGTTGGAAGCGCGATCACGGAGTGCAGCGGTAATGGAAACGCTTACAAGACGCAGTCTGCCAGTGGCGGTGCGAGTCAGTAGTTGATGGCGTATCATCGTGGAGCTCATTAAAGATCAGAATCGTCCTGAATCTGGGAACAGGATCGATGGGTTAGTGCTAAGTGAGCTGCTTGCAGCGAATAATCGCTTTGCATCAGCGTGGAAGCCGATCTGATTCGCGTGATGATATGGGCCAGCTGAAAGAGTGGGCAGTGGGATATGGCACCAGGCTGGACGTGAAGCGGTTACAGATGGGCATTAACTGCGTGATAAAATTTTAAATGAGGGAGAAATCGAAAAAACCTATGTAGAGCATTTGAGCGAGAGAGGAGAGGAACTGTTGGAAAAATGGGAAGAGTAGAAACCAACCATCCTTTTTTTTATTTCTGCAATTGAAGGAAAACTGAATGGGAGAAAGAGGGGGAACGGTTGAGCATTGGGGAGGATAATTTAGGGATTTTTAATAATTTTTAAATTAAGTAATCATCTTTAAATTGAGTTTTATGATGATGCGACTAGATAATAATTATATATATATATATATATATATATATATATATATATATATATATATATATATATATATATATATATATATCAATTAAAATTTATTAGATATTCCAAATGCAACGACGCTATTCATTTCATGATCTGAGGCCATTTGGCTTGAGTTGACATCAAATTGAGTCCATTTCAACTCAAAAATGTGCATCGCCACTTTCAACCACTCGATTTTCACGAAGACTCATCCAAATTGAGCACGAACAGTCTTATTTGATAGATTTCGATATTTTGAAGCCAATGACACAATCAATTAAGAGATCGAAGGTCATTTGATCCTCGTTGATGCCTCATGATCTTGATATGCGTGTAGGCACGTTGACCACTCAAGAGCTTGGTCGTTTGATCATCAAGTTGTGCAATATTTAAATCCTGACCAATTTCGGCATTTTAAACATGATGGCAAAGTTCGTTCATCGATCAGAGGTCATTTGAGTTGATTTTGGTGACGTCTTGTGCATTTCATCCTCAATTTGTGCGCTATCACTTCAAATCATTTGACATTTATACGGACTCATTTGAATTGAGCGTGAACAATCTCATTTTATATATTTTAATGTTTAAAAGTTAACGACATAATTAATTTTATGAATGGGGGGTCATTTGGCTTGTGTCGGTGCCTCCTAACTTTGATATGTGCGTTGACACTTTGATAGCTCGAACACTTAATCAATTGCTATTAGATTTTGCAAAATTTGTATTTTGATCAATTTTGATATTCTGAACATGACGACGAAGTCCGTTCATCTATCAGAGGTCATTTCGACCATTTTCGGAGATGTCTAGTGCATTTTGAGCTTCAATTTGTCCACTATCACCTCCGAAGTCCATTGAATTCGATTTGTAGGATTGACTTTGACTTACGGCACACATATGGAGGTCAAAAATATATAAATATATTTATAACATAAATATATCTATGTTATATATATGTATACGTATATATAGTATAAAAATATTTATGCATTATCATTTTTTTTCTCTTTTTCTTCTCCTTTTTTTTATTCCCAAAAAATGAGATACCAAAGAGGGTCAACAAATGCCCTCCAACAAATATGACATGAGCATGATGCAGATCGTATTTATTGTGAGCTAATTTATGGCCCCTTAGTGTAGCTCATTATTTTTTTCTTGTTTATGTTTTGTCATGCTTTCACCTGAATTCATATATGCATTTCCTCTAATCATTTGATAGGAGGATGTTTGGTTGGAGGAGATCAAACGACTTATCTCCTAGTGAACCTAGCAAGGAGGCTATTTGGCTGGAGATTGATAGACATGATCTTGGTGAAGATGCTGATATCAGGGATAAAATCGAGCAACATATTGACATGTTGAGAGGACATGAATTTTACAGAGGTTTCTTTGCTATCCTCCACTACGGCGTCCTTGATTCTTTTGCTTTTGAGGATCCCATAGATTAGGAGGCTACTATTAAGCTAAAATGCTGGGACTACAATTCACTAGATGGCACAGTGGCTCAGGTTAATTCTGGATATTGTGATATTTTACAGCCTACTTATGACAGCATTGAGCATATGAGACAGTTTAGACTTCTGAGCCACCGTCAGCTATGGTCGAGCTCGTTAGACTTGCTTCGAGATTCATCCATTGGCAAGATTCCTAGTCTTCCACATGAATATGTCATATGGTCTAGGTACATCTTGCAGGCTCACAGAGATACCTTGTGAACAACTGGTATTTACAAGGCATGTGTATATTTGATTTCTTGGCATTCCCCTGCAGCTTATGGAGTTCGAGTTTTGGGATACTAGCTGCAACACATGTTGGATAGGCTTGTAGTAGTTGCTAACCACACTTTAGGGGCGATGTGTAGACTCGATGCTACTACTACAAGGAGCATGTTCCACCTGACGAGGAGTTATTTCGTAGATAGCCTTCAGTTGACGGTGATCGATGAGGTAGATTAGCCATGTCACCTGCTTATATTGATCTTTTAAGCCACTACCACCAGACCTTTAGAGCCTCAAGGTATTCTAGGTGCTCACGTACTAAACTTCCCATGAGTACATGGATTCAGAGATTCTTATAAGAGCACACTTTATCTGAGGAGTCTGTATTGCTACATGATCCTTTAGGATTTGGAGTATCAAGCATCAATAGTTTATTTGAGGATATTGTTGAGCCTTCTTTACCAGTTGGGTACTCTTCTCCAACTATACAGGATTTGAGCACAGTGTTACTCTTAGTAGGGTTCATAGCTATTTGGCTATGCATCTTTGTGTTACTGATTATAGAGAGGTCTATACGCCCAGGTGTTCTATTAGCAGCTAACAAGATTTCATGAGGTGAGTAGATCTCATTGGCTCTAGCAGTACTAGCTATAGTTTATAGAGTTTTTGTGATGATTTTTGAGGCAGATTCATTGGACATACATGATGTTACCTTGCCTTGGCATTACTTATATGCTTGGATTCACCTTCATGTACATGGAGCCTTTGCCTATTTCGAGTGGCCAGCATACCTTTCAGGGTGAGGATATCCCACAGTTATTCAGCTATATCAATCATCATCTACCTTTGAGAGGAATTAGACATGTCTATTCTTCTTTGCACCTCACTTGGTCAGGGATCGATTCTTGCTGGTTCACCAACCGGATATAGTTGGTTTGCCACTTGACTTGATAGAGACTGATCTTACCAATGGCTTCAATTAGAGTGGTGGAGCCTCATTACTTTATAGCCGATAGACATTAAGAGTGGCCGAGTACCTTTTTAGTATATGTCCAGGCTGACTGTGTTACAGGTTTGGTCGGTCAAATATCATTGAGGGCTACCATCCCAATCGTGTTGCATGATAGTTTAGATTTTCTCAGTGTATAA
This sequence comes from Cymbidium sinense, assembly GCA_021442155.1. NCBI lineage: Eukaryota > Viridiplantae > Streptophyta > Magnoliopsida > Asparagales > Orchidaceae > Cymbidium > Cymbidium sinense. The sequence continues at coordinate 6,574,567 of CM038216.1, forward strand.
CTCATGATGGCTGACCATTCATCCTAGGGATAGTAGATGTCAGGAAGACAAGGGCAGTGCCTCTTGAGACATGCTATTATGCTGCTTCTATAGTTTGGCTATATTTACTGAGACTTGGTACTGGCTCTCATTTTCAGATAGCTCCTCTGTAGAGCCACACAGGGGTCAGTTATACTCACCTCACTTGGGTACGACTATCTTTTGGTCCTTTCTTGGAGTGTGCCGTGAAGAGATATGAGCGAAGAGTGAGGTCTTTGGGAGTTCCTCGAGGTCAGAGGACCTATCATCTATCACCATTGGCAGGAGATAGCAGCACTAAAAATATAATCACTATCTTTCTATCCTTCCATACTTCTGTCATCTTTTTTATTATATCATTAAAATATATTCAGTGTATATGATATTTTAATTTGATTCATAATAGATGCGCTAACTAATGAGTGGGTCAGGGTTGAGGACACCACTTCTCATAGCAGAGTTAGAGCTAGAGATTCTGCTCCTAGCTACACTGAGGTTTCTTTACCAGCTCATAGATGTAAGTATAGTCAGCCTATAGAGCCTATTTGAGGTTCAACTGATTGTGCCATGAGTCCACTTCCATGACAACTTTTGACTCCTGATAAGGTACCACAGGTGTCAACTAGTACTGGATGTGCTACTAAGGACCTTGGGGTTGAGCCGTCTAGTGTGCCTGCCTTTGATACTACTGCCTCAGATTTTGTTACTCTTTCTGTGGAGCCACTCTTTCCTACTGAGCCTTACTCTATCTATTGTCCTGGGGAGATTCTGAGGTGAGAGACCTCATACCTAGTGGGGCTTTTGCTAAGCCAGCATATAGCTCTGGAGCTTATCAGATAGTGAAAGTGTTGACCTCATTTTTGGATTGAACTCTCAACCCTTCCATCTTAGACATTGGACTTCTCTTAGACTTTAAGAGTTTCTTAGTCTTAAGACACATCTAGTGATTAGGTGGACACTCAACCTAGCCCTAAAGACTTAGAAGAGTTAGCCATAGGAATAGGTCATGCCTTAGGGGCGTTAGGAAAATTTGCCTACCCTATAGCATGAACCAACTCCTCACTTCCTCCCTTCAAGCCAAATTCAAATCAACTCTAACTCATATCAACTTCAACTCCAAATCAAACCTTGAATCAATTTAAATGGATTTTCTTAAATCATGAATCAATTCCATATATTCAAAACCTATGATTGAAATCCAAATTCAAATTCCAAAAATCTTTCCTAAGCCCTTTGATTCTATCTTATGGACTTAGCTTAAATAAAATCCAAATCAATTCAAATTCAAGAAATTTTCTCATAACCCACTTATATTCTCATTTATATTCACATATATAAATGAAATATAAATTCAAATCAATCAAACCAAATCGAAAATTCAAATCCAAATAAAAAATCTTTCATAAGCCCTTTGATTCTATCTTTTGGACTTAGCTTAAATCAAATCCAAATCAATTCAAATCCTTGAAATTTTATCATAGCCCATTTATATTCTCATTTATATTCATAAATATAAATGAAATATAATTTCAAACATCCAAAACCAAATTCAAAACTCAAACTCAAATTCAACTAAAATCTAACCTAAGCCTTTCAAGTCAATTCTTGAACTTAGCCAAATCAAACTCAAATTAAGGCAAACCCTTAAATTTTATTCATGATTTAATCAATCCTTCAATCATGAATCCAATCATAAACATAAACTTCAATCCTTTAACCTAAACTAAATTCAAAAATCAAACCCAAGTCAAACTCATATTCACCTCTTTTGACTTGATATTGTCAAATGAATCAAAACCCATTTGACTTCAAATCTCTTGCAAATGGATTTATATTTCAATCATAAATCTATATGTGAGTTCAACCAAACTTGAATCAAGCCTTGATCAAGCCAACTAAATTCAATTGGCTCTCTTGACCCAAAGTGGCCAATTTGACCTGCATGAACCAAAATTCAATTCAATGCAAATGCAAATAAATTAAGCTAATACAAACTTCATGTCATGTTTATTGACCATCATTGATTAATCATTGTCATGAATTGGGTCAAACCAAGTCAACCTAGATCGTTGACCAAGTCAACCCTTTAACCCTTATGAACCCAAACTAGCCAAATTGCAACCTAAACCAAATTGAGGGCAACCAATGGCTCAAGTTCACTCCAAATTGATTATTGAACTTGACCAAAGCCTCAATTAAACCTAATTTGATCAATTGGCCTAACCTATTGACCATGAACCCAACTTGACCTAAAAGGTCAAATCAAGCTAAAATCAAATATAAACTAAATTGATTGGAAACTAAGATACCAATCCATTTCAAATGATCAACCAAACCCAAAAAAAGCCTTGATTCAAGCCAATTTGGTCAATTGGGTCAAATCGGTCAACTTAGCCCAAATTGACCTAAAGAATCAAATTGGCCAAAATCCAAATTAAACCAAATTAATTGAAACCAATTGAACTAATATACTCCAAATAGTAATTTTAACTTGACCCAACTCTTGGTTTGACCCAATTTGACCAATTAGTCAACCTAACCCATTTTGACCCATTTTGACCCAAATGGGTCAAATTAATCCAAATTAAACCAAATGAACTTCAAATGACATGAAATTTGGCTCAACTTACTTTTGACTCATTTCAAATCTGTCTAAATCAAATTCAATGTCAAATGACCACTTTTCCCTTGGGTGAAGGGCATTCCATGAGAAAAGATGCTTTCCCAAGTGGTCATTTCTCTTCCTTGGCCACTTGACACTCATCCATTGGTTCACATAGGCACCAAGGACACTCATTTTTAACCCAAGGAGTGGTTGGGGCAGCCATGACTCATGGGGAGGTGAAATCAGCTCTCCTCTCCCATTGGAACACTTAGCATGAAGGAGACTCACCTCCCGTTGGCTAGGACACCCACTTGTCCTTCATGACAGCCACTTTCCCTACCTTAGCCAACCATAGGGAAACACCTAGGATGATTCTCTTCCACTCCCAACCACCCCAAGCCAAGTGACATGAGCTTGGAGCCAAAATATTAAGCAAAAAGTGGATTTTATTTTATTTCACTTCACTTTTCATTCTAAGGCTTTCGTGGCTGAAGGAACTCCTAGAGCTCCCAAAGGCATTGGCAATCACCCCCACTTCATTTTGGAGAGAAATACTTCAAAACTAAGTGGATTTCGATGAGGAAATGATGATCACTGGAAGAAACTTCATTTTGACGTGAAGGCGAGGATCATAAGCTCAGTCCAAGGCTTTTTCCCTTTCTCAATAGCATGCTCGAGTTACCATCACCACCGAAAATCATCACCGGTGAGGTAACCTTAAAAAGTCATAGTTGGCCTTAGGATCATTCATTTTGTGTTGTTTTTTGCATAATTTTTAGGAATCTAGCCTAGATAATCCCACATTTTTACTTTATATTATCCCAATTAGAAAATAGAATTTTTTTCAGTGTGAATCGATGCAAAACGAGTCCATTTGAACAAGTTTTCACTTAGAAACCCTTTTTTATAAAAAAATAGCTTGAAATTACTGATCATCATTGACGGGCTATAACTGATGTTCGATCCAGCGGTTCGTGGGATTAGACGGCTTGGATCACGCGATCATGGCCTTGATCGCTGATGATCGATGTCCGATCATGGTTGCATGATTGGGCGATTCTATCGTCGCGATCCCCGTCCAGACGTCGATCGGACTATCCCATCGCTGATTGGATGATCCGAGTGAGCGCGGGTCGCCTCGTTGAGTCTTCCGTCCATTCGATCACGGCACCGCGTGAATCGTCGACCTCGTGGTGAATGTGTCCCACACGACACCGCATGTTCAATTGAGCGGCGCCAAGTGGCACCGTGTTGCCACGTCAGGGCAGCTCAGATTTTTCAATTTAAAAATTAGTTAAAATCATTTAAAATTTAAAAAATTCATAGAAAATAAAATACTGAACCAAAAATAACAAACAAGGGCTCATTGGGCTCGTCTTATCGAGAGAAATCCAATAAATTCAAAATTCCCAAATTTCACCAAGTAGTTTGAGCTTAATTTGAATTTTAATAAAACTTAAATTTCTTTAATTAACCCAAAAATACATGTCAAATTAAGTTTAAATTTTCAATATTAAAATTGATGATAAAATACACCTACCATAAAAATTTCAAGTCAAAATAGCCTTCTGATTAAAAGATATGGAATTTTGAGTGTCAAGTGATTTATTTTAATAAAATAAATTAGCATAATTTAGAAAAATCAGTTAAATTAATTAAAACTTCATAAATTCATAAATAATTGTAGAAAAGCCAAAAAATATAAATGCGGGTTCAGTTTAAAGATAATTTGGAGGAGAATCCAATAAAAGTATTTCTAATTGAGTTTGAACAGTAGATTTTCCTTAATTAGATTTATTTGAAAACTTAATAACCCTAGTTACTCCCTAATGAATTCATTAATTAATTCCAACTTCTCAAGAATGTTTAAGGGGATGACTTCAGCCTCCTCTAATTTTCTTGGAATTTATTAATGTGTCATTTAGGTAAATTAGTTAATGAACCCTTAATCACCCTCTTAATGTAATTAAGGTTAATTAAACATGTGAATAGTGATTTAATTCCTTGATTAAGTTAATTAAACTTTCTTTAAGTGATTAAGAAGTTTGTGAAATAATTTTGGGATATTATTCTTAAGTTATTCCCTAAACCCCCTTTTATTCCTTAAATTCAAATCTAATTAAGGGTTAATCCACTAATGATCTATTTAATTAATCAAATTAAATTCTCAAAACCAAAATTAATCTGGTAACTTAATCAATCCTTCTTAGGTAGATGCTTAGGTGTTCAATAACCTAAGTAGTTCAAGAAAATTATACCTAATCCATATGTGTGGGAAAAGGTTATGAAGGTACGTAAATTAAACCCTTTAGATTAATTAATCATTAATTATGAGCCAATTGAATTAAGTACCTTTCTTTCCTAGGATGCATTGATGATTTAAATTCCTTGTGGTTATATGTCATACATTGGCTCATAATTATTTGATTAAATATGTTTAAGTGGTATAGGTAAGGGGTAATTCACTTTACTTAATCTTAAAATGCCTTTCTTTTTGAATAGATTTATTTAGAGAAAATTCTAAACTTAAGATTAATTTAAATACATAATAAAATATCCACTAAATAAAAATACTTAATGAATCTACCTTAGAAATCACTTAAGGTAGTGAGGAAAGAGAAGTTCTCTTCTCTTTTTCTCTCTTTACAACCTTTAGTAATTAAGTACGTTCATTCAAACCAAATCAAATCATCAAATAAAATTAAGCCATATCAACTAAACAACTTAAATGACACCACCATTCTAAGTTAAACCTTTTCACACTTGGAAAATCCTAACCTTAAAGCCTAGCTAAGCATACCACACAAACCTTACATGGCACACACATTAGGCTAAGTCACCACTTCTAGTCCTATGTTAGGGTGGTGCATGGGTTGATATTTATTTTGTTTTGTGATATGATGTTTTAGTCTGGATGTTAGGGTGTATGTGCGTAGAATGAATGGTAGGACTATTTAGTCTAATCATTATCTTATGCAGGGGATTGTGCTTAAGGGGTGCTGCAATAAAAATATAACTATTTTTACTGTGCATGTTGCTTATACCGTTAAGCATAATCCAAAATAGGCCAGGTGGACTTGGTTACCCATGTGTGGGATGCTAAGTCCAATTTATTTATATACATGCTTGGGAATGTGTAGTTTGTTTAGCTAATCTCTGTTTTGTAGGTTTTAGTTAGATTTACTTTTTTTCATGTAATTTTGTAATTAGGATTTTGAAATGATTGTTATGAGAGATTAGGATGAGCATTAGTCATAAGATTACATCTTATGTACTATGTGAAGCCTTTGGTAAAACCACCTTCCAACCATCCAAAAGAAGGAACCAAAGAAGAAAGAAGAAACGAAGAAGAAAGAAGAAAAGAATAACGAAGAAATGAAGCTTGAAGGCACCCATAACAATGAATTCCTTGCTTAATTTTATTTAATTCATTTGTAATTTGAGTTGTATAAGGGTAGAGCTCAGCTACCTAATTTGTTTTTGGGTTTGTGCGGTGGCATCTGACCACACTTGGCCTTTTATACTTTTATATTAGTTTTATAAAATATTTGATGTTTTGTTTAGCTTGTGCATTAGAAATGGCATGTTTTCCTAGTTTCTTCTATCTTTTGATGTATGGTCTGGATGGTAATTAGGCTCTTAGGAAAAAATAAATTCTACCAAATCAATCAAATTAAAATCAACTCATAATCTCAAAAATAAACAAATCATAATCTCATAATTAAAGCCTAAAAATCAAGATAAAAGAATTAGCAACCCCTTAGATGAGTATTTGTTTTACAACATCATGACTTGTTTCACTCTTGATTGAGGGCTTCCACCTTGCTGAAACTTGGCTTGACCTTTGACAGCCATGGTGGAAACACACCTCCTCCATTCTCGCTAATTTTGGCCAATAATTTTACTTCTCATGCATTAGGCATATGAATCCAATAAGCTTGAGTCAAATGATTGTCAAAGAAAAAAAATGAAAATAACATGTAATGTGATTTGCATAATATTTAGGTCATTTGAAGCATGCTCTTATATGATCTAGTCTCTTTAGGGAGTGAGTTTAAGGACTTACTCTCTTTCTAAATAAATAACAACTTAGCTATCTTGCATAAAGCATATGACTTCTATCCTTTGAGATAGTACACCTCTCCTCACTATCGTACCCGATCACCTTAATTAGAACATCTGTGGATCTATGTGGTGTCCTGACAAAAGGCGAATATTTCCATTTTTATTTATCCTCTCCAAGAGGATAGATGAAGGAGGGAATATTTTCACTACAGATTTTTCTAGTGACTCCACTGGGGATGGTTCCTCTCTCCATCTTTGGTAAATGATCATTGTCTTTAAGTATCGATAGTGAGTTTGTACTTTGGTATGAATCAGAAACTATCTCTCTTTCCATTGGCACCTAACTTATTTCATTCTTAATTTGAGTTAGCCAACTTCTTTAGGTTTTAAGACCTCACTCCGTGTTGGTCGTAAAATCCCCGTTGGGTTCTCCAATGGGTAAAAATAAAAAAGAAAACATTTAAAGACTTCCTCCTTATCATTTTTATGATAAGGAAAGGTTCATTCTAAAATAATAAAGGCAAAATAACTTTTTCATAAAAATCTTGCTTTTCACAAAGCACCCTTTCAAAAATGCACATAATAAAATATTTTTCACAAAATTTTTTTAAATCACCCTCATCTAACAATTTTCATAATTATTACATGTAGGAATTTTCAAAAATAAAATTAACAATATTTTCCAAAAGCACAAATGAACATCTTCCCTCAAATCATTTTGAAGAAAATTTCATTTTCAAAATAAAGTGAACAATCATCTCTCCAAAAGTTAAAATCAAAATCAAAGATAAGACTTTTAAAAAGCACACATGAACCTTGCCATTCAATACACTCACATCTATTGAGTGGAAGTTTCATTTTCAAACTAAACTAATTTTTCAAAAGCACAAATGAACATCTTCTTTCAATTCATTTTTGATGAGGGTTTCATTCTCAAAATAAAATGAACAATCATGTTTCCAAAAGTTAAAATCAAAATCAAAAATAAAATTTTCAAAATGCTCATATGAAACTCTCCATTTAATGTACTCACACCTATTGAATGGGAGTTGCATATTAAAACAAAACTAATTTTTTAAAAACACATTTGGAACTTCATTTAACATACTCAAATTTGCTAAGTGAAGTCTCCAAATTCAAAACAAAATTTTCAAACATATTTAGAACCTCGTTTATCATACTCAAATTTGCTAAGTGAAGTCTCCAAATCCAAAATAAAAAATTTCAAACACATTTTAGAACTTCATTTAGCATACTCACATTTTCTAAGTGAAGTTTCTAATTCCAAAATCAAAAAATTTCAAACAACTTTTTGGAATTTCATCTAGCATACTCAAATTTGTTAGATGAAGTCTCCAAATCCAAAATCAAAAATTTTTCAAACAACTTTTTGGAACTTCATCTAGCATACTCAAATTGCTAAGTGAAGCCTCCAAATCCAAAACTAAAAATTTTCAAACATATTTTGAACTTCATTTAGCATACTCAAATTTGCTAAGTGAAGTCTCCAAATTCAAAATAAAAATTTTCAAACACTTTTGGAACTTCATTTAACATACTCAAATTTGCTAAGTGAAGTCTCCAAAGTCAAAAAAAAAAAGAGAGAAGATCTTCAAGAACTTTTGGAACTTCATTCCTTAGCATACCAAATTTTCTAAGGAGAAGTTTCTATTTTTGAAACCAAAATACAACAAAAGTTTTGAACACATATTTTGGAATTTCATTTAGCATACTGAAATTTGCTAAGTGAAATTTCCATTTCACAAAACTAAGTGGGATTGCATCCTTAGCATACCATATTTGCTAAAGTAAAGTCTCCACTTTCAATCAAATCAAAATAAAATGAAACACCTTAGAATTTCCTTAGCATACGCAAATTTTCTAAGGATCCAACTCTTTTAAAAATCAAGACATCCAAAAAAAAAAACAAAAACAAAATACACTTAGGATTTTCTTAGCATACTCAAATTTGCTAAGAATCCTATTTTCAAAAATCAAATGAAACACACTTGGGTTCTTCACATAGCATACCTAAATTTACTAAGAGGGAATTCCAATTCTCAAAATCAAACAATCACCAGAAAAGAAACAGTCATTTTCAAACATTTCACTTAGCATACTCAAATTTGTTAAGTAAAATTCTAAAATTACCAAACAAAAATAAAATCAACTGACCCTTACTTTAACATACTCAAATTTGTTAAAGGAAAGGGTCCTCAAACAAAAATATAAATTCAAACAAACATGAACCTATGGAAGCATCCTTCTCAAAATATTTGAATCTATTTTTCAACATACCCAAATTTGTTGAAGTTGGATTCATATTCAAAAATTCCTTTTTCAATCAAATTTCTAAATCTTCTCAAATCTATTTGATCCCCACTTAACAGTTTCAATTTGTTGGATATGAGTTTAAATTTTCAATTCAAATTTAAAAATCAACAAAGATAGAAATATGATCCAAGCTCATTTTCTATTGCAGATTCTCACATTCAGTTACAATACAGTGACAGTTCAGTTTTTCAATCTTTACAATTTATCTGAAATGGTCGGTTCACAGAAATTTGTTTTCACCTTCCCTCATGGCATGGATTTGGCTTTAGACCATGCCAACTTCCCTCGATCGGATCATACACATCTTATCCACTTCAGTAGGGCATTTGAGGGAGCAAGGATTACATGTGAGGGCACTCCCCTCACAATTGTAAGTAGGACCAAGGTGATCGGGTAGAAGCCAGCCATCCGGATTGATCTAGCCTCTGATTCTAACATCTCTTCACTGAAGAGGAAAGTAGTTGCAGTGCCACCGGCTTCAGTAGTGACAGTGCCAGTAGTGTCAGCCCCAGTTTTAGTGAACCCTCTGGTTTCTCATGCTTCCTCAGTGAGGGCTAGCACCCTCTTATATGTACCCTATACGGGAAAGGCTCCCCTGATCTCAGGGATTTCCTCCTCTACTTTTGAAGATGGGTCTAGCTCTCACTCCTCCCATCCTACTAGGACACATCATAGGAATAAAAACTGCATGATCAAGCGGTATCACACTAGGATTGCTAGGGAGATGGAGGCAGCCACCCATTCAGTTGTTGAGGAGTTCCCTGTTCTGACTTCACCACCACAAATGCCAGCTCCATCCATTCTCTAGCGCATAGAGAATGTTAGGAGGATTAGCACATCACCTTTGCTAGTGGTCCAGCATTAGATAGCAATTACAAGGAGCAGGAGATCATTTGCTAGCCTCCAATTAGTCTTGCGCCAGGTAAGTGGAGCTTATGGATGTTCATAGTCTGGAGCTCAAATTGATCTGAGAACCATCATCCCCTATAGTGTAGGAAAATAGATCTGTCAGGAAAGGGCTAGAGAGGCCCATATAGCTCACATTACCAGTAGGGAGAGGCGGAGGTTCACTCGCTAATTGACAGCTTTAACACTTATTGATTTTCCAGCTCAGAGATTTGCCCTCTTTGACCATACTGAAAGCATCCTACTTATTTGGGATAGTCATCATAGGAGGATAACTCCTATGCATAGAGAGTCGGTGGTGTCTCCACCCCCATCGCTTTACCCCGCGTCCGCATCACAAGTCCAGGTCACAATATCTCTAGTTCCATCAAAGGCCATGAAGGTCATATCCATGGAGAAACACACCCCGTTGGTGATCCGACTATGATCAAGGGATCCTACCCCATCTACACCACCTATTGTGGTGAGGCCAAGCTCCCCTATTTGATCTTCTGCCCCAGTAGTGCTGTGGAAGGAGTGGAGACCCCGAAGCATCATGGTCGTCCCTTCACCAACTCCGCCAATACAGTAGGATGTGGAGATGGTGACGGTTATTTCAGAGGTGGTAGATGATAGTCCAACTACACTAAGGATAGTAGAACATCCTAAGAATGTCACACCTTTCATATCTTATGGTAGTTAGTATTGTCTCTCATCTAGTGAGTACAGTCCACATTGGATTGACTCTCTAGTGGCAGGAGAGGTTTGGTGCCTCTCAATGCACAATAGTGATCATACCGGTCAGCTGAGATCATTTGTTTCTATTCAGATTGATCATTCTCTTGAGGAGATAGTAGCACATTATCTTGTAGAGAAGAAAGAGATTTTGGGGGTATGATTGATCAGATGAGGAGAAGGTCAGCTTCAAACCCAGTGAAGATGATTTGTTGGGAGACTCAGCTGGGGTCTGTATGGTAGATACCAGAGGATCCCTCCTCAGAGAACATCAGACTATGGAAGGTGTTATGCCCGAACAAGAAGACACAGCCCACTCGACCCAACACCTCCTAGCACAGATCAAATAGAAGGATTAAAAGATAGAAAGGATGGAGAAGAGGCTCGAGGATCTGTTAACAGCTATCTTAGCATTGCAGAACTAAGCTCCAACAGTTCATCCTACCACAGTTGAGACTAGTCAGCCAGAGTTGGTGCATGTCTTAGACCCAGTTAAGGCTTTACCTCCAGTAGACCAAGGTAACACTGGCATGTATAGGAAGGTAGTGGATAGTAACTTCATACAGGAAAAAGATATCAAATCCATGATTGAGCAGTAGGTGAAGGAAGCATTGGCTCAAGCCTGAGGAGGATCATCAGTTCCAAAGGGTAGAGCCTACCTGGAGGAATTTAATGCAATCTAATTTCCTAAGGGTTTCATGCCACCTTCCTTCAAGAGTTTTGATGGCAGTGGAAACTCAAGGTAGCATATTGCACACTTCAGAGCTAGTTGTTGCAATGCTGGTGGCAGTGATGCTTTACTCTTCTATCTCTTCGTCAGTAGCTTAGTAGGGATAGCTTTTGATTAGTATGATGAACTTCCCAATAGTTCAAGAAGACTTTCTTGAGTTGGAGCAACTCTTCATCAAGAGGTTTGAGCTGAAAGGGTCATTTGTTGGCGTTCTCATTGTGGCTCAACAAAACCATAGTGAGTCTCATGTTGATTAAATTCTCAGATGGTATAATTTGAGTATGAAATATGAACCACAACTATCTGAATATCATGCCATCGTGATTCTGCTTAAGAATATCCATGGCCCGGTTGCTTTCATGCTCAAAGGTTTCACCATCAAAATTTTTGAGAAATTAATCAACAAGGTGGCTAGCTTGCAAGGAGAAGCAAAACAGTTACCTTCTCTAAATCTTCCAACAAAATCAAAGTCATAAAAGATATATGAGAAGAAGCCTGGGGTAGTGATAGCAGTAGATAAGAGGAAACAGTTGGCCAGAGAGCAGTTTGAGAGATCCCATGGTCCACAACTGTCACTTTCACCTCCTCTACCACCACCGGCCTCCACAGCAGCTTCCATGGCCAGCACCGCCACCTCCTCAGCCACATCATCAACAGTAGTGGTACACATACCCGTCGCCAGGTAGCTACCATCCACCTACTCTTATGAATAAATTAAACAAACCATACTCATTTAAGAAGGAGGTAGTTAGAAAAATCTTTAAGAATTTCTTAAAGACCTGACTTTCAGCTACCCAAACCTGGAAGGATGGAGGAAGTGGGCAAAAGCAATGATTCTAACTTTTTCCCCTACCACCGCATGCTAGATCATATTTTGTTGGATTGCTTTATATTCAAGGAATAGCTTGAACATAGCTTCAAGACCGGTGTTATAGTCATCTCAAATGAATACCTTATGAAACAACCATCTAGTTTCATTAAGGTAATCCTTGGGGATGACTGCGATCCTTCTAAAATCAAAGAAGGTTCGGATATCTCCTTATCCAAAACTTTTAAGAAAATTATCTTCAAAATCAAGAAACTTTTCTTGTAGGTGCCTGAGTCAGCTCAAACCTCCAACATCAAGGAAGGTTTGTCAGTTGCTAGTGCCAGCTTGGGAAAAAGGAGGCGGTATGTGCTAGCTGGGATAGCAACCACCGATTGAGCCCAACCTCCGTCTAGATTACATTCTCACTTGGTGACTCTTAGCTCTTCTACTAGTAGAACTCTTTTATCGGCGGATAAGGGTATCAAATACCTTACCCCTCTTACTTGACTTGATTTTTACTTTATACCTTCTATCAAATCCAAGAAATTGAAGAATAAAGCTAGCTTGAATTATATATGTGTCACTTCTGATGGGTTGTCTGAATCTATTCTAAATAACTCTTCAAGTCTTAACAATAACTATAATAATTTCGATCTTCCTCTTTTTGATTAAGACTTAGATTTTTCTACTCTGAATACTTCGAGTTCACCTTTTAAGATAGACTTGGAATCATCCATTTTGAGGGTCCCATAGGAGAAGTTGTAGGTGAGCCTGACATGCAAGTAGAATCTTCTATTACTCTGCCACAAGAGATCATCGATGTTAACCTCCGTAGTGGCAATGTTCTACCTCCTAGGGCAACACCTCAAGATAGAGGGAAACAAGTCATTAGTTTAGAGGATCAAGAAGCCCCTCTACAGGATGCTCCACCCTTGGATATGCTTATGGAGGATCAGCCCAAAGTGGATTACAATGTCCTCTCTCACCTAAGAAAGTTGCCATCTAAGCTAAGCATATACGATGCCCTTGTCTTATCCAAATATATGAGGGAATCATTAATCAAGGCTTTCTTTGATTCTGAGATATGCTTAGCTCAACTGACCGCTATAGGTGAGGAGGCATATTACATAAAAGAAGCCCAGGGGATCACTTTCATAAATGAAAACCTTCTTCTGAGGGACTTGGAGCACAACCGTCTCCTCTATATCACAGTTGACATGGGCAGATTCAGACTTGTCAAAGTTCTCATCGATCCAGGTGCATCAATGAACATTATGAGTCTAAAGACCCTTGCCTATTTAAAAATTAACATCTCCACACTCTGAGGAGATAGCATGATGTTGAGAGAATTCAATGAACAAGGTGAGCGGGCTTTAGGTTCCATAGTGTTACCTTTGGAGATAGGTGATTGGAAGACTGAAGCCAAGTTTTTCATAATTAATTTGAATACTTCGTTTATCAATTTGCTCGGAAGGCTTTAGAAATATCAGAATAAGATAATTCCATCCTCCCTCCATCAGTGCATGAAGTTTAAGAAGGATAAGATTGAGTACTGTGCCAAAGGAGATGAAAAGTCATTTTCAGTCAGAGAGGTTGAGATATATGAGGATGCGACCTACTATCTTCCTCGAAACACCCTTTCTCATGAACTTGGAAAAAACTCAAATTCAAAAGCAAAAGAAAATGCAGAAAAAGAAAAAGAAAAGATAAAAGAAAAAGAAAAGAAAAATGAAAATCTAAGTGAACAAGAAAGGGGAATTGAAGAAGAAATAGATCCGCATATCACATTCCACTCATAGTTCATTCTATCATATGGACATGTGGGTAGAATGACTCAACCTCCATCAGGCAGAGGCTGAGGTAGAAATAGAGGTAGTTCTAGAGGTGGAAGACCCCCTGGTTGGCCATCAGCCAATAGGGTTCCAGTTCATAGGAGTACCCCTACTATTCACATAGACTTGAAATCCAGTTCGGAGGATGAGTCTAATATGATTAGCATACCGGCCAACCCCTCTTAGCGGGTTTCATTGGAGGTGACATGTGAGCCGGATAGCGATGAAGACTGGGCCTCAAGATAAAGCAAAGTATTCAAATCAGGTTTATGTGAGACTATTAGGCAGCAGCTGAGAACCTTAGCTCTAACCTCACTTTCACCCCAAAAAGTTAAAGGTTTAGTAGTTAAGGAAGCCCCTAAGTCTTCCAGTGATATGAAGCTGAAGAGATTCTTTTTGGGATCATCATCCTTAAGTCCTAAAGTTAATGTTGAACTTGAGGAGGATACATTTAAAGAATTAATGGAATTACCATTTTAATTTTACTCGCCTTGTGTTCATAATCTTATACAGAAAGGTTTTGTTCCTCACACATGGTCCAACACATGTCAGAGTACTTTGAAAAGCTATGGAACAATATAGGAAGGGAAGCATAATCAAGAGCAGGACTAGGATTCAATACAGTGATTCCAGTCAATGATGACAATTACTGCTTAGTTATTATCAATCATTTGGAGTCTGATAGGTTCTTTTCACACAATACCAACTCTTATGAGAATGTGTGTTTAAAAACCTCAGATGATTTAGATGAACTCCAAATCAAAGATGCACCACCAGAATTTGAAGAGGAGATCAATTCAACAATTGATAAACTTAAAGAAATCAACCTTGGGATAGAAGAAAATTCATGCCCGACATACATCAGTTCATTGCTGAATAAAGAAGAAACCAATGACTTAGTTAGGCTATTGGCTGAGTTTAAAGACTACTTTGCATTGAGTTATGAAGAGATGCCTGGATTATCTCCTGACGTAGAAATCCACAAACTAGCAATAGATCCTAGCGCTAATCCTATCAAGCAAGCTCCTAGATATATGCGATTAGAAATTGAACAACATGTCATTTCCGAAGTCAAGAAACTGATCGATGCTAGCTTCATCAGGGAAGAAAAATACCCTACCTGGTTAGTCAGTGTCATATCAGTTAAGAAGAAGAATGGCCAAATTCGCATATGAGTCAATTTCAGGGATTTAAATAAGGCATGTCCTAAGGATGAGTTTCCTCTTTCTATACCAGAACTAATGGTGGACATCGCCTCGACTCATGTAGTTTTCTCTTTCATGGATGGGTCATCTGGCTATAACTAAATCAAGATGGCCCTCGAGGATAAAAGAAACACTACTTTTCGAACCCCGATCAGAATCTATTATTATAAGGTAATACCTTTCAGCCTTAAAAAGGTTTATGCTACATATAAATGGGCCATGACTCAGATCTTCAAAGAACTCATCCATCGTCAGGTTGAGTGCTATGTTGATGATCTAGTAGTCAAGAGAAAAGAAAAAGAAGACCATCTCTTTGACTTGATAGTAGTTTTCAAATGGTTAAGATAATATAACCTCAAAATGAATCCCCTGAAGTGTGCATTCAGAGTAGCTTCAGGGAAATTTCTTGGGTTTGTTGTTCGATATCAGGGAATAGAAATAAATCCAAAAAAGATTAAAGCTATCTTAGAAATGCCACCACCTAAGAGTTTAACTCAACTTAGATCTTTTCAAGGATGGTTGGCATATCTAAGACGCTTTATTTCTAACCAATTGGGGATATGCAAGCCATTCTCAGCACTCATCAAAGAAGATGCCAAGTTCAAGTGGGATGACAAGTGTCAGCATGCCTTTGAAGATATCAAGCAGTATTTGGTAAATTTTCCAGTTGTAGCATCCCCTATCCCAGGCGGGCCACTCATCCTCTACAATGCTGCATTGGATGACTCTCTTAGTGCTTTGTTAGCCCAAGCCAATGACAAAGGGGAGGAGAGCAGTCTTTACTACCTCAGCCATCGTCTGATTCCTACTGAAGCGAACTATCCACCTATTGAGAAACATTACCTAACTTTGATCTTTTCCTCCCAAAAGCTACAACACTATATGCTTTATCATAAGGTGAACTTTATTTCCAGAACCAATCCACTGTAGTATCTCATGACACGGTCAATGCTATCTAGATGTTTAGCATGATGGTCCATGATTCTCTCGTAATTCGATATCACATTTGTACCCCTCTGTGTGGTAAAAGGACAAGCACTTATAGATTTCTTAGCAGCACACCCACTTCCTACTGAGTCCCTGCTTAGTGATGATCTCCTTAACGAATAAATCATGAACTTAGGGGAGGTTGATAGCCATCGATGGGAGATGTATTTTGATGGTGCAATTTTTTTTTAAAAAGGGGAAGCACCACTATCTACTCTTTTAGGAAAGGCAGGGGTAGGAATAGTTCTCCTATCTCTAGACCACGATGTGAAGAGATTCTCATACTTTTTTTCTAACCCCTGAACTAATAATGAAGCTGAGTATGAGGCTTTGATTGATGGTCTGGAGTTATCCATCACTATTAGTGTTAAGAGCATCAACATCTTTGAGGATTCTCAGTTGGTCATCAATCAGATTGCTTGATCCTACAAAGTTCTCAAACCCAAGCTTCATCATAACCACAAGTATACCATGAAGATGTTGGGCCAAATCCCTAAAGTCACCATCTACAAGGTTCCCCAAGCAGAGAACGCAATAGCAGATGCTTTGGCCAAACTTGTCAAAGAATTGACATATTTGGAAGATGAGTCCATTCCAATAAATGTCCAAAATAGACAAGTCCTGTCCCTTATTGATGTTGAACTCATCAAGGCACTTCCTCTTGAAGGAGAGGTTGCCATTGCCTGTAAGGACAAGGAACTGGAATCAAGGCAATTATTCATAGACTATTTGAACACCGATAAACTACCTCAAGAAAAGTCATAAGCCCATCAGTTGAAATAGAGAGTTCTCTCCTATGCTCTCGTTGATGGCACCCTGTACCGACAGTCCTTTGGTTAAATATGGTTACGTTGTTTAAACAAACATGAAGCCCTTGGCATTATAAATAAGGTACATTCAGGTCTATGCAGAGCACATCAATCCAGTCCGAAGATGAAGGCGAAGATCAAGAGACTAGGATACTAGTGGCCTTCGATGATTACAGACTGCATGGATGTAGCTAGGAGATGCCATCAATGTCAGATACATGGTGTGGCCCTACATCAATCACCCAACATTCTACACCCTACATTGGCCTCATGGCCATTTGAGAGTTGGGGTACTGACATTGTGAGTCCTATCGATCCTCCTTCTCCCAAGGGTCATCGGTTCATCTTAGCTGCCATTGACTACTTTTTCAAGTGGGTGGAGGCAATCCCACTCGGAGGGGTCAATGCTCAGCATGTACTTCAGTTTTTCTGGAACTATATTGTATATAGGTTCGGGGTGCCTCGACAAATTATATTTGATAATGACACTGCATTCAAAAATACTAAGATCAACAGCTTTGCCAAAAGACATAGTATAAATTGTAGATACTCCACCATCTATTACCCTAGAGCAAATGGCTTAACAGAAGTATTCAACAAAACTCTCATCCAAATACTAAAAAGACTCTTGATGATAACAAGCGATAGTGGAATGAGCAGTTGGTCAAAGCCTTGTGGGCCTACTGCACCACATACTGAACTCTAACTCAATCTACCCCCTTTTTCTTAGTGTATGGGTCCAAATCCATTCTACCTTTAGAAGTTCAACTTCCATCACTAAGGATAATTGGGTATCAAGATCACTATAGAGCAGAATGCATAGTTGTAGTTATAAGAGCTCGAAGGTTTGGAGGAGAGTCGCCTACAGGCGTGCTAGAACCTCGAGTTGTACAAGGCCAAAATAATTCAAGCTCACAACTACCTGATCTGCCCTAGGTCTTTTCGAGTAGAAGAACTTGTGTTATTCATAAGGAGACCAATTGTTGCCCGCCAAAATATGGGAGGCAAGTTTGAAGCCACTTGGGAATGCCCCTATGTCATAGAGAAGGCCCACCAAGGAGGATCTTATCAGCTTATTGATTGTAAAGGGGAACACCCGATACTTTCAATTAATGGGCTCTATTTGAAGAAATATTATACATAAAAATCATGTTTGAAAACAAATCAATTAATCAATACAAATTTGATTCCATTTCATCAAAATCTTCTCTTCTTTCAAAGCGTTGTTTACTTGTCTTGCAAATCCGCCATGGTGTATTTAGGGTAGGTGCAATAGTCCCCCAGTGGCATCCTATCCTTCTTTCACAATCAAACACAATCTCCCGGTGCTATTAGAATAGGTGTGGGAGAACCTAAGAGGCATCATATTTTGATTAGCACAACTAAGTTAGGTGTGAGAGAACCCAAGCAGCATCCTTTCTTAGTGGGAATCTCTTTTTGCCATCCACGACACCATTTCATCAAACCCCTAGTGTGTTTAAGGTAGGTGTAAGAGTTTCCTAGAGGCATCTTATTCCTTTTAACACATGCAAAAAATAAACACAAATCTTTTGTCTCGAGCTATTTGAAGTGGGAGGAAGCCCCCTGTGGCACTCACTCATTAGCTGCTCTAGGTTGGGTCTACATGCTACCTCGCTAGTATGTCACCATAGTGGTAATTTATTAGAGGATGTGAGTCCCCATGCTTTCTTCCTAACTTGACCATTACAAACCAATGAGCACCTTATTAGTATGGTAGTATTCAATGCCCAGCCAGTAAGCTACCTCATGTTGACTTTGCTTAAGAAGATGTGAGTCCCCGTGCTTTGTTCTTGAACTAGCCATCATGCTCTAACTAGGTTGAGTATATTTGAGGTTTAGGATAAGTCCCCTAGAGGCTCCTTTCCCTTTGACTACTCTTGAGTTGATATAAGTCCCCTAGTGGCATTCATTCAGTAATTGCCCTAGGTCGAATAACACCTATCGATCGAAGACAGACTATCCCAACAATCAATTCCGCTATAAGAGAATGTGAGTCCCCGAGCTTTCTTCCTAGGCTGATTATTGCAAAATGATGGGAACCTTAGGTTAGGTGATGTTTGCTATGCTGATAGCGACTCACCCGATGGATACACCACTCTTAGTAGATGTCAGTCCCCACACTTTCTCCTTAAGTTGGCCACCGAATACCTATTGGATATATGATTAGCCATGTCATCTTCTCTAGGGTGTTGGATTAAGCCTTTAGTAGCCCCATCCCCTGCGACCACTCTATTTGGATCATGTCCTTTATGACCCCATTTAGACACTACCCAGGTTACTTTTAGATTGGATAGTCCCCTTTTCTAGTGACCACCCTTGTGGTTGGAGAATTTGTACAACAGATGCATAGATTCTCCCTTGGTTCAGTAAATCTGAGATAGGTCTACACTGATATAAGCTCCTTCTCCGTTTGATCCCTCGCAAACTAACAGGGTCCATGATAAACAAACAAAACAAAATAAATAAACAAAAATTAATTCACTTGTTGATTAGGAATTCAAGACCCAAAAGGGCCCCTTTTCCCAAGCAGGTATCCTATCTTTAGGGCAATGTCATCAGAACTCCCTATAAGAATTTCTTGATGTTGACCTTATTTTTAGAATGAGCTCTCAACCCCTCCATCTTAGACATTGGACTCCTCTTAGATCTTAAGAGTTCCTTAGTCTTAAGACACATCTAGTGAATAGGTGGACACTCAACCTAGCCCTAGAGACCTAGAAGAATTAGCCATAGGAAAAGGTCATGCCTTAGGGGTGTTAGGAAAATTTCCTACCCTTTGTTTAAACCATTCCTCACTTTCCTTTTTTCAAGTCAAAATCTAAATCAATTTATTGATTTTCTCCAAACTCAAATTAATTACATATGATCAAACTCCATGATTGAAATCCATGATTGAAATCTATGATTTAAACCCATGATCAAAATCCATCAAAATTCCTAAGCTCAAATTTTCTAAGTCCCTTTAATTTGCCATTAATGGATAGCCTAAATCAATTCCAAACCAATGGATCTTTGAAATTTTCTCATAATTCATTTATATTTCTATTTATATTCACATATATAAATGAAATATAAATTCAAACCAATCAAACTAAACTCAAAATTCAAAATCAATTTATGGAATTTTCCTTAGTCCTTAATTTTTCATTAATGGATTTAGCCTAAATCATGATCAAATAAATTCAAACTCATAGGATTTTCTCAAAATTCATTTATATTTTCATTTATATTCACATATATAAGTGAAATATAAATATAAATCAATCAAATCAAATCCTCAAATTAAATTTTAAACTAAAATCTTTCTTAAGTCCTTAATTTTCCATTAATGGACTTAGCCTAAATCATCATAAAATCAATTCAAATTCATGGGATTTTCTCATAATTCACTTATATCCTCATTTATATCCACATATATGAATGAAGTATAAATACAAATCATCAAATCAAATTCAAAAATTCAAACTCGAAACTCCAAAATTTTCTTAAGTCCTTTAAATCCTTCCTAATGGACTTAGCCCAAATCATGATTAAACCACTTCAAATCCTTGAAATTTTCTCATGATCCATTTATATTCTCATTTATATTCACATATACAAATGAAATATAAATTTAAACAATTAAAACTAGTTCCAAAAATCAAACTCAAATCCAACCTAAGCCTTTCAAGTCAAAATCTTGAACTTAGCCAAATCAATTTCAAATCAAGCCAAACTCTTGATTTTCTCTCATGATTCAATCAACCCTACAATCATGAGTCCAAATATAAATATGAACTTCAATCACCAAATCAAAATCCAATTCAAAAATCAAACCCAAAATACCTTCATATTCTTCCTTTGAATATGAAATTGTCAAATGAATCAAAACCCATTTTACTTCAAACCACTTGCAAATGGATTTATATTTCAATCATAAGTCCATATACAAGATCACTCAAGCTCAAATCAAGCTTTGACCAAGCCATTTGACTCATGTAGGCTCACTTGACCAAAAGTGACCTAAAGTACCCTTATGAGCCAAACTCTAATCCTAACCATATTGGATTGAACCAAACTCATCTATGCCTCTCATCATGATCAACAATCATCATGGGTGATCAATCAATCAAATTGGGTCAAACTAAGCCAAATCTGGAGGTTGACCAAGTAAACACTTATCCCAAAATGAAACCTAACATAGCCAAATTCCACCATAGGTCAAATTGACTAAAACCATTGATCTAAGTTCACTCATGACTTATGTTTGAACTTGACCAAGCTAACGTTTGAGCCTAATCTAACCTAATTGGCCACTTGGCCCAAGTTGACTCAACTTGACCTAAAGGGTCAAAATATATCAAAACTTGATCTAAGCTAAATTGATTCAAACCAATGAATCAAGTTCATTCCAAATCAATTGCTGAACTTGACCAAAGCCTCAATTGGTCAACTAGACCTAACCTAGCCCAATTGACCTTAGACCCAATATGACCTAAAGGGGTCATGTTGAGCCAAATTTGAACATAACCAAAATTGATTGGAAACAAAGATATTAATCCACTCCATATGATTAATCTAACCCAAACCTACCCTTGACTTACCTTAAATTGGTCAAATGGGTCAAATAGGTCAATTGTTCCATTTGACCTAAATGAAGTCATATGAGTCAAATTCAAACTTAACCCAACTTGAACCAAATGAAAGACACCAAAATATTTCAAATGGTCATATGAATTTGACCCAGTGCTTGGTTTGACCCAATTTGAGCAATTGGTCAACTTGACCCAAGTTGGCCCATTTTGACCTAAATGGGTCAACATGAGCCAAACCTTATCAAATAAATTCCAAATCTCATGAAACTTGGCCAAACCTAGTTTCTCCACATACCCAACATATTCAAATTGAAAAATTAGCAAAATGACCATTCTACCCCTAGGCCATAGAATAAATTTTGGCTTAATCCATGGGTAATTTGGTCATACCCTCTTCATATCCACTTGATGCTTTCCTAATAGCTCAAGGGGACCTAATGAAGAGTGGTGCACCCAACCCAATGGGTTTGGGTCACCCGAATTGGCCCCAAGACCAAACCCAACCCCATGGGTCAAAATGGCAGACTCAAACTCCTTCTTCCACTCAATTTCAAGCACATGGGAGGTTGGCAATCCATTTAAGGCCTCAAACTGACCATGTGCAAACATCTAACTGATCAAAAACCCTCTCATTATGATCAGTTGGATCAAAATTGCAAGCCTATGCTCGGCCATCTGATCCTTCAAGGGGGAGATATACTCTCCCTAATTGAATTCAAATCCATAGGTCCTCATTTCGATTTAAGCTAAGGAAGTTAGAGAAGCAATTCCTCAGCATCTTCAAGCTTCCTAGAGTGAAATCAAACTTCATGTTCTCGGGTTTGCACAATGTGAAAATAAGGGATCTCAATCCAATCGTGAACTTCCTCCACACTGAAAACCATCCCAATTCCTCCTACACACTTTTTCTAAGGACCAATCTGAGCACACTCAAGCTTCCATTGGAGTTCCCATAGTAAGGAGAGGAGAAATTGGATCAAATCCGCAAGGATCTTCAAGTGGTGTTAGTCCATAGAGCAAGCCACTCAATCCCAAGGCCTAGGAATTTTAACAGGGCTTCGTCTCCACCAGAAGAAGCTACCTCATCGTTCTAGAGTGTCGGTGATCACCTCCGACGAGGTATGGAAGTTTTGTCCACCTAGCATAGGAGGTGTTGGTACTTTGTGAAAAGAATTTTCAATCAAAGCAAATCCCACCGTTGGATGTGCCGCTCATTGCCTTTAGATGGTATGGGTTAAGTTTGGTTGGAATCCGAGCTCAGATCTTCCACTAGATCATGGATGACTTCTGTTGATCTATGCGAAAGAACTGGGGAGATCTTAGCCATCCATCTGCACATTTTGGATGGACGGTTAAGATAATTCCCACGTTTAAAATTTCTTTGATCCCTTTTAGAACTGCGGGGAGATCTCTAGTAGTCCGATCTTTGATCAGATGGTGGAGATCAAAGCGCCGCACCATCATGCCACCTTTTTGATGCGATGTTTAAGTGATGGGTTGACGGTGCGACGCGTGTAAAGCGCGCTGACTGCTGTCACCACGCATCGTGCTGTGAGCTAAAGGATTAGTTAGGGATTTAATTAAACACTAATTAATCTCTAGATCTTCTAAAATTTATCTCTCTTAATAAAATTTAGAAAAATATGAAAAAATTTTCTATGGAAAGATAATTCAACCTATAATATTTTAAAATTAATTTCAAGGATTTTGAATTATTCTTTTCTCTATTTTTGGGTTTTATTGGGAACTTCATTTTGCTAATTACCTTTTAATTAAGCTTTTGATTAATCCCAAATTCCTTGGGTATATTTTAGGAGATGAATTCGGCCTCCCCTAATTTTCTTGGGATTTATTGAAGGCTTAATTAGGAGAATTGCATTTGGATTTCTTAATTACTCCCTTAATCTAATTAAACATAATTACGGTATGATTAATAATTTTAATCAATGATTAGGGTTGATTAAGGTTAGATCCAATAGATAGGAGATTTATGGAATAATTTTGGAGTATTTCCCCTAAGCTATTCCCAAAACCCCATTTTCTTTCCTTAACCTTCTCTTAATTAAGGGTTAATTCATTAATCATCTCCTTAATTAATTTCTAAAAATTCTAAAAAGTTCCAGAACTTAATTAATATACTTTGGGTAGATGTTTAGGTGTTTAATAGCCAAAGTTCAATTAAGGAAATCAAAACCCAATTCATATGTGTGAAAGGGTGTTTTGAAATTACTTAAGCTAAACCCCTTAGCTTAATTAACCTTTAATTATGAGCCAAATTGAATTAGGCCCTTTTCTTATTAGGTGCATTGTAAATTTAAATTCCTTGTGAGTTTTTATATCAACTCAGTGGCTCATAATTATTTGGTTAACTATGCTAATGTGGTGTAGGTAAGGGTTAATTAAGTTAATTAATTCATATCGTAACCTAATTAATACATAAAAATGGATCTAAATATCAAAAAATTAAACCAAAGTATCAAACACATATGGGAATGGGTTAAGAACAACAAACTCATCTCATCTTTTCAAAATTAAATCAAACTTCAAACTAAACAAAAATCACATTGAATACACTTTGATTTATTTTAAACTTTCTTATTCTATAAGAATGTCTTTAGGATTTAATTAAAGTGAGTTTGTTTACATGCTTTCATTGCTTTGAGTCTTTTCCAGCATGTTAAATTTGTATGTCATATGGTTTCATGCATTCATATTTTTCAAATTCAAGTTTAAAATGAATTTATTTACTTTATGTCAAATTTTCATGTGTTGGCTAAAGTAGAAATATGAATGGCTATTATTACTACTAAATTCAAATTATTTTTAAAACATGTAAATTAATCATCAAATCTAAAAGTTTTTACTTATACTTTAATTATATGCTTGCATGTGAAAGATTATAAAGGTATGATTAGCATAGGTTTCCTTTATCTTTCTTGTTGGTATAGTTTTTGAATAGAAATTTGGTGAGATGTATGGTTCATTTGAAAAGAACCTGACACTTACCTAATTCTATATCTGATTCATCTCTATGCTACCACTTAAGAAGGGTTACCTATGCTAGAACACATAAATTGCATAAACAAAATGAATCCATTAATATAACTTTTGCTTTCTTTTTTTCCATTTCATTTCTTTTATACACATGTTTGTATTTAAAGAAAGTGATATATTAGTTTGGACAACCCTGAGGTTGTGAGGCTTTAAGTAGCCCTAAATCAGTCTTGTACCTTACACCTCTGTTTAACCATGGTGCTGTACTCACTTATGCCTTTCTTACTTTCATGTGTGTATGTGAAAATTTGGATAAAGAAACCCCTTTCTACTAAAAAAAATCATGCATATTCAACTTCTAAATTTCCTTAAATGGATTACTTAGCATGTATCATAAAGTTTGTTAAATATTTTCATCTGTATGTATAGATATGCTTAGGGTCCATCCATATACATGTTATATATGTTAGGAAAGAAATAAGTAATGTGTGTTATATGAATTTTGATTCTTTTTATTTAATCTTAAGATGCCTTTCTTTTTGAATAGGTTTATTTAGAGTTTATCTAAACTTAGGATTTATTATAAGATTTAATCAAAACATTCACCTAAACAAAATTAAAATGTGAGTCTACTTTAGAAATTACTTAGGTTAGGGAAGGAAAGAGAAGTTTTTTTCTCTTTCCCTCTCTTCATAACTTAGTAATTAATTCCTAGATTCACTTGAACCTAATCAAAACATGAAATAAAATTAACCCAAAATGATTAAACAAATTGAATGAAACCCTCCTATAAGTTGAACATGTTTCACACTTAGAAAATTTGAACCTAAAGACATAGCTAAGCATACCACACGAACCTTCAAAGCACACACCTTAGCCTAAGTCACCACTTCTAGCTTTAGGTTAGGACGGTGTATTGTTTAATTTTTTGTTTTCTTTTGTGATATATGTTTTAGATTTGATGTTAGGGTGTATGCTCATAGAATGAATGGTTGGACGCTCTTAGTCTAACTATTCTTCTCTGTAGGAGATTGTGCTTAAGGGGAACTATCATAAATTGAAATATAAGTGCTTTTTTTGCTTGCAAGTGCTTTATACCCCTAAGAATAAACCAATAGGCTAGGTGGACTTAGTCACCCATGTGTGGGGTGACAAGTCCAATATACAAGCTTGAGATTTTTGTGGTTTGTTTTAGCTAACCTTTATTTTGTAGGTGTTAGTTAGATTTTCACTTTTCCTTTTCATGTAAGTTTGTGTAGTTAGGATTTTAGAATGATTGTTATGGGGATTAGGATGAGCATTGGTCATAAGATCCTATCTTATGAACTATATGAAGCCTTGAAGCATCTACCTTCTAACCATCCAAAAGAAGGAACCAAAGAAGAAAGAAGAAGAAAGAAGAAAAGAAGAAAGAAGTATAAAGCTTGAAGACCCCCATAACAATAAATTTCTTGCTTAATTTTAATTTAATTTATTTGTAATCTTGGTTGTATAAGGGTAGAGCTCGACTACCCAATTTGATATTTTTGGATTTGTGTGGTGGTGCTCGACCACAATGGCCTTTCATTTTTTTTTGATTATCTTTATAGATTGATTAATGATTTGTTTAGCTTTTGCATTAAGTGGCATGCTTTTCCTAGTTTCCTCTTTGCTTTATGTATGGCCTGGATGTGGATTAGGCTCTTTAGAAAAAAATAAATCTTTTACCCAACATAACAACTCGACATAAAAATTAAACAACTCATAACCCCACCTAAAGCTTAGGTTTAAAATCAAGATAAAAGAATTAGCAACCCCTTAGCTGGATGAGGATTTCTTTTGTAATATCATGCACTAATGTATCTTATTTCACTCTTGATTGGAGGGCTTACCCTTTGCTAGAGAAACTTGGCTTGACCTTTGACAGCCATGGTGAAAAATCACCTCCTCCCTTCTCACTGATTTTGGCCTATAACTTTATTTCTCATGAATCAATCATATGAATCCTATTAGCCTGAGTCAAAATAATTGTCTAAAAATAAAAAAATAAAATGAAAATTGAATTTCATTAGATGTAGGTCAATTGAAGCATGCCCTTTACATGATCTAGTCTCTTTAGGGAGTGAGTTTAAGGACTTAGTCTCTTTTTAAATAAAAAATAGCCTAGCTATCTTGTATAAGCATAAAGACTTTCATACATGTATTTAAAATTATAGGAGGAGTTAGTTGGCAGCCGCTCCTAGGAGGTTGTACATTTAAGCTGTCAGGTGGTTTGTCCTCTCTTGTGGAGGCAAACCAATTATCAATTTTCACTTTAGATTTAAGTTGTGCTTTCGGTCATCACTAAAGCTCCCTAGATTTAGGTTTTGAGGTTGCTTCTCTCTTTTGTGGGCCATAAGCTTAAATCCTCACCTCTTAGGCATTTTTTTGATCTTGGGTTAAGAAATCATAAGTCCTAAATTTCTAATGAAAAATATAACTCAAACAAACTAAATCAATTTCAAAAATGTAAAGCCCAACTATAGGATAGTTTGATATTGCTCGCTAGGTTTCCTTGTGTCATGGGCATCTTCTACTTATCTCCCATTTTTGGCTTCGATAATAACTCCCTCTCTTTGATCAATCTCATTTGATCTTCAAAAATAAACTAATCGATTGATAGTCATTCTTATTGAAATCTTCAAAGATAATGAACATTTACATTAATTGAGAGTTTTCTTAAGGAATCTCCATTCCTTAGGATGTAATTAATTATGGGGGCTTGCCCCTATAGGGAATTTAACGAACCCAGTTTAAAATAAACCCTACTTTAATTTTTCATGTAAAGTAGGGGAAGAATCTCTGGGATATATGCAGACCCATCATCCTTATGAGTCCTTATTGAGGTGATTAGGTCCATTAAAGGGTAGTGACTTCTGTCTTTCAAGATAGTACACTATTTCTTGATGACGTACCTGATCACCTGAATAAGTACATCTGTGGATTTGCGTGGCATCTCAAAAAAGATGAATTTTTATTATCTTGTCTTTCTTTTCTCACCATAGATTTGAAAGTCGACCCTTATAGAAATTTTTCTACTAACAGATTTTTCTGGCAACTCTGCAATGGGATGGTTCCTCTCTCCATCTTTAATAAATGATAATTGTTTTTGAGTATCGATAGTGGGTTTGTACTTTGATATGAATTTGAGGCTATCATTCTTTCCATTGGCACTTAGCTTATTTCATTTGTAAGTTGAGTTAGCTAACATCTTTAGGTTTTAGGACCACACTCCTTATTGGTCTTAAAACCCTTGTTGGGTTCTCCAATGGGTAAAAAATTAAAAGATCTAAAGAAAAAAAAACATTTTAAAGACTTCATCCTTATCATTTTTCATGATAAGGAAAGGTTCATCTTAAAATAATAAAGATAAAATAAATCTTCCATAAGAATTTTGCTTTTCAAAAAGTACCTTTTCAAAAATGCACTTGATAAAATATTTTTCACAAAATTTTACCACCCTCATTTAACAATTCTCATTATTATTACATGTAGGAATTTTCAAAAATAAAACTAACAATATTTTCCAAAAGCACAAATGAATATCTTCTTTCAAATCACTTTGATGAAGATTTTATTTTTAAAATAAAATGAATAATCATCTTTCCAAAAATCACTAAAATAAAGTTTTCACAAAAAGAACACATGAATCATTCTATTCAATACACTCACTCATATTGAATGGAAGTTTCATTTATAAATAAAATTAAACTTTTCAAAAGCACATATGAACATCCTCATTTAATATATTCAAATTTATTAAATGAAGATTTCATCCCCAATTAAAAATAAATATCATTTTGGAAATCCCACTTAAACATATCTCACATATGATTAAGTTGGAATTCCTCTTTTTCAAAAAAGCGATAATCACACCCGAAACAAAAATTTCACATTTTAAAAATAAGATTGATCTCCATTCTACATACCTAAATTTGTTGAATTGGAGACCTCTCTTTCAAAAATTAGATCTTAACAATCATATTTTTAAAATTTTAAACACATTTTGGAACTTCATTTAACATACCCAAATTTGTTAATTGAAGTCTCCAAATCCAAAATTCAAAAATTTTCAAAACACATTTTGGAACTTCATTTAGCATACTCAAATTTACTAAGTGAAGTTTCCAAATCTAAAATAAAAAATCAACAATCATATTTTCAAATATTGTTCTTAAACACATTTTGGAACTTCATTTTAACATACCCAAATTTGTTAAGTGAAGTCTTCAAATCCAAAATAAAAAAAAATTTAAAACAACATTTTAGAATTTCACTTAACATACCTAAATTTGTTAAGTGGAGTTTCCAAATCCAAAATAAAAAAAAAATCAACAATCATATTTTAAAATTTTCAAACACATTTTGGAACTTCATTTAGCATACTCAAATTTGCTAAGTGAGTCTCTAAATCCAAATTCCAAAATAAAAATTATCAAATAACACATTTTGGAACCTCATTTAACACACCCAAAATTGTTAAGTGAAGTCTCTAAATCTAAAATAAAAAAAAATTCAAACAATATTTTGGAATTTCACTTAACATACCCAAATTTGCTAAGTGAAGTTTCTAAATCCAAAATAAAAAATCAACAGTTATATTTTTAAATTTTCAAAGCACATTTGGGACTTCATTAAACATACCCAAATTTGTTAAGTGAAGTCTCCAAATTTAAAACTCAAAATTTTTGAAACACATTTTGGAACTTCACTTAACATACTCAAATTTACTAAGTGAAGTCTCCAAAGCCAATACCAAAATTCTCAAACACCTTTGAAACTTCTTTCCTTAGTATACCAAATTTGCTTAGAAGAAGTTTTCATTTTCAAAACCAAAACAAATCAAAATTTTGAACACACAATCTAGAATTCCATTTAGCATACTCAAATTTGCTAAGAGAAACTTCCATTTCACAAAACTAAGTAGGACTTCATCTTTAGCATACCAAATTTTCTAAATTAAAGTCTCCACTTTCAACACATCAAAACAAAATGAAACACTTAGAATTTTCTTAGCATACCTAAATTTGCTAAGAATCCTACCTTTTTCAAAAATCAAAACATCAACACAAGAATGAAACACCTTAGGATTCCCCTTAGCATACCAAATTTTCTAAGGATCCTACCTTTTCAAAAATCAAACATCCAAAAATAAAAATTAAACACTTAGGATTTTTTTAGCATACCCAAACTTGCTAAGAATACTATTTTCAAAAATCAAACAAACACACTTGGGTTCTTCACCTAGCATACCTAAATTTCCTATGTTGGAATCCCAAATTTCCAAAATCAAAACAAAAATTCACAAAAAGAAACAATCACTTTCTCAAATACTTCACTTAGCATACCTAACTTTGCTAAGTAAGATTCCAAAACAATCAAACAAAAACAAAATCAATTTGACCCTTATTTTAACATACCCAAATTTGTTAAAGGAAAGGGTCCTCAAAATAAAAAAAATCAAATTCAAACAAAACCATGAACCTATGGAAGTATCCTTATCATAAATTTTGAATCTATATTTTAACTTAGCTAAATTTGTTTAAGTTGGATTCATATTCAAATTCCTCTTTCAATCAATCTTCTCAAATCCATTTGAACCCCACTTAACACTTTCAAGTTGTTGGATGTGGGTTCAAATTTTTAATTTAAAAATTCAAAAATTTATAGAGACATAAATCTGATACAAATTCATTTCTCATTGTAGATTCTTACAGTCAGTGCAATAGCAGATCAGTTTCAGTCTCTTACAATTGTTGAAATGGCCGTCTCTCAGAAGTTCATTTTTACCTTCCCCCATGGTATGGATCTGGCTTTAGATCAAGCTAACTTCCCCCGTCTAGACCATACACATCTGATTCACTTTGGTCGATGATTTGAAGGAGCCAGGATTACTTGTGAGGGTACTCCCCTCACTATAATTAGTAGGACCAAGGTGACCAAGCAGATGTCGATCATTTGGATTAACTTACCCTCTAACTCTGATGTCTCCTCACTAAAAAGGAAAGTAGTGGTAGTGCACTTCATATAGTAGTTCCTAGAGAAGAGTCCCTAGAGCTCTAGGTTTCTCATGCCAAGTGAGGACTAGCACCATTTCATATGTACCATCCAAGGGTAAAGCTCCCCTAGTTTTAGGGCTTGCCTTCCCTACATTTGAGTATGTTCTAGCTCACACTTCTCCCATCCTACCCATCACAGCGTAGGAATAAGAACCGCATGATCAAGCGATACCATGCTAGGATGGATAGGGAGCTAGAGGCAACAACCCAATCAGCTGTGGAAGAGTTTCTGATTGTTACTTCACCACTGGTTACAAAAAACCAGTTCCATCCTCTCTCTGGATCAGACAGAGAGGATGTCAGGAGGATCCGCTCATTACCTCCTCTAGTGGCGCATATTCAGCTAGTAGTTTCTAGGAGCAGAAGGTGGCATACCGACCTTCGATCTATTTTATGCCAAGTAGGCGAAGCATATGGACGTTCAGAGTCTGAGACATAGTTTGATCTCTAATGTGGGTAAGTAGATTTGCCAGGAGAGGGCCCATGAGGCCCATACAACACATATTACTAACAGGGAGAGACAGAGGTTCAGCCATCAGTCGGCCACGCTTTGATTGATTTTCCAGCTCAGCGTACTACCCACACTGACCATACTTATAGTATCCTTCTGACTGGTACTAGTCACCACAGGAGGGCAATTCCTGTGCACAAAGAGATGGTGGTGTCTCCACCTAACTGCTCTACCCCTCATTCGCCATCGCCAGTTCAGGTTACATCATCTCCTGTTCCATCTAAGGCCATGAAGGCCACATCCAGGGAAAAGCACACCCCATTGGTGATCTGGCAATGACCAAGGAATCCTACCCCTTCTACACCACCTATTATGGTAGGGCCGAGCTCCCCTACTCAACCTTCTACCCCTATGGTGTAGTAGAAGGAATGGAAACCCCGAAGCATCGTGGTCGTCCCTTCACCAACTCCACCCATACAGCTGGTGTGGAGATGGTGACAGTGATTTCAGATATTCCAGATGACAGTCCAGCTGCACCAGTGGTAGTGAAACATCCTAGGATTGTTACCCATCTCATAGCCAATAGCAGTCAGGAGTATCATTCATCCAGTGAGTACAGTCCTCACAGGATTGACTCTCTAGTGATAAGTGAGGTCCAGTGCCTCTTAATGCACAATAGTGATCACACCGATTAGCCTAGACTGTTTGTACTTGCTCAGTTGGATCACTCTTTAGATGACATAGTTGCACATTATTTCATGGAGAAGAAGGATATCTTAGGGTATGATTGGTCAGATGAAGAGAAAGTTAGCTTCGATCCCAATGAAGATGACTTGTTGGGGAACTTAGCGGGAGTCTGCATGGTTAACATTAGAGAATCTCTTCTTAGCGAACAACATGGAAGGTGATGAGGTTGATCAGGAAGACAGCACAGAATTAGCCCAATACCTCTGACATCAGTTAAGGCAGAAGGATGAGAAGTTTGATGGGATGGCATTCTAGTTATGAGACTTGTTAGCAATAGTGACAGTCCTTCAGAAATAAGCCCATTTAGTTCATCCTACTACAGTCGACATCAGTCAGCTTAAGTTAGTGCATGTCTTGGACCTAGCCAAGACTTTACCTCCCATTGCACAAGGTATTACTAGCCTAGATAGAAAGGTAGTGGAAAGTACCTCCATAAGGACATAAAATCCATGGTTAAGCAATAGGTGAAGGAAGCTTTGGCTCAATCCTAGGGAGGATCATCAGTTCCAAAGGGTAGACCCTACCTAGGGGAATTTGATGCTATCCAGTATCCCAAGGGTTTCGTGCCTCCTTCCTTCAAAAGTTTCGATGGTAGTGGAAATCCAAGGCAACACATAGCACATTTCAGGGCCATTTGTCGCAACGTAGGTGGCAGCGATGCTTTGCTCTTTCACCTTTTCATTAGTAGCCTAGCAGGTATTGCTTTCAATTGGTATGCTGAACTGCCCAACGGTTCAGTAAAGACATTTGCTGAGTTAGAGCAACGCTTCATCAAGAGATTTGTTGGAGCTCAGCAAAGAGTTACTGTAGGTGATCTCGTTGTAGCACAACAACACCCCGATGAGTCCCATGTTGATTATATTCTTTAATGGCATAACCTGAGTATGAAGTATGAACTGTAGCTGTCTGAACATCATGCCATTGAGATTCTCTTGAAGAATAACCATGGCCCGGTCACCTTCATGCTTAAGGGCTTCACTATCATGACATTTCAGAAGCTAATCAATAAGGCGGCTAGTCTATAAGGAGAGGCCAAATAGTTGTCATTTCAAGACCGCTTAAGCAAAGGTCTATGAGAAGAAGCTAGAGCGAGTGCATTGTCAGGGAATCGCCACTAGAGATCAACTGAGACCATGACCTCAGCAGACTCCACCTTCTTTACCACCATCGAGGCAACCCTATCGGCCTCCACGGCCAGCACATCCACCGCCTCAGCCATACCACCACCAACAGCAGCATGCATACTTGCCGTCAGGTAGCTATGGTCCACCTACTCTTTTAGATAAGTTAAGTAAATCTTATTCTTTTAAGAGGGGGGTAATCAGGAAAATCTTTAAGAATCTATTAAAGAAACTTGATTTTTAGCTACCTGAGCCTAAGAGATTGGAGGAAGTAGGCAAAAGTCATTATCCAAACTTTTGCCCTTACCATCGTATGCTAGGCCACATTTTGGAGGATTGCCTCACATTGAAAGACTGGCTTGAACATAGTTTCAAGACCGGTGATGTAGTTATCCTAAAGGAATACCTTGTGGAACAACCTTCTAGTTCCATTAGGATATTCCTTGGGGATACATGTGATCCTACCAAAACTAAAGAAGGTTGGGATATTTTTCTATCCAAAACCTCTAAGAAAATCATTCAAAAGATTAAGAAGCTTTCCTTGTAGGTGTCTGAGTCAGTTCAAACCTCCAACACCAAAAGAAGGTTTTCAAGTTTCTAGTGCTAACTCTAGAAAAGTGGGAGCTCAGAAGAATAACAACATGTGCCCAGATAGCCCTTAGCACGCCCAGACCATGTCCAAACCTCCATCCTTCAACTGAAGCTTCCACACCAGTGACTTCTTCCATTTCAGCTAGCTCTTATGTTTCTTCTACTAATAGAACTCTTATATCAGCGGATAAGGGCATCAAATCTTTTACTTCACTCACTTTACTTGACTTCTACTTTGTACCTCCAAATAATTTCAAGAAATTGAAGAATAAAGATAGTTTAAATTACATCTGTGTCACTTTTGATGGGTTGTCTTCTTTTATTCCTAACGATAACTCTTCAAGTCTAAATAACTATAACAATTTTGATCTTCCTCTTTCTGATTCAGAGTTAAACTTTCCAACTCTGAATATTATGGGTTCATCTCTTGAGATAGACTTGAAATCATCCAATTTCGAGGGTCCCATAGGAGAAGCTGTAGGTGAGCCTGAAGTGCAGGTAGAATCTTTCACCACCTTGCCTTAAGAGATCACCGAAGTTAACCTCTGTAGTGGCAAGGTTCTACCTCCTAGAGCAGCACCTCAAAATAGAGGGAAACAAGTCATTGGTATTTAAGATTGATAAGCCCTTCCACAGGATGCTCCACCTTTGGATATTCTTGTGGAAGACCAACCGAAGGTGGACTACGACATCCTTTCTCATCTAAGAAAGTTGCCATCTAAGCTAAGAATATATGATGCCCTTGTCTTATCCAAAGAGATGAGGGAATCACTAATCAAGGCTCTCCTTGATCATAAAATATGGTTAGCTCATTTGATCACTATAGGTGAGGAAGCAAATTATGCAAAAGAAGCCTAAGGGATCACCTTCATAGATGAAGACCTTCTTCTGGGGACTTGGAGCATAACCATCCCCTCTACATTATAGTCAACATGGATAGGTTCAGACTCGCCAGGGTTCTCATGGACTCAGGTGCATCGATGAACATTATGAGTCTAAATACCCTTGCCTACTTGAATATTGATATCTCCACACTTTGAGGAGATATAATGATGTTAAGAGGATTCAATGACCAAGGCGAGTGGGCTTTAGGTTCTATAATGTTACCTTTGGAGATAGGTGACTAGAAGACTGAAGCCAAGTTTTACATCATTGATTCAAATACTTCATTCATTGCTTTTACTTGGTAGGCCTTGGATACATCAGAATAAGATCATTCCATCCTTCCTCTTTCAATACATCAAGTTTAGAAAATATGGGATTGAATATCATGTCAACAGAGATGAAAAGTCATTTTTAGCTGGAGAGGTTGAGATTTATGAGGATGCGACCTACTATCTTCCTGAAAACACCCTTTCTCATGAACTTGGACAAAATTCAAATGCTAACACAAAATAAAAAGAAAATGAAGCAAAAGAAAAGATAAAATAAAATGAAAAGAAAAATAAAAGTCCAAATGAACATGAAAAGGGAATTGAAAAGTTAATAGATCTGCATATCACATTCCACCCACAATTTATTCCATCATATGGACATGTGGGTAGGATGACTCAACCTCAACTAGGCAGAGGCAGAGGCAGAAACAGAGGTTGTTCCAGAGGTGGGAGACCCCCTAGTTGGCCATCAGCCAATAGAGGTCATGTTCCAGTTCATAGGAGTACTCTTACTATTCACATAGACTTGGAATATATCTCGAGGATGAGTCTAATGTGATTAGTATACCACCCAACCCTCTCAGGGTTCCATTGGAGGTGAATTTTGATCCGCAGAGATGAAAACTAGGCCTCCAAGTAAAGCGAAGTATTCAAATCTAGTTTTTATGAAACTATTAGGAAGCAGTTGGGAACCTTAGCTCTTACCTCACTTACATCTTAGAAAGTTGAAGGTTTGATAGTTAAGGAAGTCCTTAAGTCTTCCAATGACATGAATCAAAAGAAGTTCTTTTTGGGATCATCATCCTCAAGTCCTTAAGTTGATGTATAACTTGAGGAGGATACTTTTAAAGAATTAATAGAATCATCACTTGACTGAGTTTAAAGACTACTTCGCATGGAGTTATGAAGAGATGCCTGTATTATCTCCTAATGTAGCATTCCATAAGCTGGAAATAGACCCTAATGGTACCCCTATTAAGCAAGCACCTAGATGTATGTGATTAGAAATTGAATAATAGGTCATTTTTGAAGTCAAGAAACTGATCGATGCTGGTTTTATTAGAAAAGAAAAATATCCTACTTGGTTAGCTAGTGTTGTCTTAGTCAAGAAGAAGAATGGCCAAATTCGCATTTGCGTCGATTTTAGGGACTTAAATAAGGCATGTCCTAAGGATGAGTTTCCTCTTCCTATACCAGAATTAATGGTGGACATTGCCTCATCTCAAGTAGTCTTTTCTTTCATGGATGGGTAATATGGCTATAACCAAATCAAGATGCCTCCTAAAGATGAAAGAAACACTAGTTTTTGAAACTCGATCAGAATCTTCTTATAAGGTCATGCCTTTCGGCCTTAAAAATACTAGTGTTACATACCAACGACCAATACTTAGATCTTCAATGAACTCATCCATCATCAGGTTGAGTGCTACGTTGATGATCTAGTAGTCAATAGCAGAGAAAAGGAAAATCACCTATTTAACTTGAGAGTAGTTTTCAAACAGTTAAGATAATATAACCTCAAAATGAATCCCCTAAAGTGTGCATTCAGAGTAGCTTTAGAGAAATTCCTTAGATTTGTTGTTCAATATTGGGGAATATAAATAGATCCTTAAAAGATTAAAGCTATCTTAGAAATGTCACCTCCTAAGAGTTTAACTCAACTCAGATCTTTTCAAGGATGGCTGACATATCTAAGACACTTTATCATAAATGTTTTAGGGAGATGTAAGCCATTCTCAACACTTATCAAAAAGGATGCTAAGTTCAAGTGCAATGACAAATGTTAGCATAGTTTCAAAGATATCAAAGAGTACTTGTTGAGCCACCAATTTAAGCAGCTCTTATCTCGGGCAGGCCACTCATCCTTTAGACTGCTACATTGGATGACTCTCTCGGTGCTCTGTTGTCCTAAGCCAATGAAAAAGGGAAGGAGATTGCTCTCTGCTACCTTAGCCATCATCTGATTCCTGTAGAAACGAACTATCCCCCTATTGAGAAACATTGTCTGGCTTTGATCTTTGCTTCTCAAAATCTATGACATTACATGCTTTTTCATAAGGTGAAATTGATCTCTCAAATCAACCCACTGCAGTATCTAGTGACACAACCAACACTTTTCGGACATTTGGTTCATTGGTCCATGATTCTTTCATAATTCAATATCACATTTGTACTCCTCTGTGCAATTAAAGGATAGGCACTAGCAGATTTCTTAGCAACACACCCACTTACTACTGATTCTCCACTTAGTGATGATCTCCCCGATGAACAAATCATGAACTTAGAAGAGGCCGACAACCGCCGATGGGATATGTATTTTGATGGTGCTACTTCTTTTCTTAAAGGTGAAGCACCATGACCTATTCTCCTAGGAAAGTCAGGGGTAGGAATAGTCCTTCTAACTCCAAACTGTGATGTAATAAGATTCTTATACTATCTATCCAACCCTTACATCAATAACAAAGTTGAGCATGAGGCTTTGATTGCCGATTTAGAGTTAGCCATCACCATCAGTGTTAAGATCATCAACATCTTTGGGAATTTTTAGTTGGTCATCAACCAGATTATCGGGTCCTACCAGGTTCTCAAGCCCAAGCTTCATCATTACTACGAGTATACCATGAAGCTGTTGGCCCAAATTTCTGAAGTTACCATCTACAAGGTTCCCCAAGTAGAGAACACAGTAGCAGATGCATTGGCCAAACTTGCCAAAGAATTGGCATGTCCGGAAGATGAGTCCATTTCAATAAGGGTCTAAAATAGACAAGTCCTATTCCTTATTGATGTTGAACTTATCAAGAGACTTTCTCTTGGAGGGGAGGTTGCCATTGCCAAAATAAACAAGGAGCTGGATTGGAGGAAATCCTTCATAGTTTACTTAAACACCAGTAAACTACCTCAAGAAAAGTCATAAGCCCCTTAGGTGAAATAGAGAGCTCTCTCCTAAGCTCTTGTTGATGGCACCCTGTACCATCGGTCCTTTGACCAAATGTGGTTGCACTGTTTGGATAAACATGAAGCTCATGACATTGTAACCGAGGTACACCCAGGTCTATGCAGTGCACAATAATCTAGTCTGAAGATGAAGATGAAGATCAAATGACTCAAATACTACTGGACTTTGATGATCATAGATTACATGGATGTAGCTAGGAGATGCCATCAGTGTCAAGTACACAGTGTGGTCCTCCACCAACAACCCAACATTCTACACCCTACATTGGTCTCATGGCTATTTGAGTGTTAGGGTACCGACATTATGGGTTTGATCGATCTTCCTTCTTTCAAGGGGCATTGATTCATCCTAGTTGCCACTGACTACTTTTCCAAGTGGGTGGAAGCCATCCCACTCAGAGAGGTCACAGCTCAGTATGTGCTTCAATTTTTTAGAAGCCAT
This sequence comes from Cymbidium sinense, assembly GCA_021442155.1. Taxonomy (NCBI): domain Eukaryota; kingdom Viridiplantae; phylum Streptophyta; class Magnoliopsida; order Asparagales; family Orchidaceae; genus Cymbidium; species Cymbidium sinense. The sequence goes on from CM038216.1 coordinate 6,612,707, forward strand.
ATCGTATGTAGGTTCAGGGTGCCTCGATGAATTATATCCGATAATGGTACTACATTCAAAAGCACAAAGATCAACAGCTTCACCAAAATACTTAGTATAGATTGAAGATACTCCACCATCTACTACCCAAGAGAAAATGGCTTAGCGGAAGCATTCAACAAAACTCTCTTTCAGATACTAAAGAAGACTCTTGATGACAACAAATGACAATGGAATGAGTAGTTGGTTGAAGCCTTGTGGGCCTACCGCACCACATACCGAACTCCAACTCAGTCTACCCCATTTTCCTCAGTGTATGGGCCCAAAGCCGTTCTTCCTTTAGAAGTTAAACTCCCATCACTAAGGATAGCTTTAGGTAACAATATCACTATAGAGCAGAATACAAAGTTGTGGTTAGAAGAGCTTGAAGGTTTAGAGGAGAGTCACTTACGGGCGTGCTAGAACCTCGAGTTGTACAAGGCCAAAATGATTCAAGCTCACAACAAGCTTGTCCTCCCTAAGTCTTTTCAAGTTTGAGAACTTGTGTTAGACCTAAGGAGACCAATTATTACCTATTGAAGATGGGAGGCAAGTTTGAACCCACTTGGGAAGGCCACTATGTCATAGAGAAGGCCTACCATAAAGGACCTTGTGGAGACAAAGCCATATTGAGTAGCACATAAGCTAATTTCCCCTCATCTGTGCGGTGGGCCAAGATTCATCACTTTGGAGCTTGATTTTGATTGAACTCCTACCTTTGGTGGTCGGGAAGCTTGGGAAATGATTCGCTCTTACTTCACGGGGTGTAGGGAGGGTGTGTGTGAAGTTAATTTTGATTTGGTGAAGAAAAGAGGGAGTTGGATCGAAGGAGGGGGTGTCCTATTTCAGCTTGAAGGAATCCTAGCTTAGGGAAGTTTGGAGTGCTCTATGGAGGCTTAGGGCATTTCTGAATGAGCTTTAGGGGGATTCCAAGAGTATTGGTGTTGATTTTGAATCTTAAGCATATCTATACACACAAATGAGAATATTTAACATACTTTATGATGCATGCTAAGTAATTCATTTAAGAAAATTTGAAAGTTTGTGATGCATGATTTTTATTAAGTAAAAAAGGGATTTATTATCCAATTTTCACATGCACATATAAAAGTAAGAAAGACATAAGTGAGTACAGTGTCATTATTAACAAGAGGTGTAAGGTATAAGACCTACTTAGGGCTACTTAAAGCCTTGCAATTTTTGGGTTATCTAGACTAATATATCACTGTCCTTAAATACAAACATGTGTACAAAATAAATGAATGGAAAAGAAAGAAAGTAAAAGTTGGTATTAATTAATTCATTTTGCTTATGCAATTCATATGTGAAATCATAGGTATTCTTCTTAAGTGATAGTATATGAATGAATAAGATATGGAATTAGGCAAGTGTTAAGTTCTTTTCAAATGAACCACACATCTTACCAAAGCCTATTCAAAACTATACTAAAATAAAAGAGAATGAGAACCTACACTAAGCACATCCTTATATTCTCTCACATGCAAGCTTATATTTAAAATATAAGTAACACACTTTCAATTTTGATAATTGATTCATATATTTTGAAAATAATTTGAATTTAATAGTTATAATATCCACTCATATTTCTACTTTAGCCAACACATGCAAATTTGACATAAAATAAATATTTTTATTTTAAATTTGAATTTTGAAAACTATGGATGCATGAAATCACATGACACGCATATTTAACATGTTGAGGAAAGAACTAAAACAATTAAATCATGTAAACACATTCACTTTAATTAAATCCTAAAGATAATCTTATGAATTAAGAAAGTTTAAAATAAATCAAAGTTTATTCAATGTGATTTTTGTTTGATTTTGAATTTGACTTAGTTTTAAAAATGTGAATTGAGTTTGTTATTCCTAACCCATTTTGACATGTATTTGATATTTTTGTTTAATTTTTAAATGATTAGATTTATTTTATATTTTGATTAGGTTAATGTATGAATTAAACATGTTAAATAACACTTACCTACACCACCTTAACATAGTTAACCAAGTAATTATGAGCCAATGAGATGACATAAAACCTCACAAGGAATTTAAATTTGTAATGCACCTAAGTAGAAAAGGGCTTAATGCAATTTGAATCATGATTAATGGTTAATTAAGCTAAGGGGTTTAACTTAAGTAATTTCAAAACACCCCTCACACATGTGAGTTGAGTTTTAATTTTATTAATTGAACTTAGGCTTTTGATTACCTAAGAATCTATCCAAAGTAGATTAATTAAGTTCTAGAAGGTTTTAAAAAATTTAAAAATTAATTAAGAGGATAATTAATGAATTAACCCTTAGTTAAGAGAGGATTAAGAAAAGAAAATGGGGTTTAGGAAATAGCTTAGGAGAAATGCCCCAAAATCATTCCCTAAGCCTCCTATTCACTGGATCAAATCTTAATCAACTTTAATAAGGGATTAAAACACTAATAAAACCCTTAATTATATTAAGGGAGTAATTAGGAAATATATTTGTAATCCCTTCAATTAAGCCTTCAATAAATCCCAAGAAAATTAGGAGAGGCAGAAGTCATCCCCTAAAATATACTCAAGAAGTTTGGGATTAATTAGAGGATTAATTAAGGAGTAATTAGCAAATTAATATTTTCATTAAAAGGCAAAATCAGAGAAAGATATAACTCAAAATTCATTAAAATCAATTTTAGAATATTCTAGATTGAATTATCTTTCACTAGAAATTTATCTCATATTTTTTTTTATTTAAGGAGATATGAATTTTTAAAGCTTAGAGGATTAATTAGAATTAACTAAAACCTTAATTAAATCCTTTAGCCCATAGCTCGACACACGGCAGTGACGGTCAGCGCGCTTTACACGTGTCGCGTTGTCAGCCATCACTTAAATATTCCATCTCTATGACGGTGTGGCTGCGGGATGCGGTTTGATACCCACCATTCGATCAAGGATCGAACGACCAAGGATCACGCCGTGGTTTTAAAAGGATAAGTCGATTTATAAAACATGCATTTAATCTCAGCCGTCCATCCAAAATGTGCGGATGGACACCCGGGATCATCCCTGTTCTTTCCTGAGGATCAATGGAGACTATCCATGATATAAGCCTTGATCCGAGCTTGATTGAGCTCGAATTAGGATAGGATTTTGCACACACCATCATACATAATGACAATCCTATCCAACAGTGGAATTTTCATGCCATGACACTTTCTTTCACGAAGGACCAACACTTCTTAAATCAAGTGGTCGAAAAATGGCATACCTCTCTGGAGGTGATCATCAGTGCTCGATTCCCTTGGAGGAGCTTCGTCTGGTTGAGACAAAGCTGTGGTGGAAGAATGAGCTCTTAAGGTTATATAGATTGCTCTATGGACCAACACCTCCACCTCTCCTTTGCGGCTTTGATGGAATTGAACTCCTCCTTGCTTTGGGAACTTGTGTGAAGGCTTGGGTGCACTCGACTTAGTCCCCTGATGGAATGTGTAAAGAGAATTGCACTAGATTGGAGTATGGAAGAAGTTTAGAAATGAGTAGGGCTCCCCTATTTTTAAAGGAAGAAAATTGAGTAATGCACTTTTCAAATCCCTCTTAGAAAGCTTAGGATTGGTCTCTGATGGCTCCTAACACTCTTTAGCACTCAATCGATAATGAAGATGTGTTAATTGAATTAAATTAGTGGGAGTATATCTTCCCCTATGACAATTAGACGGTCGAAGCTATGGCTGTTGTTTTGATCCAATTGACCATATGGAAAGGGTTGTCTGGTCTGTTTGGAGTTGGCACATGGTTAGTTTGAGCCAAGGAATGGATTTGTAATCTCCCATGTGCTTCAAATCAAGTGGAGGGAAGTTTTCAAATTGGCCATTTTGAGCTAGGGGTCAGTTTTGGCCTTAGGTCCATTTGGGCTGACCCAAACTCATTGGGTTGGGTGCACCACCCTCCATAGGGTTCACTTGATCTATTAGAAAGGTATCAAGTTAATATGAAAAGGGCTTGATCAAATTCTCCATGGATTTGACCAAAATTTGTTCTATGGCATGGGGGTGGAATGGTCATTTAACTAATTTTTGAATTTGAATGTGTTGGATATATTGAGAAAATAGGTTTGGCCAAGTTTCATTAGATTTGGAGTTCATTTGATATGGTTTGGCTTATGTTGACCCATTTAGGTCAAAATGGGTCAACTTGGGTTAAGTTGACCAATTGGTCAAATTGGGTCAAACTAAGGGTTGGGTCAAGTTCATATGACCATTTGAAATATTTTGATGGCTTTAGTTTGATTCAATTTGATTTAGTTTTGAGTTTGGCTCATATGACTTCATTTAGCTTAAATGAGTCAAGTTTACCAATTTGACCTATTTTATCTATTTGAGCTAGGTCATGGCTAGGTTTAGGTTTGGTTAGTCATATAAAGTGGATTGGTATAATTATTTCTAATCAATTTTAGTTAAGTTTGAATTTAGCTCAAGATGACTCCATTAGGTCAAGTTGGGTTCAAGGTCAATTGGGCTAAGTTAGGTCTAGTTGGCCAATTAAGGCTTTGGTCAAGTTCAACAAGTGATTTGGAATGAACTTGACCCATTGGTTTTAATTAATTTGGCTTAGATTAAGTTTTGACACATTTTGACTTTTTAGGTCAAGTTGGGTCAAGTTGGGTCAAGTGGCTAATTGGGTTAGGTTAGGCTCAAATGTTGACTTGGTCAAGTTCAAACATAGTTCATGAATGAACTTAGATCAGTGGTTTCAATCAATTTGGCCTATGACGGATTTTGGTTATGTTAGGTTTCATTTTGGCTAAGTGTTGACTTGGTCAACCCTTAGGTTTGACTTGGTTTGACTCAATTTGGTTGATTGATCATCCCATGATGATTGTTGATCATGATGAGAGGTATATGTGAGTTTGATTCAATCCAATTTGGTTAGGATTAGAATTTGACTCATAAGGATACTTTAGGTCACTTTGGGTCAAGTGAGCCTAAGTGGATCAAATGACTTGGTCAAAACTTGATTTGAGTTTGATTAAACTTGTTTATGGACTTATGATTGAAATATAAATCCATTTGCAAGTGGTTTGAAGTCAAATGAGTTTTGATTCATTTGGCTATTTCATATTCAAAGGAAGAATATTAATGGATTCAAGGTTTGATTTTTGAATTGGATTTTGGTTAAGTGATTGAAGTTTGCATTTATATATGGATTCATGATTGTAGGGTTGATTGAATCATGAAGGAAAATCAAGTGTTTGGCTTGATTTGAAGTTGATTTGGCTAAGTCCATGATTTTGACTTGAAAGGCGTAGGTTGGATTTTGAGTTAATTTGAGTTTGATATTTGCAATTAGTTTTGATTATTTGAATTTATATCTCATTTATATATGTGAATATAAATGAGAATATAAATAAGTCATGAGAAAATTTCAAGGATTTGAAGTGATTTGATCATGATTTAGGCAAAGTCCATTAAAAGGGAGTTTAAAGGTCTAAGGAAGTTTTTGGAGTTTGAAGCTTAAATTTTTGAATTTGGTTTGATTGATTTGTATTTATATTTTATTTATAAATGTGAATATAAATGAGAATATATATGAGTTATGAGAAAATCCCATGAATTTGAATTGATTTAATCATGATTTAAGCTAAATCCTTATGAGAGAAATTAAGGACTTAAGAAGGATTTTACATTTGTAATTTAATTTCTGGATTTGATTTGATTTATTTAAATTTCATTTATATATATGAATATAAATGAGAATATAGCATTATAAGAAAATCTCATTAATTTGAATTGATTTGATCATGATTTAAGCTAAATCCTTAAGAGGGAAATTAAAGACTTAAGAAGGATTTTACATTTGGAATTTAATTTTTGGATTTGATTTGATTGATTTATATTTCATTTATATATATGAATATAAATGATAATATAAATGAGTTATGAGAAAATCTCATAAATTTGAATTGATTTGATTATGATTTTGGCTAAGTCCATGAAGGAAATCTTAAAGGACTTAGGGAATTTCATGAATTGATTTTGAATTTTGAGTTTAGTTTGATTGGTTTGAATTTATATTTCATTTATATATGTGAATATAAATAAAAAATATAAATAAATTATGAGAAAATCTCAAGGGTTTGATTTGGTTTGATCATGATTTAGGTTAAGTTCCTAAGAGAAGATTAAGGACTTAATAAATATTTAGACTTAGAAATTTCATTCATGGATTTCAATCATGAATTTCAATTATGGATTTCAATAACATGGAGTTGATTTGAGTTTGGAGAAAATCAAATAAGATTGATTTGGAGTTTGACTTGAAGGAAGGAAGGTGAGGAATGGTTCAAGCTAAGGGTAGACAAATTTTTCTAACACCCCTAAGGCATGACCTATTCCTATGGCTAACTCTTCTAAGTCTCTAGGGCTAGGTTGAGTGCCCACCTAATCACTAGATGTGTCTTAAGACTAAGGAACTCTTAAAGTCTAAGAGAAGTCCTATGTATAAGATGGAGGGGTTGAGAACTCATTCTAAAAATGAGGTCAACATAACCAAAATCCATTTGGCTCCAAACCACTTGTAATTGGATTTATATTTCAATCCTAGGCTTATGTGTGAGTTCAACTAAATTTGAATCAAGCCATGATCTGACCAATTAACCCATTTAAGCTCACTTGACCCAATATGGCCTAAAAGAACCTTTTTGAGCCAAGTTCTAATCCAACACAAATTGGATTGTACTAAGCCATTCTAAATCTCACAACATAACTAACAATCACCCTAGGGTGACGTATCATCTTAAATTGGGTCAAACCAAGTCATACTTAGTCGAAATTGACCTAAAGGGTCAAAGTAGCCATAATTTAAATTAAATTCAAATTAAATCAAATCAAAGCCTACAATAATTTTCAATTAGCCAATTGAACTTGACTCAACACCTAACTCAACCCAATTTGATCAAATTGGTCAACTTGACCCATTTGACCTATATGAATCCAAATGAGCTAGAATCAAATCCAAAGTAAAGTGAACTAAACCAATGACACCAATATACTCCAAATAGTCATGTGCATTTGACCCAACCCTTAGTTTGACCCAATTTGACTAATTGGTCAACTTGACCCAACCAAATATAATTTAACCTAAAAAAGGTCAAATTAAGCTAGACCAAACCAAATAAACTCCAAATTAGTTGAAATTTGGGCTAACCCACTTTTGACCCATCCCAAATCTGCCCAAATCAAACCCATAGCTAAATGACTACTTTTCCCTCAGATCTAGGGTATCCCATGAGATAAGACACATGCATATTTGATAATTTCTTCCTTTTGGCCACTTGGTACACATTCATAGGTCCACTTAGGCACTAAAGACCATGGATGACCTGACCCAAAGGTGGTTGGGTCAGCCATGACTCATGGGGAGGTGAAATCACCTTCCCATTCCCATTGGAGCATTTCAAACTACTAAGGACACCAACTACTCCCATGACAACCACCTCACACCCTTCCTCCACTCATGTGAGGCCAAGTGGAATAATTTTCTGCCCAAATTGAGCTCCCCATCTAAACCATCAATCCATCAAGCCAAAATCATCACCATCGTCCAAGCCAAGGAAGGAGGGGGTATACTCCCCTCATTCTCACTCAAACTCAGACACACACTCAATTCAACCCTAGCAGCTAAGGAACAAGATCCTAAAGCCTCCCCTTGCATTTCTCTAGCTCTCCAAAATCCCCATTTTTGATTTTACATGAAACCGAAATAAGGAAGCAAAACAGTGATTCCCATTTTCCCATTTCGTAACCAAAAGTGCAATTAATTTTGCACACACCATCCTTGGATCTAGATGAGCTGAAATGAATCATTTCCCAAGCTTCCTGATGGCCGGAGGGTGGAGTTCGATCAAGATCGATTGCTTGCATGCTGTGGGTTAGTCTTTTGAGCAAACTACACCAAATCAAGGCTCATGTGGCTCAATAGGGCTTCATTTCTACCAAACAAAACTTCCTCAATTATTGGAATCGTCAATCACAGGCTTCGATGAGGTTTGCCATTAAAATCAATCATTAGCTCAAAATAAGTTGGTCTTTTGTGAAGGAAACTTGCATCTCATGTGATTTCCACCATTAGATGTGTTTGTTATGCTTCCTCAAAGTTGTGGGATCAATTTCATCTCCATTCGAGCTCGGGTGAGCTCAGATTGAGCGACAATTGATGGATAGTATCCGTCGCTCGCCACTCGGGAGGAGACAGATCATGGACCATCCATTTCGCATGTTCAAAATAAATGGCCTTGATCTGATCACGTGTAGAACCTTTCTTTTCCCCTTTGGAATCGCGCTTGCGGATCATCCGATCGGATTGACGACCCACGAGTTATCGGCGTTCGCCATCCGAAGTCGCCTTCGGATGTGACAACTTAACCACTCGATCGCCATGTGGAAAGCGCATCATGTGCAGTCATCAGCCATCGCGCGATGAGAGATTAAAGCTTTAATTAGGCCTAATTTATCCATTTTTAAGCGTGAAATTTCTAAAAATCATAACTAATCCTAGAAAAATAAAAAAAAATATAAACTTGGGCTCATTTTAAAGATATTTCATAGTAGATTCTAGAAAAATTATTATTAATTAATTTTGAATAGTGATTTTGGCTTAATTAAGATTTAATTGAAAATATAATTAGCTTAATTATTCATTAATTAATCACCAAATTAATCTCCAATTTTCTGTGAATGTTTGGGGGGATGACCTCTACCTCCCTCAATTTTTTGAGATTTTATTGGTTGCTTAATTAGAGAAATCAATTGATTAAGTTTTAATCACTTTTTAAATTTAATTAGTGATAATTAGTGATGAATAATGATTTAATTAATTATTGAAGTCTAATTACTTTAGTTGAATAGTAAGGGAGCTTAGGGAATATGATCGTGATACTTTTTCTAATTTATTTCCTAAATTTTCTTCACTTTCTGGAATTTGATTAGTTAATGATTAATGAGAAAATTAATTGCTTAATTAATTAATCTCTAAGATAAAAATTAGAGCCTAATTGAGTGTTTGAAGTGACTTGGGGGTTAAGGATTGGGGCCTTGTCCTTGATCCCTTTCCTTAAGTTAATTTCATCATTCTAATTAAAATATAATCAAAGAATTCAATCAATTAATTAATAAGCTTAATTAAATCAATCTAAAGTTCACTTCATACCTAAGCAACTTTTAATTAATCTTGGGTAGCTCTTTGGGTGTTCAATAATCCAAAGTGGGAGATAATGAAATTATGGTTAGCTCACATGTGTGAGAAAAATCATAAAAGTAGTCAAGTGAGATCCCTTAAGCCTAATTAACTTTTAATCATGAGCCAATTGCATTAGACACCTTTCATTTCTTAGGAGCATTATAATTTATTTTTCATGTGGTTGCATATCGTATTGGCTCATTATTAATTAGTTAAGTATCTTAAGGTGATGCAGATAAGGGTTAATTAATTGGCTTAATTCATATCTTAACTTAATTAAATCATAAAATCAACTTAGTTACTTCTTCATTAAACCAAATTAACTCACACATAGGAAATAGGATTAGGATTAGCAAACCATTTTCATTTCTTAAATTAAATCAAACTCAAAATTAAAAATTTCATTAAAGAACTTTGGTTTATTTTAAATATCATTATTTAGTATGATTATCCTTGGGAATTAATTGGAATGAATGAGATCATGTGCTTATGTTCCTTTATTTCTTTCTATTCATGCAAAATGTTGCTTGTCATGTGTAATCATGCATTCATTTCTTTTAAAATTAACTAAATGAAATAATTTCTTTTACATTAAATTACATGTGTTGATTTAAATTAAAAATATATGTGGCTATTATTACTATTGAATCAAAAGTTATCTTCGAAAGCCCATAAATCAATTATAATATATGGAGTGATGTTAATTACAAATTTTTATAAGTTTGCATGTGTTGATAATACAGGATATGCAATATGAAGCTATTATTCTTTACCTTATATGGATTTGCACGAGATTTATAAATGTATAGTTTATTTGAAAAGAATACAATATTTGTCTAACTCTACTCCTATGCATCTCCATGCTAAGACTTAGAAAGAATTTCATATCACATATGTAAATCATATAATCAAATTAAATATCACTTCTTGCATGACTTCTCGTTCTTGTGGTTCTTTTTGTACATTCACATTTATCTGAGAAAATTGATATATTAGTCTGGACATCCGGCTCTGAGGCTTTAAGTAGCCTTAAGTAGATATTGTACCTTACACGCCTGGTCTAGATCAATGGCGTCGTGCACACTTAAAACTCTTATACATATATCTGTATGATATGACCAATGAATAAGAATCATAAATCAAATACAACTTTTGCATGAGTTTTTTTTTCTATTCTTATAGTTGCTTATACATTTATATGTACATAAGAAATGTCACAACACTACCACTAGAACTTCCACAACTAAAATTACACTCCATATATTTAATTTTAGATCTACTTTAACAAAAACCTTTAAACTCTAAGGTTGACCCCATAATTCAAGTTTCTCTTGGACTCCCTTTTCTAGTCTTATCAACAAGAAGAATGTCATTAGCAAAAAGCATACACCAAGATATATCTTCTCGTAAATGCTTAGTAAGAACATCTATAACTAAAGTAAAAAAAGATAAGGGCTTAAAGCTTATCCTTGTTGTAACCTAACTGAAATAGGAAAATATTTTTTCAATCCTCCTTGTGTTTGGACATAAGTAACAACTCTAGTATACATATCCTTAATGACTTGAATATAACCAATATTAGCTCCTTTCTTCTCTAGAACTCACCAAAGAGCAACTCTTGAAACTTTATCATAAGCTTTCTCTAAATCAATAAATATCATATATAGATCCTCCTTACTTTCTTTATACTTCTCCTTCAAACCACTTAACAAATGTATAGTGTGCATAGTAGATCTACCTGGCATGAAATAAAACTAATTGTGAGAAACATTTGTATCACATCGTAACCTATGCTCAATTACTCTCTCCCATAATTTTTAATGTATGACACATTTACCTATGTTGACCTCCATATATGCTACATAAGACGAGTCCAACTCACAAGACAAATTTGATGAACTTCGAAAGCAACTATGCGCAAATCGAAGCTGAAATACACTAGACATAACTGAATTTGCTGGAAATGATCTTCGATTAATGAACGAACTTCACCATCATGTTCAAAATGTTAAAATTGATTTGATTATACATCTTACACTATCTGATGGTCGGCCGATCAAGGAGGGTCGTCTAAGTTCCTATGCATATATTAGAGTTAAGAGATTGCAATGATGCCCAAATGAACTCTGTTTGTAAAATTGATCATATTGTTAGCATCAAAACATTGAAACCTATCAAACGAGACTGTTCGTTCTCAATTCAAACAAGTCTATGTGAACGTTGAGCTGCGAAAACTGATAATATATATTTTTCAACCAAATTGACCTGATTTGATGCCGACTTGAACCAAACAATATCGAAATTACTTAAAATAAACACCTAATTTCACTAAAATTGCTACACTTAAAATCTAATCAGAATTAGCATGCATTTTGTGATAAATATAGCTAATTATCCCCTAATTATGACTAGTCAACACTTCAAAACTCGTAGCCACCCATGCCTATACCTCCACCACTTATTCAACCAATAATAGACTGCCACATCACCCCTCCCATATGTGGGCTCCAAAAATTTGCCACCGACCTCTCAATGAAGAGAGTATGATTAATGTCGATGAAATTTCCAGAAGGCAGATATAATAGTAGATAAGACACTACCCAGAGATTTTACCCTCATTTTGTGAGAACTTTAAATCGAATTCCAAGTTTCTATAAGTGCAAGCACCTTTTGTTAATTACCCATCCCAATGCTAAGAGAGAACTTTTGATTAAAGCTAGTCATTAGATCATTAGATGTGTAGCATATAGTAGCAACATATAGAGTATAAAATTATGAATTTATGAACTTCATCATTTTAGCTTAACGGATGGTTGGTGGGATGATGACATGCCTGATCAAGATCTCATGGTTCCATCATCTTAAGCTATTGTGGTCCCTGGTCTACTTAATTAGAGGAGGTAGTTGACTCAACCTGATCGAAGGATCCTTGTAAGCAGTCATGAGTTGTGTCATCTAAGAAAGCTTTGTAGACCTGGGATAGCGTTCGTCTAAAGAGATAAATTTAAGTCCACCTTAGCTGACAGAGGAATTTTTGACCTATCAAGTGCACCATCTGATTCACATTTCTAAGGGCAAAGTCATTGGAGAATATATAGGCTACAGTCTTGACTACAATATAATGATGTTATTTGATAGCAGTCACCCGATCAGAGGACTCTAGTCATAACCACATCATATGTGGAGCTTATTGGTCAAATCACATAGATAGAGGACATAGGCCATGTCCTTACTTACATGAGATTGATTGAGGGTGAACATAGTTGTGTACTTAACTTGACATTGGCTCCTTTGTAAGCTAGAATTTTCTTAATCTATCACTTCCGATAAATAATGGTGGAATATGGATGGATTAATTTTTGCTTTAAGGTTTAAATGCTGTATTTCATTTAATCATTTTGAGTTTAATAATTAATTAGATTTTTCACTTAGATTGATATTCGATTTATGCTGATTCGATTTAGAATTTTAAACATACTTTGATGGTAATATCCCCTCTAGTTGAAATCTACATTCAACACAGCTATCATCAGGGTGTAAATGATTGAATATTCACATTGCAATTTGATAAATTCATTTTAAGATAAACCTCCTCTGATAGAAATCTATAATCATCATTGGGGAATTGATCACTCATTTTGCTATTCCAGATCCCGTCGACTCTATTAATTTAATAATAGAGGATTAGATCTAGATTTATAGTTTGAGAATTTTGAATTTAAGCATATTGAATGTAAATATCTTAGATATTTTTGATAATAATGACCCCTCTAATTGATATTTTCAATCAACTCAACCATCATTGAGATAAATAAGTCTGTTTAATCATTTAGTTTATTATTCTAGATTCTATCGACTCTATTAATTTAATAATAGAGGATCAGATCTAGATTTATACTTTGAGAATTTTGAATAATAATTACCCCTCCAGTTGATATCTCTAATCAACTCAGCCTTCATTAGGGAATTGAGAGATAGTTGTTATACTATCATTTAATAGAATTAGCTTCTTAGAGATTTTCTAAAGTTGAGATCATATAATATTATTATTAGATTTTTAAATTTTGTTAACCCAAACTTGGTCCTAAGACCTAACCGGGAATCAACCTGCATAGCATCCTCAGACACTAGGTTTTAGCATTCAGCATAGTATCGTGGCCCATGCGGGTTATTTAGAATACTTGTATAAATTCTAGAAAGATCGAATTAAATTGAATATTGCTTTATATTTCATACAAGAACTTATCTCTTTGAAATTATTGTATAAATTTTGAAGCACTTGAATTGAATAATAGTTGGATTCATAATTTATGTAAAATTAATACATTTAAAGTCTATTTAGAATTTAAGCCAAAGTCTTCTGTATGCTAGCATTAATGTTGTGTAGATCAGGTGGCGTAGGGTGTTTCAGCTCTTATTCAATTATTTAGATTAATATTGATTTATTTATGTCTAGTTCATAGCTCATTGAGCTCTTTAAGTTTCAATAGAACATAACTCTTGATCACTAAGTAACTCGTAAGCTCGTCATAAGTCTTATTCAAATTATTTTTTACTCTGAATGATTCATTTGATGTGGTATATTGCACAATCCATAAATTTTAGTTTTGCTCATAGGCAACTATCAAGATCACCAGAAGCTTTACTTGGATTTTATTCTTATTAAGAGACAAACTCTCAAGTTCATTAAAAGTCATATTTATGATCATTAACAAGTCATCAAGTCCCTTATAAGGTCATTCTTATTAAAATGATTCTCAAATAAGTTTAATTTAAGCTCCTCAACACTTTTATTTATTTTTGTTTAAGTCTCCCACCAATCCAAAATTCGGTAACCTCCCGACATCGTTCCCGCATAAAGGGTTGCATCGAGTGCTAGAGCCTTTCTACCACATTTAAAAAAGCATGCATAATCAGTTTCTTGTGACACTATGGCTTAGAGAGTCTTCTAAACCCACCATGCTTAAAAAAGTATGCACCGGCCTTTAACAATTGCAATTTCAATTCAAATTTTAATTTTGAGCTTAGAGTTCATTTTGTGTTAAATTAATTAAATCCTCTATCAATCCAAATTTTGACAACCTCCCGACATCTTCCTCACATAGGGGAGTTTGAGTTTGACCTACACCACGTCTAAATAGGTATGCACAATCAGTGTCTTGCGACACCACGGTCGGAGTCTTCACACCTACCATGCTTAAAAAAATGTGCATGAGTCTTCAATATCAGCACAAAGGAAATCATGTAATTTTTCCTGTCGCGTCGCGAGTATTGCCTACAAGTTTTCCCCATCATGCTATAAAGAGCGCGTACAGGTTCCTCTCATCGCACTGAATGCGCTGCAATTGGGATTTTAGGAGCATTTAAGACTGAACATTTAACACCTTTGTGTAAGGGTTGATGATAGCAGCAAATTTTGGTAAAGACTTTTTTTTGTAAAGTACAACTCAATTAGCTAAGCTTGAAGGTTGCGTAGGTTGGGCTAGCAGATTTGAGAACAAGGGGCTAGATGTGGAAGAAGTGAAAAGGGATTGATATTGAAAGCTAACTTTTGATGGTTGGAGTTGAGTTGTATAGGGAAGGAATGACAACAAGTAACACCATAGTCAAGAAGAGGTGATTAAAATCACCAAAGATAGAAGTCACAAGCTTTAAACAACAGGATTAATGAACCATCAATTAAAATTATTTACTCTCCAATCATAAGGTACTAGACCACCATCTTTGTAGAAATCTATTCAATAAAAGTTCAAGATGATCAACACATGAGGCCTTCCAAACAAAGCATCAAAAATAAAAAAGAAACTATAAATATGAAATGTGAAGCAAGAATACATTCAATTAACATAAATGAAACCTAGGTCTAGTTCCATTGAACTAAAGGAGATGATTGGAGGGGAATTTCAGTTGAGTGAGGAGGAATAAATTAGGATTGTTGTTGGAGGAATTGAAGACACTTCCACATGGGGAGGAACTAGCCGGCTGCAAGAAAGTACACGTGGGATATTGGAGACATCATGGATGGCCGTGTGAAGAAGGTCACGGCTAGCCAGCTGGAGAAATATTACCGGTGATGAGATTTTGAATGATATTTCAGTTGTTCGGCTGCTGCTCGGATGGACAAATAGGACAACAAGAGAAGGATGCAGAATGCCCATTTGTCTTGCGTGAATAAGAGGCGAGATCGAGAATGCTGCTTAGTTGGGAGTCTCGTCTCAACTTTGTAAGTGAGGAGAGTAAGGTCGGGTAGGATGTCGGCGAGGGAAGAGGGTATGGTGCTATCGTCTGCTCGTGAATGTGCAGTGATAGGTGTTTTGTTGACCTCACTTTTGGAGTGAGCTTTCAACTTCTTCATCTCAGACATAGGACTCCTCTAGACGCTAAGAGTTCCTTAGCCTTAAGACATTTCTAATGATTAGGTAAACACTTAACCTAATCCTAGAGACTTAGAAGAGTTATCCATATAAATGAGTTATGCCTTAAAGGAGATTTGCCTACCCTATAACTTAAACCTAATCCATGCTTCTCTCCTTCAAATAAATCCAAATCTTAAATTGATTTCAACTCAATTGATTTTCTAAAATTATAAATCAATTCCAAAATCCAAATCATAAATCAATTCCAAATCAAATGATTGAAACCCATGATTGAATTCAAATCTCAAATTTTTTCCAAAGCCCTTTGATTTCAATCTTATGAACTTAGCCCAAACAAAATTTACATCACTCCAAACTCAAAAGATTTTCTCATTATCCATTTATATTCTCATTTATATTTACAAATATAAATGGAATATAAATTCAAATAACCAAAAATCAATTCAATACTCAAATCCAAACCCAAGATATATCCTTTAAGCCAGTTTCTTGGGTTAAGCCAAATCATACTCAAATCAATCCAAACCCTTGGATTATCTCTTCAAACAACCACTCCTTCAATCATATGCCCAAATATAAACACAAATTGCAATCACCAAGCAAAAATCAAACTAACCAAAGTCGAACTCATGTTCATTGTTTTGACTTGAAATTATGAAATGAACCAAAACCCATTTGACTCTAAATCACTTGCAATTGGATTTATATTTCCATCATAAATCCATATGTGAGTTGAACCAAACTCAAATCAATTTTGATCAAGCCAATTGACCTACTTAGCCTCACTTGACTTAAAGTGACCTAAAGGACCTTTTTGAGCCAAATTCTAATCCAACCAAAATTGGATTAAACTAAGCCCATCTAAGCCTCTCATCATAATCAACAATCATCCCTGAATGATCAATCACTCAAATTGGGTCAAACTAAGTCAAACATAACCTTTGAACAAGTCAATACTTAGCCCAAATAAAACCTAAACAAGCCAAAATTCACTATAAGCCAAAGTGATTGAAATCATTGATCTAAACCAACCCATAATAAATGATTGAACATGATCAAGCCATCAATTGAGCCAAACCAAGCCTAATTGGCCACTTGACCTAAGTTGACCCGAATTGACCAAAATAGCTAAAATGGACCAAATCTTGATCTAAACTAAATTGATTGCAACCAATGGGTCAAATTCATTCTAAATTGATTGTTAAACTTGACCAAAGCTTCAATTGACCATTTAGACACAACCTAGCCCAATTGACCATGAACCCAACTTGACCTAAAAGGTTAAATCAACTTGAAATAAAATTAAATCAAAATTGATTGAAACCAAAGCTTGTAATACATTTCAAATGATCAACCAAGCCTAAACCAACCCATGACCTAACCCAATTGGGTCAAATGGGTCAAATTGGTCAACTTGATTTATTTGACCTAAATGAACCAAAACCAAATCTAAACCAAATTGAATCAAACCAATGACACCCATAGGCTTCAAATGATCATTTGAACTTGGCCTAACCCATGGTTTGACCCAATTTGACTAATTGATCAACCTAACTCAAATTGACCCAATTTGACCTAAATGGGTCAAATTGAACCAATTCAAATCAAATGAACTCAAAATCACCTCAAATTTGACCCAACCCATTTTCAAATCTGCCCAAATCAAACTCATCGCAAAACAACCACTTTTCCCCAAGGTTAAGGGATATCATATGACCAAATTCACTTGGAATTTTGTCATATATTTCTCAAGGCCACTTGGCATCCTTCTAGCCTTCTAGTGGTCCACATGGACACCAAGGAGGGTGGTGAACATGACCCAATGAGCTTAGGTAGGTATCCTATGACCAAATTCACTTAAAATTTGGTCATTTCTTTCTCAATTCCACTTGGAATCCATCTAGTGTTCCACATGGACACCAAGGAGGGTGTTGAACATGACCTAATGAGTTTGGGTCAGCCATGACCCAAGCCAAAGCCAAACTGACCATTCCAATAGAATTTGAACACTTGGATCACCAAATTCACTCACCTAGTATATGAGCATCCACTCTCCTTCAGTCCACTACCCAAAATGACCCACATGGGGTGTTTGGCAGCTCATACAGTGCCTACAATCCTTGCCATTGATCAAAAATGGAAAAATAGCCTCTCACCGTCTGATCCAAAGATGGGGGGATATAGTCCTCCTCATTCTCACTCAAACCACAAACATTCAGTTCCATGGAGCTAAAGAGATTTAATTGAAGCCTCCCTAAGCTTTTCCAAGCCATTCCCAAGCTCCCTTGATTTCCCATTCTCGATTTTGCTCAAAGGCAAAATAGAAGAGGTGAAGTGAAAATCCAACTCACTCAATTCTCCATCAAAATCAAATTAACCTTGCACACACCATCAGTAGACTTTGTTGAGCTCAACCAAGTCATTTCCCAAGTCTCCAAGCCATGAGAAGCATCACTTCGATCAAGGCCGATCGCCATTGAAGGGGAGCTTGGTCAACTAAACTATCCACTTCAAATCAAGACCTAATTCCTTCAACAGGGCTTCGTCTCTACTAGACGAAGCTACCTCCTCCATTGGACATGCCAGTGATAGCCTCCAACAAGGTAATTTCTCAAAACCATAGCCATAAGAAAATTTGGTTGGTCCTTTTTGAAGGAAATTATCACCCCTTAAAATCTTGACCGTTGGATATGCATCTCCCGCGGGATCATTTTGATCAATCCAAGCTCATGAGCGAATTGATCGAAGAGAGATGAACAGTGTTCGTCTCTTTTTGCTCGTGAAGGAGAAGGATCACACGTCATCCATTCCGCATGATTGGAATAGATAGCTGTGATTAGATCATGTTAGATCCTCTTTGATTTAAACCAAAATCATTGAATTAATCCCAGTCGGATCAAACGACCCATAGAGAAAGTGCGTCCGTCGCCGGTTGACTCAGTGAAGAATGTGATAACTTAAATAACCTATCCCATCCCACGCTGGAAAGCGTATCGCATCACATCGCACCACCATGGCCGATGGGATTAGGGGTTTATTATTTTAATTAATCCAATTTTAGTGATAAAACTTCTTAAAATCATAACTAATTGTAGGAAAATCCAAAAAATGCAAACTCTTGCTCATTTTAAAGATAATTTAGAGGAGAATAATATAAAATTAAAATCAATTTAAACAGTAGCTTTCACTCAAATTGGGTTTTATTAAAAATGTAATTAAGCTAATTACTCCTTAATTACTTTAGCAATTAATTCTAAACTTCTTGAGGTTGATTAGTAGGATGACCTTTGTCTCTCATAATTTTCTTAGAATTTTTTGTTGGATTAATTAGGGGAATTGCTTATTTCATCCTTAATTATTCTCTTAATTAATTAAATGATTAATTAATATGTTAAACAAT
Organism: Cymbidium sinense; assembly: GCA_021442155.1. Taxonomy (NCBI): domain Eukaryota; kingdom Viridiplantae; phylum Streptophyta; class Magnoliopsida; order Asparagales; family Orchidaceae; genus Cymbidium; species Cymbidium sinense. Next base: position 6,631,737 of record CM038216.1, read on the forward strand.
GATAAATTCATTAATTAAACTTGCTAATCATTATGAAACAGTGAATGGACATAAGGAATGAGATTGTAATATCTTTTTCATTCTTTTCTCCCTAAGTTTATTTCATTTGGATAACACTTAATCAATTTGCTAATAATTAATGACTTAATCACTTCATTAAATGGTTTAATTAATAAAACTCAAAAACAAATCATTCCAAAACTTACTCATTCAATTCTTGGGTAGATTCTTAGGTGTTCAATAACCTAAGAGAACTCCAAAGAAAATTATAATCAAACTACATGAGTAGGATGGTTATGAAAGTAAATAATTAAACCCTTTAGCTTAATTAATCAATAATTGTGAGCCAATTGCATTAGGCTCTTTTATTTCTTAGGTGCATTACTGATTTAATTTTCATGTGGTTGCATGTCATATGTTGGCTTATAATTACTTGAATAATTATGTTAAAGTGGTATAGGTAAAGGATAATTAATCCATTTAATTCATACTTTAATCTAATCTAGCCAAAAACATAAAATCAACTTAATTGTTCTAAATTAAACCAAACTAATTTACACATGGGGGAATGGATTAGGATTAGCAAACTCTTATCATATTTCCTAAGTCAAATCAAATTAAAAATAAAAATAAAAATCTCATTAAGGAATTTTGATTCAGTTTAAATGATCTTATTTGGTTCGATTGTCCTTATGAATGAATTAGGGTGAATGAAGTCATGTGCTTATATCCCTTTATTTCTTTCCAATCATGCTAAATATTATTTGTCATATGAAATCATATATCCATTTCTTTTGAAAAATCAATTAATAAAATGTTTCCTTTCATGTCAAATTACATGTGCTGGCTAAAATTAAGAATATGGGTGGCTATAATCACTATTAAATAAAAAAATTATTTTAAAAATTTATAAATCAAAGATTATAAAATGAAGTGATGCTAGTTATAAATATTTATAAGCTTGCATGTGATGATAACATAAGATGTATATTATGAAGTATTCTTTCCTTCTCTTAATATGGATTCATATAGGATTTGCAAAGTGTATAGTTTATTTAAAAAGAACATAACATTTACCTAAATCTATTCCTATGCATCTATATATTAGGACTTACAAAGAATCTTCATGTTACACATGTAAATCATACAACTAAATGAATGAAACATAATTTTTTGCATGGATTTTCTCATCCTTGTAGTTTTGTACATTTACATGTATTTAAGTAAAGTGGTATATCAGTCTGGACATCTCGGGGCTATGAGGCTTTAAGTAGCCCTAAGTAGTCTTGAATGGCATCGTACTCACTTATAAAAAATAATGGCGTCGTACTCACTTATGACTTTTATACATATAGATATGCATTTTGCTAATGAATGAAAATCTTTTCTAATAAAGACATGCATTAATGGAATATCCAAATTTTCAAACCATATCTCTTATCATTCATCATCAAAGTATGCTAAAAGTTGTGTTGCATGTATAGGAATGCTTAAGATTATTCACATGCATAGTATACATGGTGAAAAGAAATAAATGGGTATGTGTTATGTGATAATAATCCACCCTAACTAATCCTAAAAGACATTTATTGTTGAATAGGGCTATTTAGAGTAAATCTAAACTTAGGATTAATTAAAATATATAACAAAATATTCATTAAAGGAAATTCATTAATCAATCTACCTTATAAATGTTTTAAGGTAGGGATAAAAGAGAAGTTTTCTTCTCTTTTTCTTCTTTTCACAACATTTAATAACTAAGTGTAAGCTCATTTAAACCAAATCAGCTCACTAACTAAAATTGACAAAATTCAACTAAATCACTTAAACTAAAACCACCATCTAAATTGAATCTTTAACACTTAGAAAATTCCAACCTTAAAGCCTAGCCAAGACATGCCACACAAGCTATAAATGGCACACACATTAGACTAAGTCACCATTTCTTGCTTTATGTTAGGGTGGTGGATGGTTTGATGTATGATTTTAGTTTATGATGTATTATTTTAGACTGGATGTTAGGGTGCATGTACGAAGTCTGGATATTAGGCTGATATTAGCTTAATCATATTTTCTGCAGGGGGTTGTGCTTAAGGGGCGCTGTAATAAAAATATAAATATTTTTTATTGTGCATGTTGCTTATACCCCTAAGCATAACCCAAATTAGGACAAGTGGACTTGGTTACCCATATATGGGGTGTTAAGTCCAACTTATTCATGTAACTGCTTGGGTTGTGTGGTATGTTTAACTAACCTTTATTTTATAGGTCTAGTTATATTTACTTTTTCCATTTTGATATAAATTTTGTAATTATGATTTAGAATGAATGTTATGGGGGATTAGGATAAATATTGGTCATAAGACCAAGTCTCATATACCATGTAATGCCTTTAGAGCAACCATATTCTAATTAAGCCAAAAGGAAAAAAGAAAAGAAGAAAATTAAAAAAAATAAAGAAATGAAGAATGAAGACCCCCCCCTAACATGAATTCCTTCTAATTGTAAATTATTCTTTTGTAATCTGAGTTATATAAGGGTAAAGCTCGTCTACCCATATTTCTTTTCGAGTTGTACGGTGGTACCCGACCACATCAGCCTCTTATTCTTTTGCTCTGATTTTATAAATCTATTGATGTTATGTTTATGATTATGCAATTATGATGATATGATTTTCTTAGTTTCTTAACTATTTAATGATTGTTGAATGGCTTAGATGCGATTAAGCTCTTAGAAAAAAAAATTTCTATCCAATTAATCAATTCAAAATTAAACTAACTCATAATCTCACCTAAATCCTAAGAATTAGATCAAGATAATAAAAGATTTACAACCTCTTAGCTGGATGTTGTATGTTTTACATCATGCATTAATCATATTATTTAACTCTTACCAATGGAGGGCTTCCACCTTTGCTAGAGAAAATGGCTCGACCTTTGAGAGCCATGGTGAAAATGTACCTCCTTCTTGTTGGTTTTAGCCCATAACTAATTTTCTTATGTATTAGGCATATAAAATCCTATAGCCTATGTCAAAACAAAAGTCCAAAAGTTAAAATAAAACTTAATAAAATTTACATTAGATTTAGGTCATTATTCATGCTCTTCATGATCTCGTCTCTTTGAGAGTGAGTTTAAGGACTTGACTTCCCTTCTAAAAAAATAACAGCTTAGCCATCTTGCAAAGCATAAGACTTGCCTACATGTATTTAAAATTGTAGGATGAGTTAGTTGGCGGCCACCCCCAAGTGGTTGTAAGTCCAACAGTCGAGTGATTTATTCTCTCTTATAGAGGTAAACCATATACTCGTTCTGTCTTAGAATTTAGTCGTGCTCTGGCCCTCGCCAAGGCTCTCTAGATTTAAGTTCTGAGGTCGTTGTTTCCCTTTGTGGGCTACAAGCATAAATCCTCACATCTTAGGCATTTTCATAATCTTATATTGTGGAATTGTAAGCCCTAAATTTCTAATAAAAATTCAACTCAAACATATAATCTTCTTCAAATTTCAAAAATATAAAGCCCAACCATAGGATAGTTTCAGATGCTTACTAGGTTTTCTAGTATCATGAGCATCCCCTACTCATCTCCCTTTGGTTTCGATAATAACTCCCTCCTTTTGATCAATCTCACTTGATTTTCTAAAAAATAACTAATTTGTTGATAGACTTATCTTTGAAATCCTTAGAGACAATAATCATTTACCTTAACTGAGAGTGTTCTTAAAGAATCTCATTCCTTAGGATGTAATTAACTATGAGGGATTGTCTCCATAGGGAACTTAATGAACCCGGCTTAAAATAAATCATGCTTTACATTTTTCATATAAAGTAAGGGAAAGATCTCTAGTACATTTGAAGACCCATTGTCCTTAAGAGTCCTTATTAGGTGATTAGGTCCATTATAGGATGGTGACTTCTATCTCTCGAGATAATACATCCTTCCTCAATGTCGCACCCGATCACCCTAAAAAGTACATCTACAGATGTAGGTGGTGTCCCAACAAACACATTTAATCACAAAATCCAATCAAAATAAACATCACATATTATAAAGAGAGGCGCAAGATATAGGTTAAATGCGGTTGGCTTTCTGTCCAAAGAAAATGAGAGCAGGTGGGAGAAGAGAGGAACCGCTTCAGCCCTACATGTCAGATGGGAATGAGATAGGTAGATGGTTCAATTATGCCTGTCTGCAATGGGACAGAAGAAATAGAGGGGGATTGGCTGTTCAACATGGGTGAGACATATGTCATAGCATTTAATTGGCTATTATGGGTAGCTAATTGTTGATGAGGGTGGCTACAAATTCTAAGGCCATAATTAGGTAGATTTTATCTCAAAATTTATGCTAATTTTAATGAAATTTTAAGCATAATAACCTTAGTCAAATCAGATCCATTCTAGGTAATTTTGATGTTATGGTTGCAATGACGTAGTCTATTTCATGATTGAATGTCGTTTGATTTAATTTGGTGATGAATTAGGTCACTTTTAATTCAAAATTGCACATCGTCGCTTCCGACTGCTCAACATTCATGTAGACTAATCCAAATCGATTGTGGATAGTCTCATTTAATAGATTTTGATATTTTGATACTAATGGTTGATCAATTTCACAAATAGAGGTCATTTAGGCATCATCACAGCCTCCAAACTCTGATATGCAATATGTATATTCTGATTAATTTTGATATTTTGAATGCTATGGAGAAGTCCGTTCGTCGATCGAAGGTCATTTTGACTAGTTTTGGCAACATTCAGTGCATTTTAGCCTTGATTTTCATATTGTATTCGAAGTCGACCGACTTTATCTTATGAGCTCAATTCAACTTATGGCACATGTATGGAGGTCAACACCATACCACCCCATGTGAAGCAGACAAATTCACCTATTTCCCATCCATCACATGCACGCAGGCTGAGCATACCCCTCTAGTTCCCCTCTCTCTAGCGACTCCCTCTTTTCTCTCTTGCGATCAACTTCACAATCGCTAGGTTCATTCCCTATTTCTCCATCTCTCATATGTCTCGTCAGTCACACGCAAACATAACTGAACAAATGCTCTCGCTCCCGTCTGTCCATCCCTGCTGCTAAGCCTTATTCCTCCTCTCTTTTCAATCACTTTTTCTCTCTTGATCCTCTGCATGACCAGCCTATTCTCCTTCCTCTTTTCTCTATCTATAGAAAATTTGTAAGCAATAAGAGCTGATTCTCTTTCTATTTTAGTTTAGCTTCACATAGCAAGGCCTTATCCCTTTTCCATTCCCATTGCCTCTCAGGTTGAGTAGTTTTCCTCATTCTCGCCATATCTTGGTCTTCCGTTCCAAAACCTAGTTCAGTTTTCCCTATTTTTATCAAACACAAGGGTTCCCCATCTTCCTTCTTCCCATCAATCCTCTCTTTCACTAACATAATTTCTCCAAATAGCTCCTTCAACCTGCCTGCCTACCCTCCTCTTTGAATACCAACAGCCATCTTATTCAAGGCAAGGTAAAAAAAAAATAGATTTTTGGATTAGTATTGGATTTATTTGTTGTTACATAGTATTACAATTGAAATCTTATTTGAATCTTTTCTCAAATCCTACTATTAAATAATAACTCCTTATTGGATCAATGTAGAACCTAAAGAATATAAGATTTGATGTTTTGTAGGATTCAAAGTTTTCATTTCTATTATAATGCTCTATTCAAACCTCATTATCAATTATCCATTTTGCTATTGAGTTTTGGTGACTCAAAAAAATCAGTAGGGATTTAAAAGTCTGAGTTTTTAATGTGTCTTTGATGTCCTGTTTAATTTAATCCTACTATAACTTTCTCCTAAAATTCTGTATATGACGCATTTGGCTGATGAGAACCATTACTAGCTCTTTGTAGCGGGAGAAAACTTCGTAAGCTGGCTTCATTCGATAGAGAAAATTATATGATTTCTTTTGTGAAAGTAACTTATACACGCTCTTTGTAGCATGTTATGGAAGAAGAATACTTATGCCATGATTATACCACTCATACATTTTTTTTGTAGTGCATTAAGCAGGCCCAGACTCCCGAGATAGCCCTCTATGCATGGATGATACTAGGAGGCTACCGGATTCTAGACTAAGAAAAATAAATTACTTGGATGAATGAATCATCGTAAACTAATGATTAAGACATGAAAATTCAAAATAAAATTAAAATTAAATCTATGAGCATCAACTGAACTTATAAGGAATGATTGAAAAGTCAAAATCAAGCTTGAATTATGAACATAATCCTCTTGAATGCATTAAATTCACAATAACTCTCATAGGAAAATTCAAAGAGAAAGAGAAATTATTGAATGGTGGTAGTACTCCAACGATAATTTATTTTGAATTATAATGAAACAACTCAATTAAATATTATGCAATGAGGAAATATATGATAAATGTGGGATATGGAAACAATATGATTCATTGAATGATAAGATACTCAAATTGAAGAAATTCATTGATTAGTGAGCTATGAGAATGAAGGGATTTTAGATGATCCTTACATGTAAGATACATCTCTCATCTAACCCAAATGCTTTTAATACACATGCAGACATTCTAGTATTAATCATTTCATTAGTTCATGGAAATATATATAAAAAAGAGAACCTATATCATGAAATAGTCTCATGTGGAGCTATAGCTTTGAGATTCACGCTAAGTATCCAAATGAAATGATTCATTGTGCATATTCATTAGTTTATTTTCATTCCATCCAATCTAAATGTCTTTGATATGCATGCAAACATTCAAATGAGGCAAACTTTATGCATGTCTGATTAGGTGATATTTCACATAATTTAAATTTGCAAAAGCTTTCGAATGTAGCAATGTGATGTTTTCATATATTATGAGATATACTCATATTCAATTACGCTGCATTGGCGCATATGCAAAAGACTTATAAAAAACATATATTTTGACATGCACTTTGAGGTAAACATCATTGCTTCAATTCAAGTGTACGAAGACTCAAAGTATTTTAGAGGAGGCAAATATTCATGCATATGCTAAGGCAATCATCCTCTCAATTTAGATGTCTTGAAATACATATGAAAGCTTGAACAAAAGAATGAGTGCTTACGTATATTTTGAAGTAATTATATGTCTTATCCAAATGCTTCAAAACTTGTGAGCTTTCAAATAAATGAATTGGATACTTACACATATTACAAAATAACTCACACTGAGATGTGTGTAAACCACTTAAATTGTGGAATACTGCATTCATTTGAGTGCAACTCAGTATTTGAACATGATGTTTTAAAGCTCATGCAAAGTTTAAAATGAAAATTTTTACATGCATTTTGAGGAATTTCTTAAATTCAATTTCAAATGTCTTGAAGCATGTATAATTGTTTAAATAAAATAAATGTGCAAGTTGGATGTAAAATGAATGAACAGATGCCTACAAGTATCCCAAAATCAATCAATAAACCATATGGGCCCCGACACTATGCTGAATGTATGAATCTAATATGCGAGGATCTTTGTGTGGTTTAACCCTCTATTGGGTCTGCGAATTGGGTCCAGGTTAATAAAACCTAATAATATTGTTGTAGCTTTCTTTACATGAGAAAATCTATGAGAAACTAATTCTGTCATATTACAATAAAACAACTATCTCCTAATTCCCCAATGATAGTTGAAGTGATTGAAGATATCAATAGGATGGGTAACTATTATCAAAATATTTAAGATATTATATTCAATATTCTCAAATTCAAAATCCTCAAAATATAAATTTAGGTATGATCATCTATTATTAAATTAATAGAGTTGATAAGATATGAAATAATAAATTAAATAATTAAGCAGACTTATATATCCCCAATGATGGCTGAGTTGATCAAAATATCAACCTGAGGGTCATTATTATCAAAAATATATAAGATATTTATGTTCAATATTCTCAAATTCAAAATTCTCAAAGTATAAATTTATATCTAATTCTCTATTATTAAGTTAATAGAGTTGGCAAGATCTAGAATAATAAATTAAATGATAAAGTAGACTTATACACTGCAATGATGGTTGAGTTGATTAAAATATCAACTCAATGGGTCATTATTATCTAAATATCCAAGATATAAAAATTTTCAAAGTATAAATCTAACTCATCTTTATTAAAAAATTAATGAAATTCGGTTGAAATAATAAACTAAATGATCAAACAAACTTATATATCCAGATGATGGTTGTGTTGAGTAGAGATTTTAATCGAAGGGATACTTTCATTTAAATGTGATTATAATTTTAGATCAAATTAAGTTAAATTAAATATCAATATGAATGCAAAACCTAATATATCATTAAGCTATAAATTCCTAAATGAAATTCAATTTTAAAGGCTTAAAGCAAAATTGAATCTATTAATCTTTCATAATTATTTGTTGAAGGTGACAAATTAAGAAAACTTTAGCTCACAAAGGAGCAAATGTCAAGTCAAATACACAAATATATCTACTCTCCAAAAACCTCATGTTAGTAAGGACGTGGCCCGTGTCCTCTATCCACGTGGTTTGGCCAGTAAGCTCAACATATGAAGAAATTATGACTAGAGTTCTCTGATTTGGTGGTTGCCACCAAATGACACTATTATATTAGGGTCACTACTATAACCTGTATGCTCCCAATGACTGACCTTGAGTTGTGAACAATAAGGTGCACTTTATAGGAAAAAATCATCTATTAGCTAAGGTGGACTTAAACTTGTCTCTTAGATAAACACCACCGTCTACAAAATTTTATTGGATGACACAAACCATAAAATGAGACCCCTTCGATTGGGTCTTGCCCTCCTCTCACTAAGTAGACTAGGAACCAGCCCTAGACAGAGCAATGGATCTTGATCGGGCGCATCATCATTCCCCCAATCATCCACTATAAGTTAAAATGATGAATTTCATAAATTCACAACTCTATACTCCATATGTTGCTACTATACGTTTCACATTTAGTGATATAAGGACTAGCCTTAATCAAAATTTCTCTCAAAGATTGAGGGGTAATTAACTATAAGTTCCTCGCACCAATAGGAAACTTAGAACTAGATCTAAAGTCCTCACAAAATGAATGTGAAATATATGGGTAGTGTCTTATCTACTACTCTAACTGCATTCAGAATATCTGACCAACATTTTAATTATACTCTCTTCATTGGCAGATCGATGAAAAATTTTTGGAGCCCACAACTTAATTCTTGTATAATTTGCACACTCTTATGTATCACTTTTATTCTTTAAATATATGAACCAACAAATTCTTTCTCCACTCCTCTAACATATTTTTAGTCTTTAAAATAACTTTAAAAAGATTTGTAAGCTAAGAAATTCCTTAATCTTTTAAACATTTCCACACTTCTATTGGAATATCATCAGGTCCTATTATTTTTGCGCATTTCATTTTGTTTAAAGCTTTTTTATATTTACTAATACGATGATAAAAATAAGATTATCTATTTTTGTTTAGGGTATTAAGGTTTCTAAAATCTATCGGGTAAAACATCATTTCAGAAATAAAAAATTCATGCAGAAGTAATGCAAGGGTTTTGTTATCTATTGTAACAATTATTACTATGATGCATAACGTGGAATAGTGTTTTGGCTAACGTAAAAGAGTCCATCAGAAGAACGCAAAGCACTTCTCTATCATGCGTTAGAAGAACAATGTTTATCGGCCCTACCATTCTTATGAATTTGTAAACATCATCGGAAAAGCGGTCATCAAATAATTGAGCTGAGAAAGAAAATCCAGTATCAACTAGACAATCCACAAAAATGATGTTGTTGAGCTGAGAAATCCAAAAATGTTTATAACAAGATAATTAATAACATAGTAAACACAACTGTAGAAATTGGAAAATCACTATAATCACTGCATGGAGATTAAACTCCTCACCTTTGACCAAGAGTAAGGATTAGAGACCAATTTGGGTAAGGTTTGTTCAATTGCATTATAAGGAGCATTCTCAAAAAGTAATGGTCTTGTACATGATTAGAAGATAGAATCATCCATCTGCAATATGAAATTACTCACTTTTTTTACATTCCCCACTGAGTTAGGTTGGAATAAATTGATGGAAAAAATACTAGAAAAATACAAATAAAAATTGAAAATTATAGAAAATGTTACATGTTTTAAATATTTTGTTTTAACTATAAGAAGTGGCACAACCTTTATAAGTGCTATCACTTAGTAATTGTCAAATTTTCTTTTAACATGTATATAAAAATTATTCTTAGATCATATTTTGGACATTTTTAGCTCCATTTTAAAAAAATGACTAATGCTATTAAGACTAGTTGGATAAACCACTGATGTGGAAAGTTATCAAAAACAATGACATCAACAGAAATCAACTAGTGACACTAAGGATGACGTTTTCATGTGGCAATCCTCTAAAGCTAACACGCATTCTATTTTATTCATATCGGTGGTCCTTATAGATATTTTAGATTCAATTTGTTGTGCCTAGTGATATGACAATCTTATTGACAAGTATAAAAAAAGTCTAATAAAGAGAATATAGAGAAAGAAAAGGCTAGAAAGAAATATATTGAGATTTTACTAGTTTTTATAAGAATGCATAAGCTACTCAAGCCAAATAAAATGTTCATCCACTGACTCCAATTTATAGGTTTAAAATGAGGTTTAGTGCTACAAAAAATGGAGGACACTATCAATATTCTTCAAAAGACGAAAACTGATCAAACTTCTATATCTTTCGGAAATATTGACTCTTCTAACCATACCCTGCAATTTGTAGTACACTATCTCCTTACAAATATTTAGTCATGTCTTTAATAAAATTTTAAAGCTTCACTTTCAAGATTCTTTGAATTCTCTCTTTTTCATCCATTTTTTATTGTCGTGTGATTTTTGTATGGTTTTGATATTGTCTACAGAAAAATTTGAATTCAACAATCTCAAAGATATGATAAGTGTGAATTAATGCCAAGAAATAAAAACCAAGCAATACGACAAGTAGAGCAACACCACATAAATGCATTAGGTAAATAGGATGACAAGAATGATTTAAGGAGCATTGGTGCCCATTCCTAGAATCATTCTACATTTGGAAGAATTGGAGAGATCATCTGATTCTATCATTTCAAGGAGACCTTTAAGTTTCAGGGTGATAACTTGACCTCTAGAAGCAAAATGAAACCTACCACCCAAACAACAACTATGAGTAGTCAACTCCTTCCTAATGGATTAAAGAGAATGGTTCAATTAATAAATGCATTCTTGTGGAAGATCACTAAAGCAAAACCATCAAAAACAATTCAAGATTCCACATCTTGATGCTTACAAGGGGAAGAAAAACAAAATTGATCATGTAGCTCATATTGAGTCAACTACATCCCTATTGGATATAGTGGATGCTCTAAAATTTTATATTGTCTCCACTACTTTCATTGAATCACCTATCGCATGGATCTTCTTGGTTCCACTAGGTGTGATAATGTCTTTGTCGAGTTCAAAATGATGATTATAAGTCAATTCGTTAATGTTTAGAAGCCGCTAAAGAATCCGTAGGCTTTACTAGCCCTATTGGTGATGAAATATGAGCCAAGTCCCTAAGAAACTTTATTGTGAGATTTTAAAGGGCAATATTGGAGGTGACAAACTTGGAGGTAGTACAAGCATCACTTACCCATAGTTTGTATTAAGGACCTTTCAGATATACCTTTGAATTGCAATAACTAGACATGTTGGAAAAACTACTCGATCTCATCACAGTCATATCAATGCTAAGAAAAATAATAAAAAATGCCACCTATTCATCAAGTCACCCAAAGGATAATTTTTTTAGTTTAAAATAGAGCAATAAAAATTTCACTGTAAAATTGCCTTAGCATTTTTTTTGAAAAAATCACAATGAGGTTTACACCTCATTGGTGTTATACAAGGTGCAATTCAAGATATGCCTCGCCTAAGTTTTAGTGAGGCATGCATTTTTAAATCTATTTTTTAATCAAATATAAACATTGCTTGCCCAAATAATATTCATGCCTTAAGAGGCACACAATCAATCTTGAGTTATTTGGTAAGGCAACAATTTGCATTTCAAATTACACTTCAATTGTCATTACCTCTTCATCAATTTTCCACTTCAGCAATATCAACTTTCTTAGTAAATTTGGCAAAGGCTTCTTTAACTAACTTAAGTCTAGCAAAGAAATAATCATTTACCCTGGATGGCTGCAACAACTCATCTCCCATCCAATCCACCTTCTCATAACATCAAATAGCACTTAGCATTTTCTTTACCATCATTGTCCCCATGCCATTTATAACTTATTATTTCTCAATAATGGTCTCGTGTTTGAATCAAAGCTATCACTCAAAATTCCCTCAATTTTGTTCCAATGGATTGGTCAAATTCAGATAGAGGACAAATCTTGACTAAAGCTTTGACCACTAAATATATCATGAAAATTAAACAAAAGTAGAATAATGATTATCAATGAAAAATGGATTTGCACACTTACACAACAAAATTTGACTAAAGAGAGTGCTAACTCAATGAGCGACTTTGAACTATACTCGATGATCGAACTCTCACAATAATAGATTTAAAAAAAATTTAAGTTCTTCATCAAAAAGCCACCAAATATTTATCCCAATAAATGGAACCCTACTAATAGTGTGAATAGGCCATCCTTTTATTAAATATGTAAAGAAAATTTTCTTGCATCAATCCCTCACCCTTTTAGTCCTTCAATTTCTATGTTCTTAAAAACATGGATAAAGTCTTCCTTAGTTGATTTTATTTTTAACATATATTTGTAAAGACTCACACTATTTGATAAGTTTTTCTTGCAAAAAAATAAAAAAAATTGCTATCATAATAGCACAAGAATTTCGTGATATCTAGACAAGAATCAAATTTTGATGCAAATAGTAGCTGACAGTTCTCGAGAAAAGGGGTGTTGTAGCCTTGAATAAATTTAATCTTAGGAAAAATAGAGTTATTTGTGCATCATTGTATTTAGAAACTCACCTACCATTGAAGCTCAAAACATAAAGTCTCCCCTAATGGCTAAATTCCTATGATAAATTGATATCCTGCTTCATGATCAATAAAGAAAAATTAAAACTTGCCTTTATTAACAAACTTAGAGAAGCTCTTGGGACAACATCTAGTGAGAAAATTTTTATAGTGAGAAAATTGTGATGGAATTGAAAGTAATGAAAAGTAGAAATAACTAGAATTATAAGGAAACAAGGTGGAAGGCAAAGGCCACACAATCAGGTCAAATCATAATATAATACTTATATTTTAAAAAAAATTGAAGTAGCAATAACAATCAAATCAAAAGATAATTTGATACACCAAAACATATTTCATAAATATTCAAATCTCTAAAGATTTGTGAATTCATTGTTTCATAAAGATGTACAAGGATGAGCTATAGATAAAATCATAGAAGTCAAAAAATAAAATCAAATCTATTTCAATGTGGTTGCTTGCTGAAACTTTTTCATCCATTGACAAGTAAAATGAGATGATGATCCAAAACGTTGAGCTAAGTAGATCGGACAAATCCAAATAAAGTTCTTAAGATAACAAAGAAGAATATTTTTATTTTAATATCTTGTTCTTTTTTAAGTAACTTCTACAAATATAAAATTTAAAAACTAAATACATGAATAAATATATTGGATATATCAAACATGGTAGTTCAATCCATAGAAACCAATCAGAATCAAGCAGATGAGATCACTATAATCATGACAAACTCATAGCAAATTCACGTGGGCAAGCTGGCAACTTCACCTAGCAAGTTAGCAACTCCGATTTCACTTAAGGTAACTATTTTATCTAACAAGTCAACAACTTCATCCAATGAACAAATGATTTCACTTAACCAAGAAAGGTGCCTTCACCCAACAAGCTGACAACATTGACTAGTAAGATGGTGACTTGAGCTAACTAAAAGCACATAAACATATGTGATTTTCAACCAAAGATGAAGATTTTTCCTTATATATATGACTACATGCATTTTCTAATTGTAATGCAATCTCATAATATATATTCAGCCTTTTATAGTTTTTCAATGTAGCACCAAAACTCCTAGCTTAAGTTATAAATAATAGTTCAAGGGGAGGATTGACACACAAAGTTCATGGTACTTTAAATTCTCTACTTTAAAATCTTTAATAACTTTTCTCTCTAAATTATACTAAATCTCCCTTTCTCTCTCTGCTTATTGTTCTATATCTTGTGATTCTTGAGAGGAGCATTTTATTACTGTCCATGAACAATTTTAGGTTCAATAGAATTGATATGTGTTTGATTTTCCCTTTATTTTATACTCATCAATACTTAGTGTAACATTTGTGTCTCCTTATCCCATAAATGAAAGTATCTTTTATCGAACCATGTGAATTTGATGTTAATGTATATGTTATTATTTTTATTGCTATATATCATATCCTGTGGTAATAATTTGCTTCTTTTAATTCTAATGCAACATTGAACATACTTAATATCTACATAGTAGAAAAAAAAAATAAAGGTGATAACTTGTGATTGATAGGAACAACAACAAAGTTTTTTGTAGGAATCCACATTGTAATCTCTACTCATTGCAAGAATTTTTGAGTTATTGAATATTCTGCTTAAAGGTATTGATAATGTTTAATTGGTATTCATAGTTTTACTCATATTCATAGTTTTACTCATTTGATTAAAAGTTTAGCTCATGCTTGCAATAGCAAATGGGGTACTCATAGAGCCACATGATTGTGCATGGTGCATCATGCATCATTTTAAATATTGTACAAATCATTTAAAAGTATATATATATATATATATATATATATATATATATATATATATATATATATATATATATATATATATATATGTGTGTGTATATATATATATATATATATATATATATATATATATATATATATATATATATATTATATACATATACAAATTTTATTGGGAGCTCACAGGTGTGACTATATCTATGTATGCATGCATATATATTACTTTTTCACATCAAATCTCAAAATCAACTTATTGTGTGTCATTTTAATGCTCTGCATGGTGCATGCAAATGACATTTTTTGCCATTGACATGTATTATTTAACTTGGGTTTCTCTTTTATTAAGGCATTGTTTGGCAACAAGTAAGATTTAGTTAATCTTGTAAATAAGTATTTATTAAGTCTTGCATGCATCAAGTCTTGAAACTATTTGGCATTATGGATGTTCAATTTGAATAAAACCTGGTGAATTATTTGACAACTATTTCAAGATTTAGGATTTAAATATAGAAGAAAAGGAAGTACAATAAACCTAGTGAATTATTTGACAACTGTTACTTCTCTTGAAATTTACCAAAGCACGGATTTAACAGAAAATAGGGAGAGATAAGAAAGTATTAGGATTTAATTGGCGTGACTAAATATAAGTTAACCTTGCAACCAAACAACATCTCCTTAAAATAAAATGTAGAAAATAATCAGCTAACTTTAATCATAAAATCTTTAGCCGCTTAAATATTTGTAATAAGTTAACAAAATATGTAGCGAGAAAGGTCAAAAAAATTATATTCAAATCTTAAAGAGCTCACCAATTTCTGTAGTTAACGCGATTAAGGTGGAGTAGCCAAGGCCTGGTGAGCCATAGTAGCAACGGATCCACTTTCGGGATCTTCTCGGATTCTGTAAAGTAGTAGAACATTTGTGCACCACTAACCTCATCGATTGTTACATACCTTTATATATATATATATATATATATATATATATATATATATATATATCTATGAGTAAAACCTAGCATTTGATCAACTTAAGTTTAGCGTCTATGTAACAGGAAACAAAAATTACAGTACGGAAGTATGAAAATCTTGAAAAAGGTAAGTGGGCTAACCCTGTTCCCAAGTAGAAAGAAGTTTGTCTTCAAAGCCCGGAGGATGAGTAACGATATTCGCAGATTCGATAATGCAGAGTGGAGAACAGAAAGAGAAGCTGTCGATGACTTTTGTAAGCAATTGAAGACATTGCTTGTTGGCTGAGGAGAAAGAAGAAATCGGGGAATGGGGGCTTCGAGGGAAAGCGAAAGTGATCGCAGGCCACACACACACACACACACACACACACACACAGAGAGAGAGAGAGAGAGAGAGAGAAGAAAGAAGTGGATTTCTTAAAAGAGAAAGTTTGTGAGAAGCCTTGGATCGATAGATCTACATGATGTATTATTTTTTTGTTAAAAAAAGATAGAAAAATTAAAAAAATGTTTAAACTTTACTATTATCTATTCTTAATTTTATTTTCTATTCAACATTATCGTTAGACTCAAAATCAAATAATCTATAATATAAAAATATCTATTTATTAAATTTCATTAACTTTTAAAAGTTTAAACACAAATTATTGATATAAATTTTATAAAATTAATTAGACAGCTTATAGAAGCTCTCTTGAAATTAAATTAATTTTTTTTATTTTTAAATTCAAATTCATCCAATATATACTAAATATCATAAATGATTCTCCTTTTGAAAGCATTTACATTTTAAAACAAAGTTATGCATTGAAAATTTTTAAATTATTTTAAAATAAACATAAATGATCGTGTAATTTAACAAAAAAAAAGATGACTATTTGCAAAATATTTAATAAATAGTGATAATTAAGATAACTTTACATCAAAGTTTTTAGAGTTCTATAAGTAGCACTAAAGTTTGCTATAGAATACCTCATGATTTATGGAAAAATCATACTAATATTGTTGACTTTAAGAGAGATGCTTATGTTACTGCTAAATTTTCAAGAAACTTAACATAATATTCAATTTTATTATCCTCATTAACAAATTCTTAAAAAATATATATCTTAGGACACAGTAGCTTAGAAATAAAATCATATATTTTTTCAAATAAAAATAGTAAAAATAAAAATAATATATAATAATAATATATAAATAAAATTAGAATAATAACCCTAAATCCAAATATATAAATAAAACTAGAATAAATGATATCCGCAGAAGTTATGATTTAATGCAGTTTATTTTCAAGTTTTCTAATTCAACCAAAACTATTATTTATAAGATTATTAAAATTATATTTACCATTGACCGGCTTCATTGAAATTATGATTACCTATTTAAATCTTAACTATATATCTAATAATTAATAAATGAATGACCCATAAATTTATGTTAAAAAAATATTTTTTCATCCATTCATTGGTTTTTTTAGCATATTTATATTTCTTTTGATAAGTTTATAATATAATAATAATCTTTCAGTTCAAAATAAAACTACTTTTTTTCTTTTTTAGGGTTATATTTAATTTCAATTATTCTAACTTTTGACTATTGTGATCACAAAAATCATTATTTAATCGAATATTATTTTTGTCATGGTCATGGCATATGTATCAAATAAATCTTTAAAATGTTAATTTTTTTCCCATTTTTCGCTTCAAAAAAAAAAAAAAAAATTGGTCAGATATCAACGCCTCTCAATGGCACAAAATTAATATCACAAATCACAAATGTATTTGTGAGTAATAATGTTTATTATTTTGTAGATATTGCATGTGATCTTTTCAAGATCTATGCGTTTTTTTACTGTTTTTTTTTTCTAAAGTTAAGCACAATAGTCATATATTGCAATAAATAGGATTTGATGGTGAAATTTTAAAATTAATTAATTTTAAATTTTCAAAAAATTGGACCAAATAGGTCAAATAGAATGTAAAATCTAACAAATTAATTAATAATTTGATTCTGTTATTTTAATTTGATTTTGAATAAATTATTATATAATGAACACGTACTAAACTATATATATATATATATATATATATATATATATATATATATATATATATATATATATATATATATATATATATATATATATAATAAATTTGATTTTTTTTCTTCCATCCAAAAAAAATTTAATAAACAAATCTAAAAATCAAAAGCTAAAGTTTTCTTGATTTAAAATCAAAATCCAAATTATAAAATTCAAAATCAAATTAAATTGCTCATAAAATTTAGTTTGATTTAATTTTCAGGTTAAAATAAGATATTGCACACCCTTAGCTATAAAAAATAGGAACGTTGGTGGGCAATTCGAGTTATTTTCATCCCTGCAAAAATTGTTCTATTTTCTTATGACAAGAACTTGATTCCAACATCATAAGACAGTTAAATCAATTTTTATTTTTATCAAATTTATTAGTTTCTAAAATATGTTTTGATCAAATTAATTGTACTTTCAACAAACACGCGTAACTATGGCATCATTTGATATTATAGTTTTGTGTTGTATCTTGCTTATGCCAATACAACAAAATTATATATATATATAAAACACTTAAATTATGAAAGATGCTTGTCTATTTAATAAAATTTATTGTTGCACTATATATATATATATATATATATATATATATATATATATATATATATATATATATATATATATATATACACTATATGATGAATATTGCTATATTTTATTCCTTAACTAGATACAATTGCAGCTTTTTTATCTCCTCAAAGGCCTCCTCCCTTACCTTCTTTGGATTAAAGATAGGCCGCTCTTATTGCATGCAATTTTGCCGCAACATCTCTCATGCATAGCCTCTACTCAGGTGAAGTAGCTGAGCATGAAAGGCCAACCTCTACTATAGAATGCAAGCACTTTATGATCCTTTTGATATAATTTCTTTTTGCTTCTTTCACACTTCTCATGTCTGCATCTTGTTGTATTTCAACTGATATTTTAGGATCAATGATATCAATTAATCGATGAGGATAAGATTATGAAGGTTTAAGTCATCCTTAAAAATATCATCAGTAGGCCTCCTTCTGGTGAGCATTTCTAATAGTATGATTTCAAAGCTACATACATCACCTGAGCTAGATGGATGGGCTCCTCTTCCATATTCTGCAAAAAAGATGGAGAACTTTTAGTAATTGTATGTTTCGAACTTTATTTGTTTGCATAGTTTTGATCATTATATGTCTTTTCTTGGTTTTCTATTCCTAACAATTCAAGGGAAGTTGAAGAACTCAGTTTAAGTATATCATAATGCTTAGAAAAGTACTCACTTGGAGCAACATAACCAATAATTCCTTTAATCCAACTCTCACTATCTGAATTTTGGAGAGGTATGCTTATAGATTCAGAAAGAATTCTCACATGAGCTATCATGCCTTCGTCAAGTAGGATGTTGCTTGGCTTCATATCACAGTGGATAATAGGTGGCTTACAACTATGGTGAAGATATTCCAAAGCCTCAGCAACATTAATGGCATTGTTCAACCTCTGTTCTAATTGAAGAAAAACTCCTCCATCAGTTGAATCTCTTTAGTGCAGCCACGTGTCTAAGTTTCCCTTCGGCATGAATTCAAATACGAGAGCTTTGAAATCTTTGCCATTGAAATCAATGGTTGAGCAAGATGTCAAGACTCTCACAAGATTATGGTGTCAAAAGTTTCTTAAAGCATCACATTCAGTCATGAAACTCCGAAAGCCTCCTTGTATGTCGAGATCAAACACTTTGATGGTTACTGTTGTTTGGCCTTAGTGCAATCCCCTTTGTACACCATCCCATATCTTCCTCTCTCTATAAGATTAACAGATGAGAACTCGTCTATTTCTTTAACTAACTCCGCATAAGAAATCATTAGAAATGATTCTTCTAATGCTACTCCACGTGAAGCATGTCTCCTTCTCTGATGTTGTATTTTGTACCTGTAGTAGTACCGAATAACAGCAAAGGATAGAAAGATCAAGAGTGCACATAGGATTGGGAATAAAATCTTGAGAACACAATGAAGCCTTCTCTTCATTTTGTTGTTGCTTTCAAAATCCTCGACACACTCAAGAAGGTGAAGTTCGTGAATCCCTCCACATAGCTCAATGTTTCCATCAAGATCGATCAACGTTGCATTTTTAAAAACACCAACATTTGGCACTTTACCTTCAAAATTGTTATATGATAGATTCAACACAGAGCAAGTTGAGATTTTGGAGAGAATCTGGAATGGCCCTTGACAAGTCATTTTGAGAGAGGTCTAATATTTCTAAGCTCCACAGCTTTTCTATAACAGTAAGAATAGGGCCATAAAATAAGTTATTGTCTAGGTAGAGTTCGGTTAGCATTTGACAGCTTCCGAGTGTTTGTGGTATCATGCCTTTGAATTTATTGAGAGAAAGATCTAGCACATTAAGACTCACGAGCTTCCCAACTTCTGGATTCCCGTCCCATCAAAATGGTTGCCAGCCAAACCGAGATAGTTCGATAGCGTAGGAATGCTTATTAGTTCTTTGAGAATTGTACCTACAAGGTTGTTATACTTGAGATTAAAAAAGTTTATGCCGCTGAAATTTCTGATATTTGAAGGAATGGCTCCAATTAATTGATTATCGCCAAAATCAATTAGCTAAGGCCGGTGAGGTTCTCCATGGAGCGAGGGATAGCTCACGTAAGTCCGTTGGTGCCAAAAGAGAGCCCTTGCAACAACTTAAGCTTCCCAATGCTATGTGGTATGTCTCGAGTGAGATTTCTTTAACTCCATTCCCAACAAATTCAAGTTGATGAGCTTCTCTATTTTGGATGGGATGCTTCCTGATATATGGTTTCTTCCAATTGCGAGGAATTGGAGCTGGATCAAAAGGTTGGCAATAGATTTAGGCAGAATACCCCCAAGTTCATTAATGTAAAGAGCGAGGACTTGTAAGTCAGTGTAGTTGGTCAGAGAATCAATAAATTTCCAGCTTTCTAAATCATTGGATTCAAATTTATTATATGCTAAGTAAAGGTAGTTGAGATTCTACAAATTTCCAGGTTTCTAAATCAGGCGGAAGTCTCCCTATGAGTTTGTTTCCGCCCATATCAAGCTATGTGAGGCTGGTAAAATTAATTATACCTTGAATTAGAGATCTGCTGAGATGATTAAATATAGGATTTCTAGGCGAGGAAGAGTACTTGCGATGCTGGTGGAAAAGCCACCAGAGAGACGATTTAGGCTCAAAGAAAGTGTGCGTAAGAGCGAGAAGTTGAAGATACAAGAAGGAATGATGCCTGACAGATTATTCATCCTCAGACTTAAATTTCTTAGATTTGTGAGGCTTCCGATTAGTGCAGGAATGCTCCCCTCAAGATTTTTGGCCACCAAGTTGAGAGATTCTATGGATTAAAGATGCTTTGTTGTTGCTTCAAGAGTTGATGCTTAAAACAAACAAATCCTTCATAATCTATTGCATTGTTATTGACATGTGGAGGAGAGTGGATATGAAAGATCTGAGTATACAAGCAAGAGGAAGAGAGCTATAAGGAGCCTCACACAGATTAAAAAATCTTCCATCCACAACTTCATGAATCTATTTGTAGATTCTTGTTATTATTTCACAGGAGCTCTGATACCTATGGCAACTTTAGATCTTACAGAAAATTTATCTCCATCTCGTACTTGTTCATATTTATCTCTATTAATTTTTTTTAATTTCTGAATTCGCCTCTTTGGGTAGACATCTCTCCAATCATATTTAGCGCATGGAGTCGATGAAATATATTTCGAGGAGAATAATCAATCGTTCTTGTTATCTTATTATGTAATTAAAATAGATTCTATCCATATTAACTACATGGAATTTTATGCTGCCCACTTCGTTCAAGATCATATTCTTTCTGTATATTTTTCTTTTAAAGTCAAGCGGAATAGGTATAGTAGAATGGGAGTTGACGGAGACTAGATGATAACCACTAGTTATATATGTGAAACTAAAGCAATTATCTTCTTAGCTTTATATCATGATCCACGTTATCCCACAATTCAATGACAACATTTTTACTACAAATGCACAATGAAACATGAGATCATTTACTATCTTGATAATACATAAACATTTGATCAATAATATGAACAACAATATCTTATCACTGAGATATTGGTGAGGGCATCACTAGTTGTTATGATTTAATGGATCTTGATTTTAGCATAAAAAAAGATGAAGAATTTGAAACTAATTTGAGAGCATGCTTTTAATAGCATTGAAAAAACTAATGCTATGATATCAAATAGCATTTTCATGCAAGTAATCAAAGTAGCAAAAGAATGAGATAGAATTAATTCATGCGATCCTTTGATAAAAAAATTGGATGGATTAATAATAGAGTAATTCTAATCAGTCCTGAAATTGCCATATTTTTTTCTTCGGAAGCTAATCTTTAAGCTCTGATCATTATTTGGTCCATAACAAATAATATGAAATTCCTAAAAAAATACTTTGAATAAGACGAAGCTAATAACTAAGTATGTGATGCATAATGACCTATTACGACTTTATTAATTGCTTCTACATGTTTATAAAATTCAAATAATTGTTGGCGCTCGGAGAATATCTAATACTGATAGCCCTCACTGCCCTCACCCTATTTTGAATACTAGGCACCATAATTGTATCTCAAAAATCATTTGTCAATATATCATAACTATAACTAATTGACATTTAGATATAAAGTCCAAAAAGATCATAGGATAGATGGAGTTTAGTTTAATCTTAGAATATCATACAAAAAATAATGCATGGGATACTATACCTAAGGAAATCAAGTTTTATATTGAATTAAAATAGTTGGCTAGCTGATATGGCACTAAAAATACTACTAGTCGAAGCACGAATCTTGATGTTAAAAGCAAGCTGATCCTAAGTCGAAACTAATCGAGATCAAGCACTTAAAATGTCATTTGAGTCTTTGGGATATAAATTAAATCCCTAAATAGTTCTTAAATATGGAATGTTTATGATCAAATCGAGCGTCTTGACGAGCTGGATTTAATAAGCATAAGATCTCTTGATTCTGACTTCATTTGAGCATTTAAATACACAAAATACATCAGATGATCAAGGGAATCATCGTGAGTCATCCGATAGGGTGGTTTGGATTTTGCATGTATTTACGAAAATTTCTTTTCTCTAATCTATAAATAGTCCATCATTCTTCACATGAGGGGAGCCAAGCTAAAGAAGAGAGAGCTCTAAAGCTTGAAAATCCTCCAAGCATAATCGTGCCACCACTCGACGATCGCCGACCACCTCCGTTGGCTGCCAACCACCGCCGCCATCAGCCACCAATGCCGACCCTCATCATCGTCAATCTCGCCGTGGCGTCACCACCGACCACCGCTGCGGTCCACCGTCGTGGCATTGTCGCGCCACCATCGACGGTCATTACCGCCAGCTGCCGTTAATCTCCGCTGCGTTACCGCATTACGCGTGCCACCATCGTGCATTCTTGCTAACCACCATCGCCGGTCTCGCGGCATCGCCACAACCATCATCATCGATCATCCCACCACTACCATCGCATTGCCGATCATTTACATTGTTGCCGCTACCACGCCACCGCCACCACCATCAATCATCATTATCATCAACTACCATCGCCGGTCACCATCACCGACCACCATTGCTGACTACCATCGCCGGTTGCTGCTGCCAACTATCGTCGGTCATCTCTGCCGGTCATCACCACCACCGCCAACCGTCACCGTCGATCGTTGACCCCTGCTGTTCACCATCATCAGCAACTGTCACAACCTAACCATGGCTATATAGCTGTTGTTTTCTGATTCTAGGATCCCCATTATTAGCCCTTCTCATATACAATTCTGTAATCCCGTTATCGAGAAAATTTTGTACTCTAAAACAGATACATAGTGGAAGATTTTACTAGGCTAGGCATAATTTTTCCCTCTTTTCGAGGTTTTTTCACGTAAAAAATCTGGAGTTCTTTTATTAATTTTTCAAACATCTGTGTGTGTGCTGGATTCCGCAATAAAGCTAAGGTGTAAACTTTTATTCTACCGCAACTGGTTTTCTAGCACCCAACACTAGCAATGATTTCTCTGTATGTTTTGAGCATTCAAGCCATGCATATATGTTTGGGCATTTTGTAAGGACAAGACATTTCATCTTAAAATATTTAGGGGAACGCTTCTTTCAAGAATCAATATCAAAGTAATAGTTTAGTCCATTTAGCATTTACAATTGTTAGGAATGAAAACAATGAATTATGGATCTACTTTTGGAGAGCATTGAATAAGTTGGTTACAAATATTCAATCAGAGAGTAATGTACAATTTATGATAGATATTTTGAACTTGAATGAATGAGAAAATTTTAAGAAATTCTTACTAGCCATGGCTGGTCCAAACATAGATGAGTTATGTGATAAAATGTATAGCGTGAGAGAACAATGATGTTAATTAGGGGACACATCTTATCTCTAAAAGGAATCTTATATTAATATAAGATGGTGTACATGAATGTATCTTAAGAATCCCTTCTATTATATTTGATTTTTATCAATGTCATGCTTAATTTTATTTAAATAATTGATAATCAAAATATATAGGCTGTATTGTGCATTAATATTTTCTTTAAGTTGAATGGTGCATCAGCTGAAAAACTTTTTGAGCTAATTGAAATGAATAGATTTAAGGATGTATTTTAAAAAGTAATACAATTTAAAAGGTGATTTGTTGACACCCACATATATTTCATATGTCAAATCAAGCACAAATAGAAAATCGATAAATTATGGACAGCATACGTAAATCGAAGTCGAAAATCCTTGATAATTAGCGAATCCGATCGAAATGACCTCTAATTGCAAAACGTACCTTGCCAATGCATCCGGAATGTTAAATATTGATCAAAATATAGATTTTATGCTATTCGACAGATAATCGATGGAGAAAATGAGCCATTGCTATGTTTACATGCATATTGGAGTCTAAGGCCTCAATGACGTCCAAACAACCATAGTTCATGAAATTTATCATGTCGACATCATCAAAATGTCTAAACCTATCAAAAGAGACTATTTGTGATCAATTTGGATGACTCTATGCGAGTGACGAGCAAACGGACATGTTATCACACTATTCAAGCAAAAAATTCTTTTGATATGATGAAATATTTAAATGATGTCCGTCAAAAATGAAATGCTCTAAACAAAAAATGTCTAAGAAGAACATTCATATTTCATAAATCAACATACAAATATGAATGAAATAATTGGGAGGTGGATGAAATTTAAAAAAAACATATGATGAGGTTTATGAGAACAAATTTAAAATATATATAATATAGATAAATTAAAAAAATTAGGCTAGATTAAATATATTATACGTATGATATTGTATGCATGTATGTATGTTATAAAAAAGTATGTTTGTTAAGATTCATTGTTGTTAAGTAAACGCATCTATTTTAGGCGATATATAAGCGAACAATCTTTTTGTCGTTGGTGTTTGATGATTAAAATAAATAAATATTTATAAATAATTATATAAAAATTATATAATATATATTTTATAATTAAACTATTTATTAATTAATTTTTATTTGCATGAATAATTAATTTAATTAATATTATTTAAATTAAATAAATTTAGACACATTATAATAATTAAAATTAATTTAAAATTTTCATTGTTGAAATGAAGTAATGAGCTTTGATTTTCTCGATATGAGGAGATTTTTTATTAAATCTTAACCTAATTCCTAAATCCTAACTACTTAAGCTTACGAGATAGCTTGTTGCTCGCACTCTGTAACTCTTCCACTCTTTGACTCTTTCTCTTCGACGTCTTTGTCTCTTTGAGTCTTCAATTGTTGCCCTATTTTTGCGACCGCTATCCTATTCTCCTTCTTTCCTAGGCCTCCTCTACGGCTCTACTACTACGATCACTTGATATTCTTGCGAGTTGTGACGCTCTAATCCACAGGTAGAGCCAATTAGTTGAAGAGAATCTTGAAACCCGCTTTTCTAATTTCTATTCTGTTTATTATTTTGAAATTTCTCCATCTTTTGTCTAACTTCTTGAGTTGCTGTTTTGCTGAAGTGCTTGAGTTCTAGATGACTCAAAAATGTTAATATGCTATTAAAATTTCTTGGATATCTGATTTGTAGTGTTTGATTTCTGGTTGGAATGTGCAATGAAATGCTGAAGTGTATTTTCTCAGTTTGATTTTGTAATATCGTGCATATTTTGGAGTTTAGGCCCTTCAGGGTTTACAATCTATATGTAGCTAGTATAGTATTCTGATTTCGGTTTCTGGTTTAGTATTTATAAATGAAACAACAAATAAAATGAAAGCTGCAGTCAAAAATAATTGAAACAAACCCAACTAAATAAAATATATAAGCAGTCATTTTATCAAGCTAAGTTGCATCTCATATTAAAAAATATTTAACATCACAGCCCTTTAAAAATGACAACTCTTAAGTCTTAATATAGTCATAATGGTGTAGCCTGATTGCTATATAAATAGTATCAAATGGTCCTCATGAATGAAAAATCTGGAGAGAACAGCAAGTAGTCATATATCAAAATAACACAAGTAGAAGTAGCCATTTCTCATAATAACTGCCAGTATTTTTTAGGTTTCCTGTATCATGGAGAATTTGATTTCTTTCTAATGAAGCATTAACTTTTCAATTTGTAAAGTGACTAAAATTTGATGCATGGTGTGTATATAATATATATTCCATGTGGGGTTTTCCCTCAAGCTTCATGGCTAAGAAAACAGGAGAAAATAACAAGTAGATTGATCTCAAAATAACAACAAAGATAGCCAAATAGTCTTATTCAGTAAAATAAGCTCACAGCTTACTAATATTGATGACTTCTTTAATTATAAAATGAGCTCAATTTTAAATATTTTATCAGCTAATCAATGATGTCTTCATAGCTCGATGACTGCTTAAATTCTTCAAACACCCAGAAATGATAAACCAACTTATTTCATAAGGTAAAGACCAAAATACAATAAATCAACAAATAAAATAGGTTATTTTGTAAATGGCTTCTCATTTAATTATGTTTTTCTTTGATGAAATTAAGAAGAAAAGCCTTATGTTTCATGTTTAAGTTGACTCTGTTTGCTTAATATGTCAAATTTACTAGTGCTCCATTTCTATATGGAATGTGACAATAAATTATGTTAATGTTCTTGCTTGTAGCATATGGTTTGTACCTTTAATTTTGACACATATTTTTTTTCAATATAGTCTACTACCATGTTAAATTTTAATCTATCTTAAACTGCATCATCTGGTAATGAGATTACTATATAGGATGAAAATAGTAATGAAAATCCTAAATTTTCTTCACAACCTAGTTCTTCAAAAGAAATTATATTTGATAGTAATGTTGGAGGAATCACTACTAAGAAGACTAGAAAAAAGAAGTTTACAGTTTGGGAGTACTTTACAGAAATTATTTCTACTTTAAAAGGCGTTAATGCTACCTATTTATATTGCATATATTGTGGCACAAAATTTCATAAATCCAAGACTAGCACCACTTCACAACTTCTTAGACATGTTAGGGAGTGTAATAAGATCAAAGCTAAAAATAAACAAGTTGTGGAGTTGCTAGATAAAGACAGTTATTAAATTTTCTCCGATGCTAGAAATTGAGCTTTCTATTTTTATAGATCCAAAGAATTATGATCATCTTCAGGTTAGATAATAATTGCAAAAGTGATAATTGTGCATGAATATCCTTTTATGATAGTTGAGCATACTTGGTTCAATATTTTGTTGAAGGTCTTAAATCATAATTATGAAAGAGTTTCTAGAAATACTATAAAAAATGATTGCATAAAAGTTTATGAAGTAAAAAAGAAAAGCTGAAGGCATATCTTAAAAGCATACCTATTGTCTCATTAACATCTGATTATTGGACTCTAATCAAACAGTAGGATACATATGCTTAATAATTCATTATATTGATAAGTCTTGGAAATTATACAAGCATATTATCAGTTTCTTTGAGCTTGAACCACCTCACACAGGTACTTTTATTTGTGAGGCAATATGTGAATGCTTGTTGGAGTGGAAATTGAAAGATAAAGTTTCCACAATTACATTGGATAACACGAGTAATAATGATGTTGCCGTTAATGCTCTCAAATCTAATTTTTAGTGAAGAGGTAAGTTACATTTTATGGGTTATTTTTCCATGTCGATGTTGTGCTCATATCATGAACATAATGGTTCAAGATGGTTTGAAGGAGATTCATGATATTATTTATCAAATCGTGGAGTCAATAAAATATCTTAAAAAAGTTGCTTACATAAGTTGGTTGAGTGGCAATGGATTTCCACTTCTGGGTTTATCTGATGTTCTACATGATAGAATTCTACATATATTATGCTTGAATCTACATTTATTTTTCATAGTATTTTCCACCAATATGCAGCCCGAGATAGCAAATAAAAGTGGTTGCCATCTGATTTTGATTGGGAAAGGTATGAGGTTATTAGAAAGTTTCTTATTGTTTTTCATAATGTCACGAAAATGATTTTTGGTTCAACATATCCTACAATAAATATTTTTCTACCTACTGTTATGCATGTTAAGAAGTTGTTGATGGAGGAATATAATTCATCAACTAAGTATACTAAATAAATGTCAAATTCCATAAAAATTAAATTTGACAAGTACTGGGGAGAATGCAATTTGTTAATGTCTATAGCTATTGTGTTAGATCCACGCTTAAAGATGAAGTTCATAAATTTTACATTTTTAAAGATATACTCACCTTCAGAGATAGATTTGAAAATTAAAGAAGTTGAAATAGATCTTTTGGAGATTTATAATCAATATGTTTCTGACAATGCTAGTTCTAGTTCAACAACAGTAACTGCATTTGAGTCTTCACAACTACAAAGAGAGTCATCATTTTCATCTCCTTTTGATTGCATGTTAGGTTTTACTGATTTTGTTGTTACATCTGGTTCCATTCAGCCTTCAAAAATAGATTTGCAAATATATTTGGAAGAAGGGTTATATCAATGCAATACAGAATAATTTGATATTCTTGATTGGTGGAGGATGATTACTCTTAAGTATCCAAACTTGTCCAAAGTTGCTAAGGATGTCTCAACAATTCTCATAATAACTGTTGCATCTGAATATGCTTTTAGTGTTAGTGGTAGAGTTTTGGATGATTATAGAAGCTCTTTATCTACAAAATTATTAATGCACTTGTTTGTACTGCTAGTTAGATTAGAGGAGCTTAGAGCAACATTAAGAATCATTTAATAAGAATCAATTTCATCTTTATTAAATTTTGTCTTGTAATTATTAATTAATTTCTTTTCTCAGCTTTTTTTTCCATATGTTAGTCTAATAAATGACCATTCATTGCAATAAGAGATCATGAATAGAGAAAATTTGCATGTAAAACTTCCTGAATAAATGAAGTGAATGGAGGAGCAACGTATAAGTTATGATTTATAGATTACACTATGTTACTTATTTTATTACCTATAACTAAATCTTTGACGCAACTTTGTTTTTTTTTGGGCTACTTTATTTTATTTTGGTCTTTACTTGATGAATATTACACATTATTTTATCTTAAATTGTTGAGATTTATGGTTTTAGATTCTAAAGGGCTATGATGTTAAACCATTTTAATATGAGATGAAACTTAGATAAAAAATGGTCGCTTATGTTCTTACCTTTGGCCATCATTACTACACTTGGTCTTTACTTCACAGATTATACTTGATTTTGGGGAATTTAATTTTGCGCTATGACAAATTTCATTGATTTACTGATTGAAAATATCAAACTTAGCCCATTCATTATAACTACTTAATACTTTTTTTGGCTAATAATTACTTGTAGCTATTTCGAGATATGACTATTTGTTGTTCTGAGCCACACCACTATGAATCCATTAAGGTATATCTTTCATTTTTGAATATTGAATGATGTTGTAGCCTTCATATTCTTTGTATGTAATTGGCAAGTTAATGCTTCACTAACCTAAAAAAAACTGGCAGTTATTATGAGAAATGGTTATTTCTCTACTTGTAGCTATTTTGAGGTATAACTACTATGTTTCATTCTTTATAGGACCATTTGATACTTTTTATATAGCAATCGAGCTACACCATTATGACTACATTAAGGCTAAAGAGTTATCATTTTTAAAGGGCTGTGATGTTAAATCTTTTTTAATATGAGATGCAACTTAGCTTGATCAAATGACTGCTTATATATCTTATTTAGTTTGGTCTATTTCAATTATTTTTTTATTGTAGCTTTCATTTTATTTACTATTTCATTTTAAAATGAGATGCAACTTAAATTTTGATAAAATATGCTAGTTCATCAAGCATGCACTTGGTCTTAACTTCAATATCACTACATTTGATATTATGTTTTTAATAATTTGATAGTAGTCATCAAGTCAGGCTATGATGGTCTCATTGATTAGCTGATATTTTGTGATGTTAAAGCTTTTTTAGTATGAGAAACTGAGATGCAAATTAGTGCTGAAAAAATCAACTTAAACATGAAGCTTTTCATCTTAATCTCATAGAAGCAAAACAGAATTAAATGTGATGTCATTTATAAAACAACCTACTTTATTTGTTGTTTTATTGTGTTTTGGTCTTTACCTTATGAAATAAGTCGGTTTATCATTTATGGGTGTTTGAAGAATTTAAACAGTCATCAAGCTATGAAGACATCATTGATTAGCTAGTAAAATATTTCAAACTGAGCCATTTTATAATTAAAGCATCCATCAATATTAGTAAGTTGTGAGCTTATTTTACTGCATAAGACTATTTGACTATCTTTGCTGTTATTTTGAGATCAATCTACTTGCTATTTTCTCCTATTTTCTTAGATTTGAGGCATGAGAAAAAATCTCACATGGAATATATATTATATACACACCATGCCTGAGGGAAAACCCCACAAATATTGAGTATGTATAATATCTATAAATATATATTTGGTTAGAATTAAAATATGTTTAAAAAAAGTCTGTTTATTTTAAATACTATAATTATTATTGTTGTGTGCTAGAGAATTTTATTCGAGATGCAGATCATCGTAGCCCAAAAATTATCCAACACACGGGGATATGAACACGGGGTTATCGTGGAAAACCCGTTGGAAAACCACGGCCTTGCCTACCAGAACTTTCACTATGTGTTCAAAAGATACGTGTCCTTGCTTCTAGTTTGGAGAAGAAGCGGCAAAACAATATTAGTGTAGAAAAATACAATATCGGTCAACTCCAACCCAAGGGAGAAGTTTCCCAAAAGCGAACCGATCTTCCGGGAGCAACCTCTTGATCTTGGAGAAAGGAGCAAGGTCTTTTCTAGTCCCAAGGCGATCTCCTCGAAGCTCTGATCTTGACACTACTAGGTGGTGATAGATCGGTCCAAGGTCAGGTGGTTCTGAGCTCTCGGTCTTCAAATCGATTCGTCCCCTAAGGTGAGAATGAAGCTCTATTTATAGATTTTGGGAGTGGCAGCCTTAAATTGGTGGAAAACTCCAACCACTCCCATCGACGCCGATGATCCCCCGACGAGTATTTTGATGATCCGGGTGCCTTAATGATGTTGGAATTGGGTGATCTTGGATTCGTTGGATTCGCCTGATGAGCCGCCGACCGACTATATAAATATGTTAGTTTTGATGACCATTTGGCGGATGGATCCATTTTCATGCTCGATAGCTTGATCCGAGTTCGAGCTCGGACTATGATGTTGCTATGTTCGTCTCATCGACTACGGTTGAGTAAGTTTGAAATCGTGATTAGATCAAGCATTTCAAAAAATGCCTTGAGATTCGCTGACATTAATTTTCGAGGATGTATCGCTTACTATTTTTGGGTGACATTATCTCGCCATCCACAAATATATGTCAAATACTTGAAAATAGCAAATTCTTCAATGAAATTTGAGAGTCCATCAATGCGATTTTGAGAGAATGATCTTCATAACAAAGACAATATTATAACGGCGATGCTGGGTCGCAAATGCGATAGGGATATTTTGAGGTTACGGATCGATCCGGTGCTAACGGGTTCGCGGGCGCCCACGGGCCAGTAAGCGCTATGGCTTCCAGGCGCAGCGACTCGCCACGGGCGTGGTCCGCGAGTCGCAAGCTGCTGGATGCAACGGCCTATGGTCGAAGGGCGGGCCGACGGCATGCGGTCATGCAGATGGGCCGGCGGTCGGTGAAGCAATCGGTCGGGCGGGTTCGCGGTTTGCCGGTTGAACGCTCGAGGGTGACCGGCGGCGACTGGACTGCTGTCAGCCACGCTGGCGAGGTTCACCCTGGACGGCCGGTGGATAGCGGTTTTGACCCGGATGCCTTTCGCTGACCGCTGACCAGGTTGGACCCGTCCGGCCATTTTCTGTGCCTGCTCGAGAGGCAGGGCGCTGGTGGCAAGGCAGCGGACTGGGTCGCTGGCGATGATAGCAAGGCGCTGGCTCATGAGCCCACCAGTCTCAACGCTTTAAGGTTTTGAAGCATTTTTGATTTTTTATGCTTGCTCTAGAAGGGGTCTATAAAAATCCCCCCAAGGTAAGAGAAGGCACACTTTTCTCATCTCCTCTTCTCCTCTTAGAGTGCATAGCCCTCCCCCTGGTGGGAGTTTGGGCACTCTTTTTGGATCCACCTCTACCCCTGAGCCAGAGTGCATAGCCCTCCCCCTGGTGGGAGTTTGGGCACTCTCCTTGGAATAATTTTCATCTCGATCGTACGAGTTGCCGGTGTTTGTAGATGGGTGAGAATCGTTTGAAAGAGACACGACCCTTGTAACGAGGCAAATGAGGGAACCTTCTAAAATGGGAGGATCAAGATTCGGGGAGTCGCCGATCACGGAGACACATTGATCGTGCTTTAAAAAATATTATTTTCTCAATGATTTGGTTCTTAAGTGTCAAGAAGTCGATAGAGCCCACCCGCCGGGGGTATTTCACCATTTACGATGAGTTTGGATTGCTTTCCCCTGAGATGATCGCCATTTTGTCAGCATGCGAGGTTTGCATTTCGGTGGCAATGACGATCGTGATGGGACTTATAGTCTTTTCGTAGATGCGCACCTTGACTCATTACCTCACATGTGCAAGTTTAACGATGCACATGGTCGACACCGCAGAGTCGGCTACTTGACCTCCGGACGAAGGATCCTCCCAAGAGTTGGGCAAGCATATTCTTTTTTGTGAAGAATGACTGGGGTCTTCTCGAGAAATGGGGAAAGCTGAGAGATTTACCCATTCCCCTACAGGTTGGTGATGAAGATATCCGCTGGAAAATTAATATTGAAGATCTTCGATTTGAGATTCGATATATCAACGATTTGTGCGGAGGAATCTTTGTTCAGGTGGGGCTTTCTATTCATCCCAGCGCCTTATGCATTGAGAAAGGAGGTTTCCCGATCTCCCAAGCGCCCTCGGCTTCTTCCTGCCAGAAGGACCCGTCTCCAGAGAAGAGGAAAAGGAGCTAAGAGGTGATGGTGATATCGATAAAAAAAGAGTGCCCTTCGTGTAGTCGCCCCAAGGATCTTCATTCCGAGGATGTGTTGAATCATTCGTAGGTCGCGATGTCAAGAACCGAAACAATCCTTCTTATGCTCATCATCTTTATTTCCCATTTCGGCTTAACGTAATTTTTCTTATTTCGAATCGAAGCAAGAACTTGACTTCAAAATAACATCATTGTCAATGACCTGAGTTCGTGAAGGTCAAGTTTCTCCATGGTGAATATAAGAAGCGATGTGGAGAAAGTAAAAGAGATGTCCGTTGGAGAATCAACTTGATGAGTGCAGACCGAAGTTGGCGACTCAAGCACTTCTCTTCTTTTAGCCGAAAGTCGACTCGGGATGAATTAGTGGAGGCTAGAACGAGGTTGGTTGCACCGCAGGATCTCAAGATCTTTGAGGTTTCGGTCTTGAGGCAAAGAACCGAGAGTTACGCTCGCTTTCGTGAGAAAGAGGCGCCTTATCTCTGCAGAAAGGAGCCGATCACGTCGTGGAGGACTTCAAGAACTCGACCTTCAAGAGTATCATACGATCACGTGAGGCCGAGACCACGGTATGATGTAGAGGGCTTTGGAGCGCAGTGTGTTGATGAAGGCTTCATCCGAGGTTTCTGAAGGGGACACGCCATGATCGCAAGGAGTCGGTCTTGAGGTCCTTTCTCCCAGCCTAGCTCAACCTTCTAAATGACGAAGGGATGACTGTGATAGTTCTTCATCATCTACCCATGAGACCATCAAGACGTAGTTGTAGTTCCTTTATGTTGCATGTTGTATATTATCGGTTGATTGTACTTGTAGTATTTAGAAATATTAACAATCCACAAAATTGTTTGTGAATATTTCCATGTGTGTCAAAGTGTACTGATGATAAAGATTTAAGAAGAGATCATCGGAATCCCTTTAGATAATTCGATCTATTCTAAGATCAGAGCATTACTTGATGACAAACTTGCACGAATATATTTATAGAGGTTCTCTCGAACCTCTCGATCTATCCCAGGTTGTGTATCGAGCGCCACTGATGATGTTAACGTTATGGAGAAAGTTGTAGGCTATGAGGATTGCCAACTTATCCAAGGTTGTTTATCGAGCTACTGACGATGTTAACTGTAGGAAGATCGATCAATTGGGATCGATCTACGAATGAGATACAACAATATGCATTCTTGAGTCGGGTGTTTTAAAATGCAAGCATAAGCAAGAAAAAGTCACAATAAGTATGAGAACTTTAACATATAGAAACATAAATCCAAACACCTTGATGCCAAGGTTGGACAATAAGTACGACAAACGGTATCGATAAATGTTTAATTCAACAATAATTGCAATACAAACATACACGATGATAATGTTTTCCGCATTCACTAGAATAAAAAAGTCGATACATCAGGTAGTACTTGAGGTTTGTAGCATTCCGTGTCGGGAGAGTCTTCCCATACTATCCTTAAGAACGCTTGATTTTACACCACCACATACCTGCCTTCCCAAACCGGGTGAGAGTTTTCTGCAGCCTTTTCCCGAAGTCGAGACTCGAGGACGAGGTCCCCAGATATTGGTCGTTTTACCCTTCGGTTGAAACCTCGAGCAATCCTTGTCGATAGAAGCCATTCTGAGTGACATGTCGTCTCTCAGAGATCCAGATGGAATCGCTTATCGTCTTTCGATCAAAGTTATGGGTTCTAGGGCTGGGACCGATCGACCGGAATAACCCGCTAAACATGCGCATTTCAGTAGGGGTCCTTGATGTAAAGCCCAAAGAACATTGGATAGTTCTTCCATTGCCCCCCTGGTTCGCCGTGTCTTTAGCCCTTTTAGTATTGTCGACTTTGTTCTCGCCATTTGCTGTGGATGGGATACGTGTGGATTAACTGATATGCGCCCCGGCGTAAAGATGTGAATGTCTTTCCGTGAACCGCCCCATTATCTATGATGATTTTGCCGAATGCAAACGAAATAATATTTTTCCGACAAATTGCTTGGCATTTGTTTGGTGATTTTGCCGTGTCGCCCACCCACTTGCGGAAGTAATCAACGGCCAAGATTATGAATTTTCGTTGCTGGCAATGGGAAAGGGTCCCATTATATCGATCCCCATTGAGCAAAGGGCCATGCCTGGATTGTGGTGAGTTCTACGATGGTGTATGAGTGAGATTGGAATGTAACCGACACTTGTTACACTTCTTTACAAACTCCAATGTGTCCTTCTTCATTGTAGGCCAGTAAAAACCTTGCCTCATGATTTTGAGGGCGAGGGCTTTTCCTCCCAAATGTTCACCACAAATTCCTGAATGAACCTCTCGCATTGCATAGTTAGCCTCAAAGGTGGTAGACACTTTAAGGGGCCCCAAGAAGGACCGCTTGTAGAGTTCTCCACGATTATGGTGAAGTTCGCTCTACGCCTGAGATAGCATCGGTGGGTCTCATAAGGCCCCGCTTTGAAGAAAGGACATGATCGGGTCAATCCATGAAGATTCTTTTGGGTCCTCCAGATTGTATCACCCAAGGGCCTGAATACCGGGAAAGTGGATGTCCTCTATGTATTTTCTCTTGAAAAGATCTCTTGTTGTTGTGGCTAACTTGGAGAGGGCATCCGCCATGTTCTCGCCTCCCTTAGAATATGAGTTATCCGATGGGTCTCGACTGCAAGAAGTGACTTTGCCAAAAGACGATCGAGCAAGTCATGGATGATTGCATCGAAGTCTCCTTCAACCTGGCCACAAGTCGTGAGTCGCGGTAGATGGCTAAGTTCGACCTCACAATTGGCGAGCCTTAGTCCGCCATGAGGGCCTCATCAGGACATTATTGGTGGTCGAACTTTAGTCAAGCTGCACTCTAAAGTTATTTTACTTGGGAGATAAGCAAAATTCCGCACGGTACCAAGCTCCATCAACATATAATGTCCATTGATTTGTCATGGAGTGATGAATGATCCGTTTCGTGGTGATGGGATGGTACATTCTACAATGAAGTCAGCGAGCACTTGTGACTTTATATCAGGACGCGGAAGAAAATGGATGTCAAACTCTCCAAGCTCGACCGACCACTTCATCAACCTTCCAGATACATCAGGCTTTTGCAGAATAGTTCTTAATGGAAGATGAGTGTAGACGTTGATGGTGTGGGCCTGAAAGTACGGTCGCAATTTTCGTGCAGAATGCACTAGGGCCAACGCTGTCTTATCTGCTAGTGGATAGCGTCCTTCAGACGAAAGGATTTTCGACATAGTAAATGGGTCGTTGTAATGAATTCTCCTGACAGAGTTTATAGCATGAGAAGAAACAAAGAAGATAGATGTACGCCTTCTCTTGATAGGCTTTGATAATAGAGGGGAAGCTAAATAGACTAAGTTGCTCAAAAGCGCCCGACATTCATCCGTCTAATGGAATCCATTTCCTGCACCCTTAAGATTTTGAAGAATGGTAGATACTTATCTCCGAAGGCCAAGAATCGTGATAAAGTCGCAATCCTTCCAAATCAAACGTTGGACTTCCTTGATCGCTCTTGAGGTGACATGTCCTTGAGTGCTTTTATCTTCTGGGTTGGCCTCTATCCCGCTAAGTGACCATGAAGCCTAGAATTTCCAGAGGAAACTCCAAAATGCACTTGCTTGGGTTGAGCCGCATCTTGTAGTGTCGAAGAATGTCAAAGCACTGTTGTAGATCAGAAATATGCTGTGATATTTCCAAGCTCTTCACCAGCATATCATCAACATACACCTCCATATTGTGCCCTATAAGATCCTTGAAGATCTTATTCATAAGGCGTTGATATGTTGCTCCAAAGATTTTTAGTCCAAATGGCATGACTAATAGTATAGTCCCTTATCTTTGGAAGGATGTTGCTTCCTCATCTATTTTGTTCATCCCGATTTGATTGTAGCGAATAGGCATCCATGAAGCTCATCCGATCGATGTCGCATCAACTAGTTGGTCGACAATGAGGAAGGGGAAGCTATCTTTTGGGCATGCACGATTAAGGTCGTGTACGATGCACATTCTCCAGAACCGCTTGGCCTTCTAACTAACACTACGTTAGCCAACCGTGGGGTAGTAGACTTCTCGAATGAACTTGACTTCCGTAAGTTTGGTGATTTCTTGTTCTATGACTGCAATCGCTCGTAAGCGAAGGTTCTTTTCTTCTCAGACACCGCTTGTAGGTTGAGTCAACTTTGAGGGAGTGCGTAATGACTCCGTCAATGCCCGCATCGATGAGTGCAAAGATATCTTGATTTTACGTAAAATCTACCATTCGACACGAGATAAACGATCCCACCTTCACCTTTCGCGATGGATCAACTTCGAGATAGGAAGACAAATTACATCTTCAACCGGAGAAGTTCTTTCGTGAGATCCTCATCTCGGGGTTCTCGATGTTGAGGGTTACCGACGTAAATGGTCGGCTTGCTTGATATAGACGCTTGTTATTCGCTGATTCCCACTTACCATGCCACCGGTGTCGGGAATTTCATCTGAGGTGAGTATGTGACGCCAATATACGGAGAGGTCTCCCAAATATTGCATTGTCGCTGACTTAACTTGACTACAATAAATTGTATCAAGTGGGTCTCGGGAAATTCTCCAAGAGTTACGGAAGACCGATTGTCCCTTCCACTAATAATACCGATTATCAAATCCATACGTGGACCGCCGCTGGTTGAAGCTTCTTCTATACCCATGCTAAGGAAAGTGGAGTAAAAAAGAACATCAACCAACTCCCATTGTCGCATCAATATCCTTTTATTGAAGCACGGATCACCGCACTACCCGATGACAAGGGGATCTTGATGTGGGATGCTAAGCCCTCTAGATCTAAATCATCAAAGGTGATAGAATGGTCAACCCAGACTTCTTCGCTCGCTCTTGAAGGGGGCAATGAATATTTGATAACACTGCCCTCCCGAATTATTTCTATCTCTCCACCGCTTGGCTTCCTGAGCTGGTTACCCCCAAAGATTTGTTGGACGAAGGGTTGGTTTTGTATAAACGGCCTAGATACCGACGATTAGTCTTTCAATCTCCTCCAGGTGGCACTCTTCTGGTTGTCTACGCGTGAAAGTGGCGAATTTCTCTTGATTTCCAATTCCAGGCTTTAAAGGTCACGGCCACTTGACGCTATCCTCTTCCTGAATAGCTAGTAGGATGTTCGCGCATGACGTGTTGAGAGCCATATATTTCCTCTCTGATTGAGTCATCTGAGGTCGCTGCTGAGGAGGTTTTGGGGAGGTTCGCCTCTCTTCTTTCCGAGATGTTTGAACATCACCTTTGGGAACCTTCTTCCGCTTGCTTGGGTTCAAGCTGTCGATGAGCACCGATAGCTTGCCGGAGATTTGTGCCTCTATTCGGGGACCGAGCATAGGAATGGACCGCATTAATAATGATGAATAGAAGTATCCTGGGCGGAGTCCTCCGAGAAGCACGCCCCTCAAAAGTTCTGGATCTACTCCTGGTATCTGTCGGGCTTCAGAGGAGAACCTCTGGAAGTATTCTTTGAGGGACTCTCCATCGTTCTGGCGGATTCCGGAGAGATGTGATGAATCGATGATTCTCTTGCCGTGAAGCTCTAAAAATCAAGGAGCTCTCCAAATGATCTGACCCTTAGCGAATAGAATGTATGAGCCGTCCTTTGAGAGTCGCGAATACGACACAAGACAGAGTCATTTGCAGAATAATGTGCATGATCGCTCAAAAGTGATCGATATTGCATGGACGGTTGTGCCATCGGGTCCATGCCGGGAAGCTTGAATCTCGGAATCGTATTGCGAGATGATCTCGATGGGACGAAGTTTTGGAAGAGGCGGAGAATGGATCATTCGATTGTTTGCGGGAACTCTTCCCGCACTCGTAGTTCATCATAAGGTGGAGTTTCACCGACAGGTCAGCCATTCGTGGGTGAGAATCGCGTATCCAAGTTCAAGATCTGGATGTGGTGCCAAGGGGTTCTCTACTTGTTGATCCGCATTCCTGCAATCATTCTCGTGAAGAAAATCGGATTATGCCGAGGGCGTCGGAACTGTGGCTCTTCCAGGTTGGAACGCTTTGCCGTCCTCTAGAGTCAATTCCTGGGAATCCTCCATCCTTGAACACGATCTTCCAAAGAGGGGCGACCCCCTCACCGGGGACAAGTCCTTATGTAGAAGTGTTGGAGACTTGCCCTGATGAGAATGAGGAGCGGCAAAACCCGTTTACCAACCATATTAGAGATATAGCAATGGGGGAACTGTTGTTCCCACAGATGGCGCCAAACTGTTGCATGCAAGAGAATTTTATTCCGGTAGATGCGAGATCTTCGTCGTAGCCAAAAATTATCCAACACACAAGCAGGGGATATGAACACAGGGGTTATACGTGGAAAACCCGTTAAGGGAAAACCACGGCCTTGCCCGTCAGAACTTTCACTATGTGTTCAAAGATACGTCCTTGCTTCCGTTAGTTTGAGAAGAAGGTGTGAGGATAATATTCAAAGTGTAGAAAAATACAACTCCAACCCAAGGGAGAAGTTTCCAAAAGAAGAACCCGATCGGAGCAACCTCTTGATCTTCGGAGAAAGGAGCGCTGATCTCTATCTCCTAGGGCGACTGATCTCCACTACCGACCTGCGTGGTGATGATAGATCGTCCGATCGGTGGTTCTCGAGCTCGGTCTTCAAATCAAATTCCCCTAAGGTGAGAATGAAGCTCTATTTATAGATTTTGGGAGTGGCGGGCCTTGTAAATTGTGGAAAACTCAACCACTCCCATCGACGGCAAGCGATCCCCGATGACGGTGTATTTTGATGATCCGGTGCCTTAATGATGTCGGAATTGGGTGATCTTGGATTCGATTCTTGACGAGCCGGACCGACTATAAATATGTCGTTTTGGTGACCATTTGGCGGATCGATCCATTTTCATGCTCGATAGCTTGATCCGAGTCGCTTCGGATCGCACTATGCTTGATGTTGCTATGTTCGCCTCATCGGCCGCTTGACCGTAAGTTTGCTGAAATCGGTGATTAGATCGAAGCATTTCTAAAAATGTCTTGAGATTCGTGCTTGATCAGATTAATTTTCTGAGGATGTATCAATTGCATATATAGATTCAAAGAAATGTGATTTTTCTTTTGGGAATAATTGTAATTAAATGCATTTTAATTAGTATTATATAATCAATAAAATCTTCATAAAATAAAGTAAAATTTCCCTACCTTGGATTCCAAATTAGAGTCGATTCCATCCCTTCTAGTATTGAAGCAACCAAAATTGCAAAATAATAATAATAATAATAATAATAATAATAATAATAATAATAAATATAAAAAAAAAATCTAAATTAAATATTGGGACTTTTGTTTTATTTT
The DNA here is from genome assembly GCA_021442155.1 of Cymbidium sinense. Classification (NCBI taxonomy): domain Eukaryota; kingdom Viridiplantae; phylum Streptophyta; class Magnoliopsida; order Asparagales; family Orchidaceae; genus Cymbidium; species Cymbidium sinense. The sequence continues at coordinate 6,672,469 of CM038216.1, forward strand.
AAATTTTATTTTTTATTTTTATTTTATTCTATTTTGTTTATGTTTTACTTAAAAATAAAATTTATTTGATTATACTTGTTATTTTTAAAAACACTCGAAACTAATATATTTTCAAAAATAACATTAAAAAAAACTGAAAACAAAATTAATCACAAACTATCCCTAAATGACCTCCCGCTTCCGTGGCACAGATGGAGGCGTCTATGGTTCATCTCTTTCCTAATTTTGGAGCCTTATAACCCCGCATATTTTGCCTTTTTTATTTTTGGAAAAAAATTAACACCAGAGGCCCTATATCATTCCAAATGAGAAATTACAAGTATTAACATAGAAGATCCCTAGATGAGATCAAAATAGGCTAAGAAGCCCAAACAAGATTCAACATAGCCAATAGGAACAAGGATAAGAAAGAATTAATAAGAAAAGTCCCTTAGCATGTGGTCCATCCCGCTGGATACCGCCATGCCATCAGGAGGCCTCAAGGGACAAAGTATCTGTTTGGGAAGAACAAGGTAGGCAAAGTAGCTAGGTCTGCAGAGGGATCCAACATGAGGGTAGAAAAAAGGCTCTAATAGTGAACCGCTTTGCCAAAAATAATCATTATCCAGTTCAAAAAAAATCAAGAAAGGGTCAATGTATAGAAAATCAAAGAAAATAGGAAAGGGAAAAATTATGGTATCGAATTCACTCTAGCTCCAAATCTCCAATTATCTAACAAAGTTTTAACATATGTTAGCCAAGAAGGCTTAATAGTTCATCAACTTATCTTGTATGCAACCAGATTTAATCTTTGCTTCCATGCCAAATATAGAGATGTCGGCTAGGTTGTGGAATCACTGGTTTCTTTCTCCACAAATGACATATGTAGTAAGTAATTATAGTGATAAAATAACAAAGTCTAGCAATAACTTTGTGTTCCAGATTAGCTAAAGAACATAAGATTTATGATAGAGAATACTATATCGAAAAAAAAGTTCGAAGTTGGAAAAAATCAATCAGTTTCATAGACTCATTGCATTCAAAGAACAAATAAGTGAGTGACTGTGGAAAGCTTTGTAGAAAAGTAGTCTAATGTCTATCCTAATCCTCTAGAGGCAAAATTGATTTGAGGTTTTCAAGCTACCAAGAAATTCCATCCAACCAAAAATTACAAAATTGATAGCATAACCCTTAAACAATATCCTATCATACCAGTCCACACTTGGCAATTATTCAAAATTACCAGATTTAGTTTACTTAGTGGAGAGTTTAGTCCAACCATTACATAGAATGGTATCAAAATCTAAGTTTGGCCTAGTATTCATTATGGAATTATAACATAGCGGACGTTGCAACTAGAGACTACTTGGAAGCATCCAGTTTCCATTGATTATAATAGAGTTTAGTGTAGCATAAGAGGGCTTATTGAATATAGAAAAGCATTCCGACCCAAGTTGATCATATAGAGAAAGTCTGTTGCACCAATGATCAAAGAAGAGGGAGAAAGTGGAGCCATTTTAAATATGATAAGAAATTTTGTCCTTGAAATGAGTAACACATATTTTTAGTTCCCTCCAAAGTCCAAATTGTTGAAGAAGGTACTTTTCCTAAGGGAATCCATACTTATTCCAATACCAATCAGCTAAAGAAGAGGAATTTTTCAAAACTTTCTACATATTTTTTATTTTACTAATAAGATTTAAAGTGGACACAGAGAGGAGCCCAATTCCCCTTTTATCTTTAGGCCCAGTGGCTTTATTCCATGATATAAGATATAGTTTTCTAGGTTCATCACTATAGTAGAAAATGTTTACAGTGAATGAGAAGAGTTTCTTAAGAACACATTTGGGTAAGAAGATAGATCTGAACCAACATAATAAGTAGTTAATGATGAAAGATCTTAAGAGTTGAAGCCTTCCACCATAAAAGAGAAATTTAGTTTTCCAACCCGCAAGCCACACGAATAGTATGTCAAACACTAGGTTGAAATGAACTGATTTAAGAGGCCCACCCAAAAAAGGCATCCCAAGATATTTGAATAGAAAAACAACCTTCTTTGACATCTAGATATCTACATAATTCCTCCTTGGAGAGAGAAAGAAATGATATATTTCTCATGGTTTATTTTAAGTCCTATATAAATTGCATGGGTATCAAGAGCATTTTGAGAGATAATGTCGTGTTAGAATCCTCAATTCCCATGACGAGAAGGCCATTTAGAAACAATAAGTGTGAAATGTTGTGCAACACCCAGAGTTAAAGGTTTATATTTCGTTAGGCTCACCTCCCTCTCCAAAAAATAAGAGAATGAATCTATGGTAATAGTGAAGAGAAAAAGAGATAGAGGACAACCTTGTATTAGCCCATTTCAAGAATTGAAAAATCCTCTAACTTCTACATTAAGAATAATAAAGAAGGGCACATCCATTATACAAGCCTTGATCCAGCTAACAAATCATAGAGGGAAGCCTTTAAGGGTTAATCTATGTAATAAAGAGTGATGATTGATCTTATCGAATGTTGTTCTCAAGTCAAATTTGGCATTGAACTTCTCATCCTTTGAATGAGAAGAGAAGTCAAGGCATATTTTGTGGATAAGAGCCAAATTATCAGAAATATCCATCTCCTTAATAAAAGCTGATTGAGCCGGATTGATAATACTAGGGAAAACCTTCTCGAGCTTGTTTGAGAGCACTTTGGCAATAACTTTATAGAATGTATTGTACAAGAAAATTGGTCTATAATCTATTAGAGAGTTGGAATGCTTGGTTTGGGAATCAATGTGATAAGGTTATGCTTAACATGCTAGGGAGCCTTTTAGTTTTGAAAAAGTGGTGGGTGGCCGAGACGAATTGTTCACCCACCACATCCCAGCTTGAAGTAAAGAATTTGGCATTAAAACCATCCAGGCCAGGAGCCTTATTGTCATTTATATCTTGAAGGGCATTAATAATTTCTTGATTAGAAATTTCAGCATCAAGATCAGCTACCTGAAAAGGGGAAACAACCCTACCCAAAGGGACATCATGAATATTGAGGCTAGAGGAATTTTTGAATAGGGAAGAGAAGTAGATGCATATTTCATAAATAGTAGAAGAACCATGGATTATGCCCCAATCAATATGGACATCCATGAAGTTTGAATTCTTTCTTTTTTATTGAGTTATAGATGAATTTAAGATCATCATCAGAATTCGTGAGCCAATGAGGTTTAGCTAACTGTTTCACCCACATGCCCTCTCTTTAATAGGTCTTGATATCATATTAATGTTCTTGAGTTTCATAGTCCATTATTATCTGATCCTTGTCAAGGGTGAGGAAAATGTTTTCTTATTCTTTTGATAACAAAATATAATGGCTCAATGATGATTGAAAATTTCATCCTTCAATCCAAAAAATAAAATTCTCAAATTTAAGTGTAAATGATCAAATAGTTCACACTCTGTTGATGATCGTGTTGATTGCAAATCTCAATCGAAGGGGTTAATCTAAAAATAAAATTCTCAAATTTAAGTATGAATGATCAAATAATGCACACCCTGATGATAGTTGTATTGAATGGAGATTTCAACCAAAAGGGGTATTACCATCAAAATATGCTTTCAATTTTAAAACAAATTAGCCTAAGTCAAGTACCAATGCAAATTCAAAATTTGATAAGTTATCAAACTTTTAAAGTATTCGTAAAAAAATCATCATCTAAGTACTTAAAATAATCCGTCCACTCATCCAAAAGTGTTTATCGAAAGTGACAAATTAAAAAAATTCTAGCTTTCAAACGAGCCAATGTCAAGTCAAATAAATAATTGTATTCACTCTCAATCAATCTCATTCTAGTAAGGACATGACTCGTATCCTTTTTTCGTGTGGTTTGGCTAGTAGGCCTTACATATGATGTTGTTACAACCAAAGTCTTTTGATCTGGTGGTTGGCCACCAAATGACACCATTATATTATGACCGTGACATTAACCTGTACATTTCTCAATAGCTCTGTCCTTTGAGATGTCAACCAAAGAGGGTGCCTAATAAGGCAAAAAGCCCTTTGTTAGCTAAAGTGGACTTAAAATTATCTCTTTAGATAAATACCACCCCAGGTATACAAGTTTCTCTTGGATGATGCAACATATAGACGATCTTCCATTAGGTAATACTACTCCCTCCTCGACTAAGTAAACTATGGACCATAACAACCCGAGATGACATAACTTTAGGATCTTGATCGAGCGCATCATCATTTCTCCTATCATCCACTTTTAAGTTAAAATAATGAATTTCATAAATTTGAAAACTCCACGTGCTACTAGTATACGCTAAACAATTAGCGATCTAACGACTAGCCTAAATTGAAAGTTCTCTCTCAACATTAGGAGAGGTAATTAACAAATAAACTATTGGGAACTAGATCTAAAGTCCTCACAAATGAGGGAAAATCTGGTAGTGTTTATTCATCGCTCTCTAAGAGTTTAATCAACATTAATTAAACTCTCTTTATCGAGGTCGGCAAATTTTGGAGCCATGATTAAAATAGTCTAAAAAATTTATTTCAACTTAGATAACAACACTATTTTAAGAAAGAATTCAAAGCCAAGCTTTATAGTTCATTCCAATCTCTATCACAATAATGCTCGACCAATTACACCAAAAGTTAAAATAATTAAAAATATTTTATATAATTCATTTTTTTATGGGAATGCACATATTTGACTTCAAAGAAGCTAGCAAAAACGTAGCTCTTTTATTATAGAAGGGAGGAGAGTTGTTTCTTCGACAAAAAGAACATTAGTTTTTAATTAGAGTGGGCATTTAGCAACTAGTTGAATGAATTGATAGAAAAATTTATTAAATTAATTAAATTGAACTACCTTATATGGATTGAACTGACTAAATCGTAGTAGAATCAAACCAAATTGAATCATGTTGTAATTGATTTATTTGGTTTAATTTATTTCACTTTAACTAAATTTAAAATTAAAATAAATTAAAATTTATGCATTCACTCAATCTAGATTGCTTAGATAAGAGATTTGTCATATAATTAAATTAAACAAAATTTTAGGTAGAACTAAAATGTAGTAATAATAATATCATGAGGGATTGACATACCACACACAATTGTTACATACTTACATATCTAACAACTAAATTTTAATTTTTACATATATAATATCTCAATCTTCAATATTACATCAAAAATGCATTCATTACTTATTTTTTAAAAGTGAAATACACATTTACAAGCATAACAAAGTGCTGGATAAGTTATGTACACCCTAATTTAATTTAAAGTCACCATATATTTGAAATGCAGCTTTACATTGGAAGTTCTATACTAACATTTATTTAGCTTTAAGAGAGAAAATGCTTCTGTCAAATTCTTTATACTTTTTTTAATTTTTTTACCTTAAAGAAATGTTTAAGAAAATTAATATAAATTATTGATATATAGTCATTGATTTAATAATGATGAAATATGATAACACATGATATTCCTTAAAATATTCCACACAAACATCTCTCATTGATGGCCTTCCATTTAGTAATGAAGTCAAACAAGAGAGACATACTTCTGCCAACAAAACCAAGAATTTCTAAATGCTTTGGCAATTGATCTTACTAGAATATATTTGCTCTTCTGTAAACATTTTAAGATCTACAATGTCATTTATTCTATGAGGATACACTATTTTAATGTGATTATGTAAATTAAAGTCATCCTTAAAGATATCATCAGAGCTTCTTCTAAAGCATCTCTAGTAATACTATTCCAAAGTTATAAACATCTAGACAAGATGAGCTCCTCCACCATTTCGCTAAATAATCATATACATTTTATAAAATATTACATTAAAAGATTGCATCAGCTTGATTAATTATAACATTAAAAAAATCAATCACATAACGGAGCAACATAACCAATGGTTCCTTTAATCTCATTTTATTTGAATAGTCTTGGAGAGATGTACTCATAGCATCTTTAAGAAAATCTCCTAAATGTGCAACCATGTCATTGTCAAGTAAAACATTGCTTGGCTTGACATCATAATGAATGAAGGTTCATAATAATGGTGAAGATACTCCAAGGCAAACATCAATTGCAATGTTCAATATTTTGCCTAAGGAAAAAATAACGTCTCCATTAGTTTCATATTCTATATGGAGCCACTTGTTCAAGTTTCCTTTTGGCATGAATTCAAAAATCAATGCCTTAAAATCTCTACCATGGTGATCAATGCTTGAGCATGTGGTTAGGACCGATAAGATTACAATGGCAATGTCTTATGCATGATTCACATAAAAAAAACTCTTAAAAGTTCCATGAACCTCAAGTTTGAAAACTTAATAGCTTGATAATTTTTAAGGTGCCTTTTATACATATCTTCCATATCTTATATCCTAGATCATTTAGCTGGAGAAATCATTTGTAGCTAGAAAGAAATTCTTGAAAAGCATGAGTTTGATGAATTTCTTCGCTACTGGTTTTGTTTTCAATAGAGCAACATATAATAGAAGAAAATGACCAATAATATAACTAGCAAGCTAAAAGTGAGAACTAAAATTTTGATTAAATTGTGAGTACTTTTAATTGATGATAATCTATCATTACATTTTGCTAAATGATGTTTTGGAATTCCTCCGCATATTTTTTTATTTCCAACGAGAGAGACTGTCGGAGAATTTGCAAAGACACCTTCATATGGAACTTCTCCTTCAAGATTATTAATTGAAAGATTCAAGTGCTTAAGAAAGATAAGATTTTGTAGAGATTGAGGAATGACACCAGATAAATTATTATGTGAAAGGTCTAAGCTTTGAAGGCTCTTTATATTTTCTAGGGAAATAGGAATGTAGCCACAGAAGAAGTTGTGGTCCATATATAATTCAAATAATAGTTGACAAGTTCCAAGTGACTCTGGTTTTTCTCCAATCAAATTATTATTAGAAAAAATTAAGAAACATTAGATTTACTAGGTGACCAACTTCTAATGGTACAATCCCAGTAAAAGAATTATGTGCCCAAGAATATATGAAAGTGATGGAATGATAAAAAATTCTCTTATACCATTAGATTATTATGATTGAGGGCCAAATCAGAGAGAATCTAAAGATTTTTTAAACTTGAAGGTATAAAGCCTATTAATTTATTAAAATCTAACCACAATTGGTTTAATCTTATGAGATTGCCTAAATAGTAAGGAATAATTCATGTAAGAATATTCTTTTGAAATGTCAAATATTGTAACTTTTCAAGCTTTCCAACGCTATCACATATGGGACCTTTCAAAAGATTTTCATCCATCTCAAAACCAATTAAATTGGTGTACCTATCAAGTTCAGAAGGGATGCTTCCTGAAATATAATTGGATCCAAATGTTACTTGTTGAAGCTCAGTGGATAAGTTCCTTACTGATTTTGGAAGTATTCCACCGAGGTTATTTCCATAAAGGGATAAAATTTTTAAGATGGTAAAATTAGTTAATGAATCAAAAAAGTTCCCTTGTGCTCTAGTTGCTTCAAACTCATTTAGTTCCATATTGAGTATAAGGTTTGGCATTTTCCCAAAATATGTTGGTATCACTCTTGTGAAATTATTTGTATTGATGTCCAAAGACACGAAACTTGTAACATTTTGAAAAATGTGTTCAAGCGAACCATTGAAATAATTGTCATCAATATAAAAGATTTCTAGGTTTGGAAAAGCTTGGGCAATGTTAATTGAAATATCACCATATAGGTGATTGATTGCCAAAGAAACCTTAATGATGATAAGTTATAAAATGAAGAAGGAATGGAAAGGTTATTATCACATACATTAATATTTTCTAACCTATGAAGGCCACCAATCTCCTATGGAATTCCTCCTCCAAATGATTGTAATGAACATAAAGAGTTTCCAAGAACGTGAGATTTCCAAGAAAGTTGCAAATGAGGTGGTTTCTAGCAAGTTTGAGGTAACGAGGGAGACAAAGAGTTCATAATAGGAGGGATTTTTGCTGTGAGTTGGTTGCCACCAAGGTCCAAAACTTGAAAATAGAGCAATTGGTGATGAGAACGGCAGGAATGTCTCCATGAAATGAGTTAAAACTCAAGTTGAGATGGACTAGGAGAGATCTCACCATATAGACTATTATTGCTGAGATTAAGCCTTCTAAGAAAAGTGAGGTTGGATATTAAAAAAGGAAGATGGCCTATCAAGCCATTAGAGCTAATATCCAAGGTTGTCACTCTATTCAGGGCTCACAGCCACATAAGATACCTTCCCATGAGCAAAAATATTGGTTTAGTGTCGTTCCATGAGCTCATGGAATTGGCGGAAGAAGCACTACTGCTTTGCTGCTTCAAGATTTGATGCTTGAGAGAAATATGCGCATCGTAGTCTGTATTATTATTGTTAATGGCAAAGAATAGACTGGGACATGATGATACGAAGAAGAGAAGGGGAATAAAAAATAGCCTCACACTCATATTAATTAATATGAGTTAGAGTTGTTTATCTAATTTCTATATATGCAGCCATGCCTTCATTAATCTATTTCTATGCATATTGTTTAACGTGAGATAGATCAGATAATGATCGTTGGTTATACTTTGACTAGCTGAATCAATGCTTCAGCATTCTTCACATCCTTTATATTTTCTTTTGTGTATACTTTTCGAGTAAAATCAAGCAACATATTTTCTTGCTAGAAAATATTATATTATATAATATTCTATTTATTTTAAAACTTTCATAATTAATCTATTTATATGTTCCAAATATTATTTGATAAGAGCTCAGATATGTGTGACTTTGCCTTCACTTGCTATGAATCAATGCATGCTTCAACATGTAACTATTAATGATATATATATATATATATATATATATATATATATATATATATATATATATAGAATAGTTATATCAAGTCGTGAAGGTCTTTGTTCATCTTTTCCTTTTCCCTATTTGACTTGTCTTTGTTCATCTTTTCCTTTTCCCTATTTCTAAGTCTCACTCACGTCGTGAAGTTCTTTGTTCATCTTTTCCTTTTCCCTATTTGACTTGTCTTTGTTCATCTTTTTTTCCTATTTAATATTATATATATATATATATATATATATATATATATATATATATATATATATTTGACACTCAGCCAATAAAATTATGATTATTTCTACATTTTAAATTTTAAGTTCTGATCATAGAGAGAGAGAGAGAGAGAGTGTGTGTGTGTGTGTGTGTGTGTGTGTGTGTGTGTGAGAGAGAGAGAGAGAGAGAGAGAGAGAGAGAGAGAGAAGAGGAGAAATAAGTGGATTTTTTTAAAAAGAAAGTTTGTGAGAAGCCTTGGATCGATCGGAGATCCACATGATATTAAAAAAAAAGATAAAAAATTTTAAAATATATCTTTAAAACCATAAAGTAAAGTTTACGCCTTACTTCTTTGAGTCAAAGACACAATGATATTTAAAGAGCGAACAAGAAATTAATTTTATGAAAACCTCAAAGAGGGAAAACCATATACCAAGAAAACTATATCTTTATAAGATCTTCCTAACTGATTAATTGAATGAGAAAGGGACAAATAGAATGTTAAGGCGATACTTTGACCACAAAAGTTGACGGCGACACGATGTGATTAATGATGAAATAATAGTGGTCGATGATGATGTAATGAATTGGAGGATCAGCCGATGATAGTACGACCGCCGAGTGGTATTATCAGGCTGATATCTTGAGCTCTCTCCTCTTGCTTCTTCTCTTTCATTTCCTCCCTCATATGAGGAATGATATTTATAGATTGGAGGAGTGCCTCTATACATGTAAAATCAAACCACTCTCCATGGACGCTCAATAATTCTCTTGATCATATGATGTATTTTGTGTATTTGAATGCTAAATGAAGTCAAAATTGTAAGATCTTTGGTTTGTGAACTCGAGACGCCGATTTGACTATAACAATATTTGAGAGCTTTTAGGAATTTAACTGATGTCTCAAAGTTTCAATGATATTTTAAGCTTGATCTCAGCCAATTTGATTGCTTATCAAGATTTTTCACTAGGAAATTATCGGTCATATATATTATCATAAATAAATAAATAAGTTAAAAAAAAACTTTATCTATTATCTATTCTTACTTTTATTTTCAATTCAACATTATCGTTTGACTCAAAATGAAATAATCTATGATATAAAATATTTATTTATTAAATTTCATTAACTTTTAAAAGTTTAAACACTAAATAATGATAGAAATTTTATAAAATTAATTAGATGGCATATAGATGCTCTCTTGAAATTAAATTATTACTTTTAAAAATTTTAAATTCAAATTCATGAATTATATAGTAAATATCATCAAGCTGATTCTCCTTTTAAAAGTATTTACATTTTAAAACAAAGTTATGCATTGAAAATTTTTTAAATTATTTTAAAATAAACATAAATGACATAATTTTGTTGCAAAATATTTATATTAAAGTTTTTAGAGTTCTATAATTAGCACTAAAGTTTGTTATAAAATATGTCATGATTTTATATCATATTTCATGCCAAATTAATTAATATGAAATTATGTCATAATTCATGACAAAATCATAATAGTATTGTTAAGTTTAAGACAGATGCTTATGTTACTGCTAAGTTTTCAAGAAACTTAATATAATACTCAATTTTATTGTTCTCATTAAGAATTTTTTTTAATTTTTTTTTTAAATTTTGAAAAAACTTTTGTCATTAATACCCTAAATCCTAAATAATAGGTAGAAAATCTAATTATTGGGATTGACATTTTGATCGGATAGAGAACAATGATGATTGTCTTTCCTTTCTAATGATTCAAATGAACATGTATGAAATACATAATTGAATTACCAGCAAAGGAAGTTGTTTTTCAAGCATTTTTTTTTCAAATAGTTAACTATTTATGATAGTAATCAATTATTTATGATAAAATTTACTAGATATGACAATTATATGAAATTTATTAATTATTTATATGAAGTTATGATTTAATTCAATTTGTTTTGAGATAATATAATGCGATTTTATATTATGTCATTCTAAAACTTGATCATTCACGCATATATATATATATATATATATATATATATATATATATATATCGTTCAATGCATTAAGGTCTATGTTCATTTTTTCTAAGTCAAGTAAAATTATTATTTACAAGATTATTAAAATTATATTTCATCCATTATCGCCTTCATTGAAATTATGACTATATATTTAATTCTTAACTATATATATAATTAATAAATGAATGACCCATAAATTTATGTTAAAAAATAATAATTTTTCATCCCTTCATTGTATTTATTTTTCAGCATATTTATATTTCTTTTGATAAGTTTCTAATATAATAACAATCTTTAAGTTTAAAATAAAACTACTTTTTTTAAGATTATTTTAAATTCATTTATTTTAACTGACTATTTCAGACAAAAATATATAAGATAAAATCTTTTAAATAAAATTTTAAAAAAAATTTCAAAAATTTAGCCAATTTAAATATCTACAATTAAATGATTAACGATAAATTAAAATCATTTTTTAAAAAATTTATAGATTAATTTATATTTATTATAAAATGGCACATCTTTCCCTCTCTCTCTCTCTCTCTTTGTCGTTATTTTTAATTTTTTAATATATATAAAAAATTATTTAAAATATATAAATAAAATAATATAATATAAATAAATTATATAAATAAAGTATATATATTATTAGAAATTTATTTATTATTTATATATTTAAGACATAAAATTTTTAAGTTATAAAAAGTATATTTTAAAATATAAAACAAATAAATGGTATTTATTATATATAAATTAGTATTTATTTTAAAATATATAATAGTTAAATAAATTTAAAATACAATTAAAATTAGTATTTTATATATTTAGAAAACAATGATTATTTTATTGAATTATATAATAACATATTATAGATATATATATAAATATAATATACAACATATTAATATTATTAATATAATACATATTTTTAAAATTTTTTTATTTTTATAAAAATATTATTTTTTTTAATTTTTTATTAATATTTAATATTATTATATATTATATTATAAATATATTATATATTATAAAAATAATAAAAATATATATAATATATATACATATATAATATATATATACATATTATTTATATTATATATATTATTAATAAAAACATTTTATAAATATTAATTTAAATTTTAAATATTTTATATAACTAAAAATATTTATAAATTAAATATAAACAAATAAAATAAAATTTATAAATATTATATAATATAAAATTAAAAAAATAAAAAATTAAAATATAAAAAATAAAAAATATAATTATATATATAATATTTTATATATTTAAATATATAAATTTTTATATAAAATATAAATTTTAAAATATATAAAATATTTATTTATTTATATATTTTTTATTAATTAGTTATTTATATTTAAAAATATTTATTTTAATATTAATTAGTTAAAAAAAAATAAAAATAATAAAATTAATAAAATTTTGTTATATATATTTATAAAAATATTTAGTTATTTATATATTTAAATTATATAATATTTTAAATTTATAAAATAAATTTAAAAAATATTTAAAAAAATTATATAAAAATATTTTATATAAAAATATATATATATATTATATTATTATTTTATATAAAAATAATATATATAAATATATATATATATATTATATATAAAAATAATATTTTTATTTAATAAATATAATAATAATAAATAAAAAAATATAAAAAAACTAAAAAAATAAAAAAAAAAAAAAAAAAATAATTTAAAAAAAATAAAAAAATTATATAATAAATATATATATATATATAATATATATATTATTATTATAATATATAAATTTAAATATTTTCAAATATACAAATATCAAATATTTATATAATTTAAAAATTTTTTATTTATTTTTTAATCAATTATATATTTTAAATAAACAAATAACAATTAAATATATATATATATATAAATAACTATTTATTTATATTTTAAATATTAACTTATTTACATATAAAAAATATTTATAATTTAAATATATAAATAACTAAATATTTATATATAATATATATATATATATAATTATATTTTATCAAAATTATTATTTATATATTTTAAATAAATATATATTTAAAAAAGGAGAAAAATAACAAATAAGAGAGAGAGAGAGAGAGAGAAGAAATATTGAGAAAAAATGCTATTTAGATAAAAAATATAAAGAATTGTGATCTATGTAAATTTTCTTTTAAAAAAAAAAAAGTTATTTTTTATTAGTAAAATTCATTTTATACGTTTTATACACATGAAATGCCTTTAAACAATAGGTATTTCAATTTTAAAAATTTCGCTAATTGGTTTTAATCATTAGAATTAAAATAAATGAATGAGCCATAAATTTATAAAAAAAAATTAATTTTCCACTTTGTTTTTTTCTTAAGTTATACAATAATATATATTTCTAATAGATTTAGATGGTGAACTTTAAAATTAATCAATTTTAGATTTTTCAAAAATTGCACCAAATAGATCAAATAGAATCAAACAAATTAAATAATAATTTGGTTCAATTATTTTAATTTCATTTTGAATAAATTTAAGTTTACATATTTTATGCACAAAAAAAATTTCAAATTTTCATGATATTAAAAATATTTATCAAGTTAATAAATAAATTTGATTTATTTACTTCCAACCAAAATTTTTTTAATAAATAAATCCAAAATATAAAATTCAAAACCAAATTAAATTGCTCAAAAAATTCTATTTGATTTAAGTTTTAGGTTAAAATAAGATAATGCACACCATTAGCAATAAAAAATAGGGACGTTGATTGACAATTAGAGTTATTTTCACCCCTGTAAAAGTGTTCCATTTTCTTCCGACAAGAACTTGATTCCAACATCACAAGAAATTTTAATCAAGTTTTCTTTCTATCAAATTTATTATTTTCTAAAATACTTTTAATCAAATTAATTGTACTTTCTACAAATAAAACTTTAATCATTTATTATAATGTTTTGTTGTATCCGCTTAGATGACAACAACAAAATTATATTACATAAAATCGATGTTTTTAAATTATGAAAGTTATCTTGTCTATATAATATATATATATATATATATATATATATATATATATATATATATATATATATATATGAGTTGATTGTATGATTGGTATATATAAAGTGGACTGAAATATTCCTAACAATAAGATGCTATTGCAGCTTGTTATCTCATCAAAGGCCTCCTCCTCCTTCTTTGGAATAAAGATAGGAAGCTCTTATTGCATGCAATTTTGCCGCAACATCTCTCATGCATAGCCTCTGCTCAGGTGAAGTAGCTAAGCATGAAAGGCCAACCTCTACTATAGAATGAAAGCACTACTCATGATTCTTTTGCTATAGTTTCATCTTCCTTCTTCCACATTGTTCATGTCTGCTTCTTGTTGTTCTTCAACTAATATTTTAGGATCAACGATATCAATTAACCGATGGGGATACATGATGAGATTATGAAGGTTTAAGTCATCCTTGAAAATATCATCAGGTCTCCTTCCTGAGCATTTCTAATAGTATGATTCCAAAACTATAGACATCACTTGAGCAAGATGGATGGGCACCTCTTCCATATTTTTCAAATAAGATGGAGAACTCTCAGTAATTATATGTTTTTGAACTTTATTTGTTTGCATAGTTTTGATCCTTATATGTCTATTTGTTTGGTTTTCTATTCCTAAAAATTAAAGGGAAGTTGAAGAATTAAGTTTAAGTATATTATAATGCTTAGAAAAGTACTCTCCTGGGGCAACATAACCAATAGTTCCTTTAATCCAACTCTTACTATCTGAATTTTGGAGAGGCATGCTTATAGATTTAGAAAGAATGATTGCTAGCCCAAAATCTCCTACATGAGCTATCATGTCTTCATCAAGTTACATGAGCTATCATGTCTTCATCAAGTAGGATGTTGCTCGGCTTCATATCATAGTGAATAGGTGGCTTACAACTATGGTGAAGATATTCCAAAGCCTCACATGACAAATGTTCAACCTCGTCGAGTTGAAGAAAAACTCCTCCATTAGTCAAATCTTCTGGTGCACCATGCCTAAGTTTCCCTTCACATGAATTCAAATGAGAGCTTTGAAATCTTTCCATTGAAATCAATGGTCGAGAAAGCAAAGACTCTCACAAGATTACGGTCGAATGTTTCTTAAAGCATCACATTCAAGGTGAAACTCGAAGCCTCCTGATGTAGATCAAATACTTTGATGGCTATTTGGCTTTGGTGCATTGCCTTTGTATACCACCATATCTTATCTCCCTATAAGATTAGAGAGAGAACTCATCGCTGTTTTAACTAACTTCATAAGAAATCATTGGAAATGGTTCTTCTATGCTCCTCAAGAAGCATTTCTCCTTCATAATGTTGTATTTTGTACCTATAGTACATAATGGTAGCAAGGATAGAAGATCGAGTGCACCTAGGATTGGGAACAAATTTTGAGAACACGATGAAGCCTTCTCTTCATTTTTTGTTGTTTTTAAAATCATACACTGAGAAGGTGAAGTTCACGAATCCCTCCACATAGCTCAGTGTTTCCATCGAGATCGATCGATGTTGCATTTTTAAAAAATAACAACATTTGGCACTTTATCTTCAAAATTGTTATACGATAGATTCAACAGGTTGAGCAAATTGAGATTTTGGAGAGAATCTAAAATGGTCCATAACAAGTTATTTCGAGAAAGGTCTAATTTTTCTAAGCTCATGTTTCCTAGAAGGAATAGGCCATAAAACAAGTTATTGTCTGGAGTTCGATTAACATTTGACAGCTTCCAGTATTTTATATCATGCCTTGAATTACAGATCTAGCACATTGAGACTCAAGCTTAACTTATGGGAATCGCCCATCAAATGGTTGCCACCAAACCCGATAGTTTAATAGCAGAATGCTTAGAAGTTCTTTGGGAATGGTACCCACAAGGTTGTTATGTTTCGAGTCTTAAAAGTTTAGGCTGATATCCAATATTTGAAGGAATGGATCATGTTAATTGATTATAGCCCAAATCCAATCGAGAGGTTGGTGAGGTTCGCCACGGAGGGATGGCTCTCGTAAGTCCGATGGCGCCAAAATAAAGCTGCAACAACTTAAGCTTCCCAATGCTATGTGGTATGTCTCCCGTGAGATTTTTGAAGTCCATTCCCAACAAAATCAAGTTGACCAGCTTCTCAATTTTGGATGGGATGCTTCCTGGGATATGGTTCTGGCCAATTGATAGGTATTGGTGTTGGATCGAAAGGTTGGCAATTGATTTTGGCAACACCCCAAGCTCATTCGTAAGATCGAGGCATTGTAAGCCTGCGTTGGTTAGAAAAATCAATAAATTTCCAGCCGCAATCATTCAAATTCATTATATGCTAAGTTAAGTTGAGATTCGCAAATTTCAAGAAGTTGTAGAGTTTGTTTATGCAATGTCAAGCTTATGGTAAAATTAATGAGAGGTTGAATTAGAGATCCGTTGAGCATGTTACCAACTAAATATAGGATTTAAGAGGAAGATGCCGTGGAAAGGCAACAATAGACGATTTAGGCTCAAAGAAAGCACAAAGTGAGAGGTTGAAGATACAAGAAGGAATGATGACTCAATATTATTCAAACTGGACTTAATTTTCTTAGATTTGTGAGGCTTGATTTGGGGAATGCCCCCCTGAGATTGTTGGCCACCATGTAGAGAGATTCTAGATGAAAGATTTGGAGAAGTTGGGATGTTGCCACTGCTATTATGTTAATGTTGATTTGAGCTTGAAGAAGAAGGCGAGGGAATTTGCCGAGAAATTGTTTCGCTTAACTCAAGGATTATGTTTGGAGCTCGTTGGTGAATGCTCCTTGAAGGGAATGCCAGATCGAGAAGTTGAGCCTCAGAGGGAGGGATCTCACCATACAGACTGTTGTTGCTGAGACAAAGCCCTCTGAGGAAGGTGAGATTGTATGAACAAGAAGGAAGAGGACTCATGGACTGAGATCCAAATTTGACTAGATGCTTGCCACGATGTGACCCCTTCCCATGAAAAAAAGCTTATGCTTCCTCCATGAGCTCATTCCCCAAATCTATACAAATAATTAATCATTTACAATCAAAATTACATATTTATATTCGACATTTTAACTAATTTTGGTTTATTCGGTTAACCAATTTTTTTTTTATAAAAAACTAAACCAAAATCAAAATCAATAACTGACATTTACAACATAAAACTGAATCTGAGATTTAACGAACCAAAACCAACCAAATAATGTCGATTTGGTTTGGTTTGAATAGACAAATGCACACCCCTAATTGTCAAGTTTGAAAAAAATCGAGAAAAGGTCAATGTATGGAAAATTAAAGAAAATTAGGGAAGGAAAAAAAGTTGTGCTATCGTAATTTTCTCTATGCTCCAAAGCTCCTCTAATTGTCCAATAGAGTTTTAACATATGCTAGCCAAGAAGGCTTAGTAGTTGTGCGCTCCGAAAATTCATCACCGACTTCTTCGATGAAAAGAGTAGTTTAAATGTGTCGGTGTAATTTTCCGAAGGCAAATGAGATAGTAGATAAGACATTACCCAGAGATTTCACTCTCATTTTATGAGGACTTTAGATGGTTCTAGTTTCTATAGCCATAGTTAAGCACCCTCTCAATAAGAGAGAGAGAACTTTACATTAGATCGCTTAATGTATAATGTATAGTAGAAGCATATATAGTTTTAGAATTTAAGAATTATGAAATTTATCATTTCAGCTTAAACCAGATGATTTGGGGAATGATGACATGCCCAATCTAGATCCCATGGTTCCGTTATTCCGGGCAGTCGCGGTCCCTAGTCTACTTAGTCAGAGGAGGTAGTTGACCCAACCTGACATAAGGATCCTTATCGGCAACACATGGATTACATTGTCCAAAAAATCCTTATAGACTTGGGGTGGTGTTTGTCTAAGGAGACAAGCTTAAGTTTACCTTAGTTGGTAGAGGGTTGTTTGCCTTATCAAGTATACCATATGGTTCACAACTCAAAGGAAATAGCCATTGGGAGCATGCTACTGATCATAATATAATGGAGACCGGCCAAACCACTCGAGGACTCTTGACTTCTTCATCTCAAGCCAAGCCGCAATGTAGGACACCGCTCGCCCTTATTGGCAAGAGATTAATTGGGAGGAATATAACATTGATTTGACATTAGCTCCTTTGTGAGCTAGAGTTTTCTTAGTTTGTCACCCCCGACAAACAATCGCAGAAGGTGGATAGATTGAGTTTGATTTAAGTTTTTAGTGATAGAGTTTCATTTGAATAATTTTAGATTACTATTTGATTTGAGTTAATTTGATTAGAAAGATTGATTAAATTGAATATGTTTAAGAGTTTTAGACCCTATCGACTGCTTAGTCGCTAATAGCATTAGATCTCACACCGATAATCAATTTCTCAAATATTTTACTGATTTAAAACTCTTATTATAAGTTTTTAGGTTTTGTTAACCCGACAATCCTAAGACTAAATTGGGAAGCAACCCCCCACAACATCCTCAAACACTTGAATTTAAGCATTCAGCATAGTGTCGGGGCATATGCGGGTATTTATAGCATAGCTAATTTTATATAATTAATGAAATCATTTACTTTAAAAATCATAATTAGAATGAAATTCTTAATTTTGATCGGGGCCTATGATTTTTATAGATTTTAATTTAAGATTGCCTTCATCTCTTGGCAAATGGTTGGTTGGCATAGAAAGCATTTTGATTTAGATTGTAGTTTAAAACACTACTAACACTTAGTTTACTTGTTGAGTTTTTGTAATTCTCCGAGCTTGATTATTTACACATCAATTTTGATAAGTTATGCCGATTTTAGTGTTGTTGCTTTAAATTTACCTACGTTATTATTAGTGCATAGTAATCATCTCCACATTCGTATAAGAATTAATAAACTCAATTTGGAGTCATCCTTAGATTTTGAGTTTAGTGCATGTTTGTTATGAGTTTGGCATTAGTCCCTCCGAAATTTCAATTAAAGCTTGCATAATTTTCAAGAATTTACAAGAAAAGAGAAGAACTTACTACCGCTTTAAGCCTTAGAGAATTGCAATTAGAGTTTGTGAGTTTAACATTAGCCTCTCATAATGTTTGTGAGTTTAATATTAGCCTCTCCCAAATTTTATATAAATTTTAAATATATTCTATTCTTTTCAAAATTAAATGCTCCCCATTTTTTCATGTTTGATTCTTTTAGTTTAAAATTAACTGTAGGTTTTCCTACTTAGTACTCCTTAATCAGCTCATTTTACCCTCTTTTTTTTTAAGTCAAAAGATTTGACACAATTTCTAACCTGGGTCATCCCTGTGGAGCTACATCTGGTATTTTACCTTACTTGCACGCTCTTGAGTATATGATGTTATGACATCTAATTTTTCCACATGAAATGAGACCTTCAAACCCAAAGAATACATATATGCAATATAATCATCCCATTTTTTTTCTAAGTCAAAATTGGATTTCTTGAAGAAGGGGAGCACATCTCTCAACAGAGCTTTGAACAAAGATGTTTTTTACTCCGCCCTCGACGCTCTCAGTTAAAAAAAATATATATATATATATATATATATATATATATATATATATATATATATATATATATATATATATATATATATATATATATATATATATATATATATATATATATATATATATATTCACATTCACAGATCTCATATGTTCTGACTTATTTTGTGGCGCGTTGCAGTGCTCAGCAAAGGAACGAGGTTGGGTTGCGATTGGGAATACAAGGTAAGGAGTGCGACGCCAAAAATTGAAAGAAGGATCGATGATGTTCTCTCGATTTTACAAAGAAGAGAAGGTAAGAAGTGCAAGTGAAAAATCAAAAAAAAGAATTTTTTGACGATGTTCTTCGATTTGCAGGGGAAACGGGAGTGCGAGTAAAAAAAAGATACTCGACGACGTTCTTCCGACCACCTGGAACCGGAAGGGCTACGAGGAAAAATCGAAGAATTCGATTATATTCATCTCCGTTTCTGGCGTAAAACAAGGATTATGGGGAGGATTGTGCATAATGGGCCAGGTTTGTGGGCTGGATTGTGCACAACGGCTGGTGGGCTGTAGGAAGGCTAGATGCAGGTTGGTGGGCTGGTGGGCCAAGGAATGTAGGGCAGATCGGTCGGGCGTCAGGATGGGTTGGCGCGCGGTTCGGGTCTGCGGGTCGCGGTGCGGGCTGGGTGGCGCGGAAGACGGGAAGCGGGCTGGGCCGCGGGTCGGAGCGCGGGAGGCGGGAGCGTGCGCGGAACGGCGGAAGCGGGCCGCGGGCAGGTCGCTCGGTAGCGTGCGCGGGTCGGTGGGCACGGCGTCGCGGAGTGCGACGGGTCGCGGGTTGGGACGCGCGGAAGTGGGTCTGCGGCATGGAGCGGGTCGCGCGGTTCGGCCGGCGGGTCGCAGCCGCGGGACGGACGCATGGAGGCGGGCCGTTTGCGGTTGCGGCAGGCGAGTTGGACGGCGGCTGCTGGCTTGTGTCCGCGGGTCGGAACAAGGACGGTATGCCGAAAAGCAGCCGAATGGCGATGGATACGCGAGCGCCGGCGGCGGGGTTCCGCGGAATGGAGAAAAATTTTGGAAAAAAGGAGGGGAGGAGAAGGCAAAATTTTTAGATTAGGTTTAATCCTAATCTTAGGCTCAAACAAAAAATTTTAAAGAAAATAAGATACCTGTACGACGGACAACCACAATCCACGTGATTATGTACAAACCAAGACTAATGGACTTTTTTTTATTTGATAAGATTTTTTTTATATAAAAAAAGGAGAGAATTTTCATTTAAATAAAAAAAATTGTTATGATTCACCAATAAATTTTTTTTGATTCTTAACCATGACAGTTAATATGCTTAATAAATAAATAATATATCAATATATATCAATATTTATAAAATAAATATAATTTTTAATATCAAATATAAATTTGATTAAATTAAAATAATTAACTATTAAATAAATAAATAAATATATTATTGAATCATTATTTATAAACTTCAGTTAAATTAAAACTATAATATCAAAGTTATTAAAAATTATGAAGATTTATAAATTAAAAAAGAAAGAAAAAAAGAAATAAGTTTAAAATAATAATAATAAAAAAATATAAAAAAATATATAAAAAATATAAAAAAATAAATAATAATTCATCTTTAGTCACATGAAATATATATACATTAATAAATAAATAAATAAATAAATAATTTAATATATATATATAATTTTAATAAATATCATATATATAAATAATAATTTTAATATATATATTTCAGGTGATTAAAGATGAATTATCATTTATATATATTTATATTTTTATATTTTATTATTATTATTGTTATTATTATATTTTATAACTTATATTATTTTTTAATTTTTTTTATAAATTTATTAATATAAAGTTTATTATTTAATAAATAATGATTATAATTAATTATATATATTATATATTATATTTATTTTAATTATTTTGATTAATTTTATTATTTATATATATATATATTTATATATTATATATATTATATTATATTTTATATTTTATATATATAATAATATATAATATATATACATATTATTTATTTATTGTTATAGCTACTATGATTCTCATCAAAAGAATCAAAAAAATTTTATTGCAAGTGAATCTCAATTCAATTTTTTTATTTAAATGAAAATCAGCTCTCCATTTTTCTTATTAAAAAAAATTCTTATCTTATCCGGGGAGAGCTCTCTCTCTCTCTCTCTCTCTGCTACCAAAAAACACGTAAATTAAAAAAAAAAGAGTCCTCCAGTTGACGGATGATACACGGAGTCCATCCGTCCACAGACTATTTTTTGTTAAAAAATTTTTTTGTGCCTAAACTACTAATTAAGCCTAATCTAAAAATTTTGCCAACATTTTTTAATATTTTGGAATTTTGACGCAATCTATATGCATGTCGTTCAAATAAATCTTAAATACGTCAATTTTTTTCCCATTTTTCACTTCAAAAAATAGTCAGATATCAAACGCTCTCTCAATGGTACAAAATTACTTTCATAAATCAGAATGTATTTGTGATAAATGATGTTTTTAACTTATACATATTGCATGTGATCTTTTTAAGATCTATGCATTAAAATTTTCACTGTGTTTTTTTTTTTTAAAAGTTATGCACAATAGTCATATATTGCAATAAATAGGATTTGGATGGTGAACTTTTAAAATTAATTAATTTTAGATTTTTAAAAAATTGGACCAAATAGATCAAATAGAATGTAAAATGGAACAAATTAATTAATAATTTGATTCAATTATTTTAGTTTGATTTTC